>JAQQZR010000012.1:11199519-11230980 GCA_030068235.1 Notoglanidium macrostoma
ACACACACACACACACACACACACACACACACACACACACACACACACACACACACACACACACACACAAACACATATACACACACACACACACTGATCAAGACTTACTGAAGTCCCTAAAAACACTCATTCCTTTATGCATAGAACTGTATAAAACCTGAGAAATTACACATCATTCTTCAGATCATTCTCTGTCACTTTATGGCCATATAAATAATTTGGATGCAATTAAGACCTCTTGATTACACTTGCATAATAAAATAATAATAATAAATAATAAATAATAATAAAAAAGACTTTACTTCATATGATCTCTTCTTAATGTTAGGATTCATAACTTCAGGAAATACATGGAGTTAAAATTAAAAGGAGCTTTAAAAATACCTTACTAGTTCTTTCTACTGCACCTGTAAGTGCTGAATAGTAATACATAGTATTTTAAAATTAATATGTTTTTGTCCACAGGTTTGCTCCAGCGCTGTATACCAGTGAAATATTATTATTCCTCCTCAAATATTCCTCGCAATCTCCCAGTGAACATTACGAAGACAATACAGCAAGACGAGTGGCATGCTCTCCGTAAGTTATCTCCCATGGCATTTGGCTGATAGGCCAGTCTAGGGCCAGCTAATGCAGTCACATAAATCAGAGGAAGGGCTGACTGGGAACTCTTGGCTTCTCTGAAATGAAAGAGAAGGAGATAATACTTACTCCTCCTGCTAACCACAGCCATTCATGGTGCTCATTCCTCCTGGCTGATTTCATGCCTGCCCAAGCACAGACAATTGAGGAATCTAAAAATAGGGCCATAGAAAAGGGGAATATTGCACTTTCCCCTCAAAGGGAGAATAGTGCTGATGTGATGCTGGCAACAGATTGTACATGATTATTATAATGAATTTGCAGTACCTTTTCGGTATTCTTTTGTCTGTTCTCATTCAGAGGATGTATAATTCCTAATGAGAATGAAAAAAATGATAACATGCCTTCAGAGTGAGAAAATCAGATAAAGTGCTTTTTGCTTCAAAAACCTGTGATGTAATTGGCTTACAGCTTAACTTCCCTCTTGTGAACATGTCTCTGTAGATTTGCAGAGGATGACTGCAGGGTTCATAGGCATGGCTGTGTCCATCATCCTGTTTGGCTGGATCATTGGCGTGCTGGGCTGCTGTAAGCACAACGAGCTGATGCAGTATGTAGCAGGCCTGCTCTTCCTAATGGGAGGTAAGTTCTGTTTACATGCACTGCTCCACTGCTCCACTAGGTGGCAGAAGAGTACAAGGGGGAAAACACAAATGGTGACATGGGTTAACAAACCTCTTATGGGACAATAAAGAAATTGTACCAGTGAGATTGTTACTACTACACAAACTCTTCCTAGAAGCAGCTCAAAGCCTGGAAAATTAGGATCCTCTTTGTGTCTATTGGTTGAAATTATATTGTCAACATAAAGCATTGTGCGTTTGACAAATTTTCCTCAAATGGAATGCACAAAACTCTGATTTTATCAAGCTGTTTTAGAGGTTAGTGAGGCTAAGTGTTAAGCAATAATTGGTTTTATTTATATAAAACCAGTAGGATTATCATCATCAGCAGTTAGTAATATCGAAATGAATTTTTGTTTCATATTTACAAAAATATCTCATTGTGTAACCTGTAAAAACAGCCAGGACAGATTGGCAGATTGGATTTTGTATTCCTCACTCTCATAACTGCATAGCTTAGCCATCAGTTTCACTGTAGTTGTTTAATAATTCCTAGTAATTACTGAACAACGTGCATCAAAACAAATAACTGGCATTGGCACTTTGTGACTCTTGTTAGTCCCAGTTCTAAAGGAATGATGTGTCCATGTCTATGAATATTTTATTGCTATAAAGTTAAAAACTTGGATCAATGGGACATTATTGGCAGAGCTGTAAATGGCAGTAATGCAGATAGTTTACTGTCCTGTACTGCAGTGTAGTGTACTTAACAGAATTACTACTCTTCCTCTGTGTTTTGTCTATGACCTCTTAGGAACCTGCTGTATCATCTCTCTCTGCACATGTGTAGCTGGGATTAACTTTGAGCTGTCTCGCTACCCTCGCCAGCTGTACAGGCTGCCTGAAGACATCAGTCATGGCTATGGCTGGTCCATGTTCAGCGCCTGGGGTGGCCTGGGCCTCACATTGCTAGCAGGATTCCTCTGCACACTGGCTCCATCACTTCACAGCCCACAGACCACAACTGTACACAAACCACGGCAGGAGAATGGCATGGTGTGATGGACTTGACAAGCGCACACACAGAAGATTAAATAAACCCATAGAAATACATACCACAGGCGGCCAGACACCACCTATACAATCATGTGCATGTATGATATGGAAAGACAGACTGAGGGATTTAATTTCATATAAGCACACACACAAACACACAAACACACACATACACACACACGCACGCACACATACACACACACACATGCCCACACTTTACACAACATACATCCTGTATGAGTCACACCAGGCTCCTGTGCACCCCTTCAAATCATAACAGCCTGGGTAAATTTATAGACATGATGAGCAGTGAAAATAAACAATGGAAAAATATGAACGCAACAGAAACTGAACCTGCCATGTGTTTGGCGAGGAATGAATTTAAACAAAAGTGAAGAGCACAAGATGAGAACGATATCCATTCCCAAAATCTGTCATTGGGATTGTCTTTTATTCTAAATGTTTTTCTGTTCACATGGTAAACTCTCTCTCCCTCCCTTCTCTTCCCTTCTTTTATTATCTGTCTCTTGCTCCTCTACCCTTCTCTGTCTTTCTACCCTTCTACCCATTGCTTTATTTCTTCTCCCTGAAGGATCTGAAAAACTTTTAGTTAGGTAAAATATTATGTTTTGGTGTGTCTTGGCGTTGCCTGCTGCGTAGCAAAGATGAAAAGAAACAACGAACAAAAGAAACACTATTTCAAGTGTCTTCCTGTACATGTTATTTCATTTGTGGTTTAAGCAACTTTATGACAAAAAGCAAAAAGAGAGCAAGTGCACAAAACAGAAGGGAAATAGCTTTGTGGAGGTGAACCTTTATCCTTTATACAGCGTGTGACTACATACCACAGACTTGAAATGGCCTGTATAAAAGAACATTTGAAGGGATTGGAAAGCAGTATTATAAGGGTTTGAAAATATGAGAATTGTTTTGACAAATTTACCAAGACTTTTATCTAATAAAATGGTCAAAATTATACATTTGTTGTCATCATGAAGAGAATGTTGTAATCTTTTACGTGAGAAATGTGCGATTGTTATAAAAGATAAATTCCAAACCATGAATTGAGCACATATTGTCTTTTTGTACATCTGTAAGGAAGAAATATATATAACGTGCCTATATGAGTTAACAGACAGACCATATGAGTATGAAGCAAATTTTCTTCAAGGGGGTTTATTAAAATTGATATAAATTATCTGACAGAAAACTGGGAGGAACGTTTACAAAGGCAAATAAACTTTTATGGAATACAGATACACTGAGTTCTCAACTAAATGTGTTTTACAAAACTTTCAAATATTTTGGGCAACAAAGTCCGTGCTTTGTGACGAGCTCTTTCTATTTTTGTCCTTGTAAAAAATTCCACATGTGTTCCCACTGAAAACAGCTGGAATGTGGCACCCACTGCACAAGCCTTTTCACTAGACCTCAATTGTACCACAGTTTGGAACCCCGACAAAAGTGGGTGGGCAATGATCTGACACAACACGAATCCCAGCAACCACAAGCCTGGGTTTATTGCAAAAACAATCAATATACAGCAGAAACCCTGAAGCCAGCAAGAAATTGACTATCTTTATGTGTTTGTTAGACCAGGTCTACAAGCATTGTGTCTTTCAGATGATCAAAACAGCTAAATATATTGCCTGGCTTTACTTTTTTGCCTTTTAATTTGGGGCCCAAATTAATACTTTCAGATACTTACATTTGTGCGAGCCAGATTCCACCAGATAATCACCAGATAAATACCAAATAATGTATGCTGTTCACCAGGTTTCAGTAATGAGGAAGTTTATTAAGATTATGACTCATTATCTTGTCAATATTTCTTACAATGATTACTTATTTAGCAGCACAGAAGCTCAGTTGTTTTCATGTTAGATGTTTGCACCTCCATTTCTAAATGGAAACTTTGAAAATGTTTTCACTGACACAACAACTACACTATGCACAGAATACTCACTCACTCAGTATCAGTAACAGCTTTATCCTGCTCAGGGTTGCTGTGGATCCGCAGTCTATCCCTGGAATACATGGCATGAGGTGGGAAACACCCTGGATTGGGACACTAGTCCATTGCAGGGCACCATGCGCACACACATTCACACCTAGGGGAAATGAGTATAGCCAAACCATGTGTTTTTGGACAATGTGAGTAAACAGAAGAAACCAGAGGAAACCCACACAAACACTGGGAAAATGTCCAAAGTTCCACACAGACAGAGTAACCTGAGTTTAGGATTAAACCCGGGACCCTGATGCTGTGATACAGCAAGGCGACATGCTGCACTACCGTGCAAGCCACAAACAGAACATAGACTCTTATTTTGCATTCCTATTGTGTTTTATAGTTTTACAAGGCAACTCATTGTCCTTAATTTGATTTATATTGCAGGCCCAATTATGCACAGGTAACTAGGTTACACCTTTTAACAAGCACACAATGAAATAATATTGAAAATATGTTAATACTTACTAATTGGATCACATTAAATTAGATTAAAAAATTATGGATGTCATTCGGCCTGTTAATGTAGCAGAAATAAAGAAATGGAACATATATTCTACAATATTCTTATGGAATTCATAAGTATGTTTTCATTAGTGAAGAATTACCTGTAACTATGAATTATTATGTTTTCATAAGTTTAGAATGAGCCCTTTATGTCTACATGCGGTGCAGGTTCACCTGTACGGAGTCGCCATGTTGTGCCGCTACAGTAGCCCAGAACAGACAAACCTCTAGAGAGCACTTTCCGCGTTTCATGTTTTTTATTAGTGGCAGCATGAATCCATGAGGAAGCACCGGAAGGATAACAAATAAGAAGAAAGGAAGAAAGAAAGAAAAGGAATCAGTGTTTGATGGTGCAGGCTAACAAGTTTTAGAACCCAAATCTTGAAAAATGGAGCTAGTTCAGTAAATCAGGTATATTGACCGTCTCTAAAACTGCCCTTAGAACTGAACCATAGAACAATTATGTATGTAGTAATCCCATAAATTACACACATGGGAGACAAAACATATATTTATAAATTAAATACTGGAATATTCCTTTAAGGTGCATACAGTATAAACAATATAATGTAGAATGAGAGAGATCCAGACTAAAGCTCTTTATCTACTGGGGAAGAAGCAAAATTCTAGGAAATATGAAGTGGGCAGATTCATTTACATAGCTATTTATTTATTCTCTCTCTACATATTCCAGACACACTGAAAGGCTCAGAGCAAAGAATGCAGATAAGTGAAGCATTTACATTCCATCCCTTCCCTTTACCCCTTTGGCCCTACTGTTTGATTATTATGAGAAATATTCATGTCCGTATGACCTATATTCAGTTCAGTATGCTCTCTATCCTGCTTGAGAAAGTGGTTGTAAACCCACTTCTGGTATTTCACAGTTGTTTGTCTCGCAGTGACAGTTGTCTGTGACACAACTAAGGTTGAGATTTGAATCGTGGCATTTCCATAAAAACTGGTTGTTTTATTCTACATGTCCTGCTTTTTCTGACTTGGAAAACATGGTTGTACTGCTTTTTATTGCTCACTGGAGCACACAGCAAACCAGAACATTTTAGAAAGCCAACACAACCTCTCCTCATTTGCCCTTAGTCACTGGTCATAAATAACAATGCTCCAGTATCAGCATTGTCAGATCTGAATAAATACAGTATGTGAACACTCACACATTTAGACTTTTATTTTCTCTGGCTTTTCTTCTGGCTCGGAGACCTCAGAGCACAAATTCATTATAAACATCCATCAAAACCTAGAGGAAGCTTCTCATATAACACTCCTACTGTTGCTCTGTTGAAAGTCCTTTTTAATGTATTTTCTTTTTACTGTCCCTGTGCTAAATTCACTTATTAAAATTTCCTTAAGCAAGTGCTACTCAAGTAAAAATGTCCATCAAGTTTCGTATTCCAGTGTTTTATACATTGGTCCAGACCTTTAGTGACATTTCATAGTTAAGTGAGTGTGTGAGGGTTGGGGCTGGTGATGGATGTGTGGATGGAGCTTGCACTGTGACGGAGCTGGAAGATGGAGTGTGTTTGAATTGGGGTCCTCTGGGGGAGAAAGGCTTTGAGGTGAGGCAGACATGGGACAAGAGGAAAACATAATCACACTATTCCATATGAATAAGCTTTCCTCACAAGCTCGCTTTTGTTCCTTATTTCAGCTGAGTTGGGTTTTCCTACTTTCTCACTATCAAAAGTTACTGTAGTGTTTTATCTCTCTAGTTAACAATTCCTCTTCTGTTACAGCATGATTTGACTTTTTATGTGGGAGGTTCTGCCCCAGTTTTTTTTTTTTCTACTGTGCATTTGGGCTTTATCCCTTCAGGCCCGAGTCCCAGACTGTGGTCTACACAGAGCCTGGGCTTAGTTGCATTCGCATGCACAGGATGTTTCCTCTCCCACATCTCCACATGACATAGCAGCAGAGGTCCAATTCAACATACTGTCATGCCACAAACTGAGAACAGAGAGCAACACAGAGGACTACATTAATTACATGCTAAGAAAAAAGTCAGTGTGAAAGTATGTGAATCAGAAATTATTGTTTCTCGCAAGAACTGTACCGTATATAAATGGTAATTTGTGGTTATTTAAAAAGATACACTTAAAGAGAAAACTAAACAATCATGATTATTTGAAGAGATACACTATTATATGAATACAATATTCTTTTAAATGACAGTCATAATCTCTAATCAGCTCATAGATGTTTAGGAGGAATTTTGTTCACCTTAAAAAACTAAGAGGGATAGATTGAGATTTAAAGAAGAAAGAAAAGCACACTTAGCAGTTCATCTTGAGGTAGCTGGAGTCCTTTGTTGTGAATGTGTGTGAGTGTGTGTTTATAGAGTCAGTACGGGACTGTTATGATGAGCACCAGCTGATGTTTACAAAAGCGAGACTAAGACTGCCGACCGTATCTCTCTCTTGCGCGCTCACACACACACACACACACACACACACACAATATTTATGCATGCACTCTCTCTCTCTCTCACAACCTTCATACAGTTATGCATATACAGACACACAAACAGACACACAAAGGTACCTCATTCTTTTTCCAGTAGTAGTGCTTCAAGGCTTTGTGGAAACTGACTACATAATGAATAACATCTAGACAAATAGTTAGAGCAAATATAAACATTTAAAAATCTAATACCATAAATGTCTATATTTAGTTTTTAGATATTTGACAATGTCTAACAAATATCATGACATCTGCCATTTAAAATGAGTACATCAAAAACGACGGTACAAAAATAGACGGATGAGACCACACTTGTAGGTCTCTTCCCTGTCAGAGATTGTTCCAAGTAGAGGAAGTGAAGAATCCCAATCTAAAGAAGCCTTGAGGAACATTTTTAAAGAATGTACATCATACCAACAGTCATTTTCTTTCTGTTGAGTCTCATTTTCAAAATATGTGAGCAGTGCACTTATTTAACGTATTCCTTTTTTCCCCTCTGTTCAGCAACCAGAAACCACATCCAGATGGACAGACTTAAACTGCCGGTGAATAGAGACCAAATCAAACCAAAGACTTTATGCTGTCAGCAATTTCACTTTCCTTTTAGATTCAACCAGAAATTCTGAGAATAACCAAACAGGAAAGGCTTTGGTCCTTCCTCATGGGAACATGGATAGGTACAGGGGCATGTGCACATCATTATAGTGTTTAGTCTGGAGTCAACATGAAGCTGTGGTTAAGGTTAAAATATAAAGTGAAATAATGAGGATTATGTTAGCAGATTAACCACGCCATAGCAGAGTCGTTTACTGGATGAAACTGTCTAGACTCTACTGAGGTTGGGAAGAGGTCACTTTCTTTACATTACCCAATTTGATTATTCCTCCATGTGGTGTAATGGGAGAATGTACACATATTTTCTTTATGGCACAGGAAATACCTTCTCTCTGCACCAGCTTCCTGAACACCACTGGTTCTGCCCCTTAGGTTAGACTTAAATCAATCAGGAAAAGAAATCCCTACCAACCTCTTTGGGTTAAACAAACACACCTGAAATGTGAATTGGACAAAACTGAGTCTCAGAACAAAACAATGGCAGGATTTGTTGGATAAAGTTGCATAAGGGCTTATGAATTACACGTGTATTATAAAAGTTTTTAAAAAAATCACATAATCGTAGGAAGTAAACATATTTTAAATGACAATAACTCATTAAGCCAATAAATCAGTGTGGCTGTAGTATCTACCACAGTGTAATTTAATCTCAACAGTTCATGATGCTTTCTGCACAGTAACTGTAAATTACTCATAATGTCCACATGCATTGCTTTCCTGAGGTGTCTTCCGAAACATCCTCCCAGCAAGTAATCTTTTGATGTACCTGTGTAAGTTAAGCTTTAAAGAATGACACACTTCATAACATTTACAGTCTGAAGCAGCTTAAATGACCAGGGAAAAAAAAAAGTTTTCTTAGATAACTAAATGTTCAAGTACTCGTTTTTAAGTCGGTTTAACCTGGTGCCATGGCTCCGGATGATGAGGGAGATGAGCTCGTGTTTGTCCTTGAGGCCGGAGGAGATGTCCACTGTCTCCTGCAGGGAGCTCCTCACACTCTGCATGGGCTTCAGCAGCGTTTTAGTGATCTCCTGCTCCTCTCTGTGCTCAGACTCCTGACCTTGCTTGAATTTCACTTCGAGCTCGAGGAGCGATTTCTCGACGCCAGAAAAAGCCTCAGTGATCTGATCGATCTCTCTCCTGAGGTACTTGCTGTAAGTGTCCTCTCCGTCCAGATCGTATGAGATACTTTTCCCGAGACTCTCCAGAACCCGCGCCGCGTCCTCGACTTGTTGCTTGACGCTGATGAAGTCGTGGCGGATAACCGAGTCCCGGTCCTCTTCCACTAAACACGGCGAGCGGTCCAGCCACTTAAACAGCATCTGACATTTCTCAGGGTCCTCGGTTTCCTCATAGTCGCCATCTGGAACGAAGAAGTGGTGAAAGGTGCCGTTGGATATCTCAGGCTGCAGAGGGCCCGTGTACACCGCGTGATAAATGGGCAGTGAAAGCAGGGCTAAAGCCAGCGGCTGGAGGAGAAGCAGCATTGTAGCCGCTCTGAGCTGCGCGCTAAGCAGGGAGTGATGGCGGCGTGTGGAGGAGCAGCAAACCACAGCGCCTTCTCACTCCCACAGTCCCGCTCAGGTTACAGCCTCTCTCTCTCTCTCTCTCTCTCTCTCTCTCTCTTTTTTACTGCCACTGCAAGATTCTTGTTCTTACTCAATAAATTCACGTCTCAATAACTTCAAGGTATTGGCCATGAACAGAATGCTAAACTGAGGGAATATGCTCAATTAAAATACAATGCTAAACACCAAGGTAAAATCCTATGAAGGCATCACTAACTGGCCGATTAAATATAAACTGTGTTTTAACTGCTTTTAAAGGTAAACCATGTAGGATTTTGAGGGTATCTCAACACAAACTGAATATAATTTTTACATGTATGTTTTTATTAGTGTATTTTTCATCAATTATCTGTAACTACAAATAATTGTGTTTTCATAAGCTTAGAAGAGCCTTTTATATCTATGGCACTGCACGGGTCCTCTTCCACGGAGCCACCATGTTGTGCTGCTACAGAAGCCCAGGATGGACAAACCTTTAAAGAGCACCTTCTGCTTTTCACGTTTTTACAAGTGGGAGCATGAATCCAGATGGAAGCACTGGAAGGATGACAAGAAGAAAGGAAGACAAGGATGAAGCAATAAGAGGATTCAGTGCTTGCTGGTGCTGGCTAACAAATTTGAGAACCCATATTTGAAAAATGGTGGATCATCCTTATTATTTAGCATGAGGAAAAGCAAGGGAGTGTGAATGTAAGTACTTGGAAGTACACTACGGGCACGCGACAGCTGCCATAGCTTCGAATACACACTAGGAAAGGGAGGGGTAAGAGAAGGGTGTTCAGTTGGTTGAATCGTACATAGTGGACCTTTAACAACAGACATTGTCACAAATCATCTTCATAGAAATTCTTCATAGATTCTGTATATCTGTAGATTCAGATTCCTAATGAGCAAGCCAGAGGCAACAGGGATAAGGAAAATCACCATTTGAAGACCATGAGAGGAATTAGACTCAAAAGGGAACCCTTTTAAATAAATCATTAATCTTTCACAATGATATACTATAAAGTCCAAGAGTACTGTGTGTTTTGAAAGGATGGTCAGTACGAGCTTCAGGGTCATCATGAATACTGTAGAAGATTTATGTCAAGTATTCAGGTAAACATATCCACTGAAATACGGGTAAGTCTTTTGTATAAACTGTCTAAGTGCAATCTTTAGGGTGTCCAAATGAGACCATTCATGCCAATTTATCCACATCTGTGTAGGGCCATACATGGCAAAATTTAGGCTATTCATGAGGGTCCATCTTCTGCAGTATTAACAAATGCAAGAAATGAATTGTAATGGAAATAAGAAGTGTAGGTCCAAACTGTATCAGATTGTTTTGCCATGCCCTTATATTTAGCCATTCAGAGAAACAAAACAGCAATTCAACATGAAAAATTCTTTCCTTCTTGACCTTCCTTGGAAAAAGGAGGTGAAAAAGTTTTCAGAGTAACTTATTTAATAGAGAGTAAATTGTTAGCAAATCCTTGGTCAGGTCATTTTATTTTCATTTCTCTGTATAATTTGTGTATATTGGTATGCACTCTGTAAACTCATTTTCAGTTGATTCTTTGAAAACACTTACAAAAGGTCACTAAGAAACATTACCACTTAAATGGAAAGTGAAAACAACAATAAACTATATGTTCCACTGACCATACACAGATTATTTAAGCCCAGGTTCAATTTAGTTCCTCTGTAGAGACACCAGTGTTGTCATGGATACAAGTAGTGAATTTTAATGTGTTTCAGAGTAGATTAGTTTGACTTGAGAAGACATCAATATTGAGACTTCAGGAAAAAAGAAAACAAGTTAATGGTTAATGTATTTCTTCATGTCATCCGCACTTTGATGTCTGGTCTCAGCATATTTTTTTATACCTTCCATAAACATCCTTCAAATCATTCACAGAGATCATAGTGTCCCAATCACAGACAAAGAGCAAGGCTTCTGGGCACACAGACAGAACACATTTTCCAAACTTATCATAATAATTTAATAGTGTATATTATCACTAATTTCTAATGGGACTTCCAAATGGTGCTGTGGAAACTTTCCAGGTATGGGACTATCTGGTGTTTGCTTGCCTTTTTGTGGTATCTTCTGGTATTGGAGTCTTCTTTGCCATAAAAGAGAGGAAAAAGGTGTCGTCAAACGAATTCTTGGTTGGCGGACGGCAGTTAACCTGTGGTCCAGTGGCGCTCTCTCTCACAGCCAGCTTCATGTCAGCAGTGACTGTTATTGGAACTCCCTCAGATGTATACCGCTTTGGGGCTGCATTTATTATCTTTAGCATTTCCTACACATTGGTGGTGATCTTCACAGCAGAGCTCTATCTTCCTGTGTTCTATCGGTCAGGCATCACCAGCACATATGAGGTACAACTATGAAAGTTCCTATAATGCACCATGCAGGTACTGAACAGTGTAGTCCTCCATGCTCGAGTAATGAGCAGATAGAACTATACAATAGATAACAGAACTGATATATATGTAGGATTTTTTTGTATTAGAAATAAACAGAAAGTTTTTGAATTAAAAAAATTTAAACCAAGAAAGTAAATGTTTAATATCGTAAATATTTAATATTCTCAAATTGATCTGTAATGTTCATATTCCTATAAAAACACCCACATACAAACTACCCACATACACACTAACTGGTTTCTAAGGATCTAACACTAATAGCTAAAATCAGCTTAACCATCTTTATTCAACACTCGTTATTGGTTGCATTTGAAACAATTTTTATATCCAGTCACAGTAATAAAGTTAACAAATAAATCAAACACTGCACAGGCAATTTAGTAATATCCCAGCAATTATGGTCTTGACCTGTCTTGAAATAAAATCTAGAGTCCTCTACAGTGTCTAAGACTGAGACAAGGACGAGTAAAAATGCAGTTAATTCTGAGACAAAACTGAGACCTTCGAAATGTGGTCTTAGCACTCAGACCAATTTCAAGTATTACAACATTAATTTGTACGTCCTTATTTAAATGTAAGCAAATTTGCAATATTGACCATGTCAACTGCTTTACACAAAAAGTCAGACTTTCCTCATTCCTAATCACGTCTATTGAAGTATGTGTTCAGACAACACTGATGGATTTGATCTAAAATAGATTATAAGATTTTGCACACACTTATTGAGTCCATGCCAGCTCAAGTATATAATGTCATTAAAGCCAAAAAGGGGACAAACCAAATACTAGTAAGCTTTAACATGAAGATCTTTGTTTCACTCAATTTAGTGTCAAAAATAAAACTTGCAAACATGAAAATTGTTGTATTAAACCAGAAAAGAATGCAAAATGAAAGCATTTTCAATAGTGTTCTCAGAATATCATCAAGACATTGATGGAAACCAACAGGATTTATGTGCCTTCTTCCTCACAGTATCTTGAGTTACGTTTCTCTAAGCTGGTCCGTATAGCTGCTACTGTCATTTACACAGTGCAAACGGTGAGTAGGAAACTGTTTGCTTGTATGAAGTAACAATAATTGATCTCATTTAAAGGACAGACTTGAAAGCATAGTTTTTGACACTTCGCAGATTTTGTACACAGGAGTAGTGGTGTATGCTCCAGCGCTAGCTCTTAATCAAGGTAAGATGATGTAGAACTTACAGCACTGATGACAGATTTATGCAGTAATTGTAATGTAATGACATTCAAAATCATCTTCTATTTGCATAATACCATAATAATTAGCTCAATCGACCTTCTAATGTTATTTCCAAACATGCTACCCACAGTGACAGGGTTTAATCTCTGGGGATCCATATTTGCCACTGGAATTGTCTGCACCTTCTACTGTACACTGGTGAGTAGGTGGTGCTGGTAAGTGTCCACTTTATTTAGTGAGCAAGGTTTTTGTTAAAGAAATCACCCAAGATATTGTTTAGATAAACATTAAAACCAACAGATCACATCTGTGTTTTCGTGTCTGTATATCTGTGTCATGGTGCAGGGAGGACTAAAGGCTGTAGTTTGGTCTGATGCCTTCCAAATGATGGTGATGGTGGCTGGTTTTCTCACCGTGCTGGTACAGGGCACAAATAAATGTGGAGGAATCAGTGCAGTATGGGAGACAGCACAGGCTGGACAGAGACTGAATGTGTTTGAGTATGTATCAGCTAACTTTACATGCAAGCATTTATTGAGATCATGTCTACCACAGCACCTATCTGCACCTATCTAACATTTATGTACATTATGTACGTACATTACTATGTATACAAAATAAGTTGTGTTAAGACTTGTGTTAAGACTGTTGTGTTAACTGTTAGAACGAATTTATCTGTTTGAATATGATTCAGATTTTCTCTCTCTCTTTGTGCCATGTATAGTTCAATATGCCTAGAAATAACACATAAAAATACAAATGACAAATGTAATTAAGTTAAAGATAAAGAAAACAACACAATGTTCACATTTAATGTGGTTTATGCTGGTTTATGGAGTGTAGTTCTATATAGATCATTTGAAATAAGGACATTTATAATAAAGGACTTTAAATGTTAAATATTTTAAGTAATTATTAATTCAAATCTATTTTAAAGATATTTTTTCAGCCCTAATTTGTGCACTGTTTTTTTCTAGTTTCGACTTCAGTCCTATGAGACGTCACACATTCTGGACCGTCTCTGTTGGGGGCATGTTCACATGGCTGGGCATCTATGGAGTAAACCAGTCCACAATCCAGAGGTGTATTTCCTGTAAGACAGAGGCCCATGCTCGCTGGTCAGTTCCTCTATAGCACTTTTTTATTTATTTCAACATCCCTAAAAAACAATAAATAGTATTTTCTGGAATCATTTTAAGGTTTAATAGCCTATCTAGCAAGGTAGTTCCTAGTCATGATGTTGCAGTTGCATATTTCAGTAGCCTATAGCAGAATAGATGGCAACATGCTGCTTTTAACGTTGCTGGTCCAGATTGACAATACAATTAAGTCAGCAAATAAAGAGCCGAATGTTCTGAGAACGCTGGGTCAAATAGGTTGTTATTATTATTGTGACTGGTTATAATTCTGTGTGAAATGAAATGTGTAAATAGTGTCAAAGATGACATTCACTATAATTTATCTGCTAATATTAAGCTTTCTCAGCTATTTCATTAGTCTATGGGGTGTTGTTTGTAAAATAGTTTAATGTTTTTATAAGTTAAATTTTTCTATCATTTAACACAATTTTCATAAATTTAGAGATCAATTCATTCAAAAAACAGTGTTAAACTTCCTCATGTTAGTTTTTGCTGTGTAAATGTTAAATTTAAATGTTATATATAAATTTAAATGTTATATGTTAAATCTAAATGTTTACCTTAAATCTAAATGTTTAATGCTAAATCTAAATCTTAAATCTAAATATTGCACTCTAACTGTTTAGAAGATATGATAATTTATGATAAGATACGCCAGGCTTCAGCTTAGCATCCAGGCCGCATCTTTTTTTGTAAACGTTGTAACCGTTTTTGTGTGAACATTCAAAATTGTTCGATTTAAATTCCTAACACTTTAATCTCTTTTGATATCACTCAAGGATACCGCATTCATCATGACTGTAGTTGAGGAACAGCTAGCTTGGACAACCGTTAACAGAACTAGCAGCTAGTGATGTGTCGGTCGGGAATGAGTTGACTCCTTGTTGTCAGGTTGCAAGTGCTCATGGGAATTTGAGTTTGTTGCAGAGTCAGCAGGCACAAACATGACAGTGATAGAATTGGGCTTTATGTTACATCTACAGTGCATTTATGGACAGGGAATTGAAGCTTTGAAACAAATCTTGATTCATCAGAAATATCTGTTATTCCAGATAGATGTTCGATATAGCCATGTTCAGCTGAGAGGTCAAAATGAGTTGACTCACTGCATTGCCCTCGGCAACCCAGAATTCAATGAGATGTAAATTGATATGGATCCATTTATACCTTTTATTAAATTTTTTGATTGTTACATTTGCCTTTGGTTTGACAGCACAAAGTGATAGAAAGGAGGAAAGAGAGGGAGAGAAGGAGAGAGAGAGAGAGAGAGAGAGAGAGAGAGAGAGTGCAAGAAGAACCATGTGAAAAAGTTGCCAGGTAGACAGTAAACTAAGTAAGGGTTTTGCGGCCGACATTAAAACAAGTTTGGTCAGATTTATTGGTGTCTTTATAGTCACATTAAATGCATTTATTAACAGTTCTAAAATAAGGAGGCTTTTTACAAGATATTAAAAACGTAACTAGTGAAATGTATTTGATTAGTGAGTTTTTTTTTATTTTTGAGCAGGCAATATTTTTGTATCACATAAAATTAGGACAATTATATCCAGAAGGTATTCAATTTCAAATTGTTTGTGCAATATTGTTGGTGGTCCCATGCCATGCTTGCGTGTAGCCTATGAGTTGAAATTCTGCAGATCCTCTTGGGTTAAACCAGAATTTAAAACTTTGGATAAAGGTAAATACATGGACAATCTGAAATATCTGACACAATTAATGCAAAAACAATTAATGTTCTACATGATGCCTTACAAAACGTGTATTGGTATTGCCAGTCAGTCATCATTAGCGTAAACCCAATGGCAAAAAATTAAACAGTGCATTTGAAACACATTCAAATTTATTTAATTTATGCTTTATTGTAAAATATCATATAGAAAATATTACTGTAGCCCTGTGGTGGACTGGCGACCTGCCCAGGGTGTACCCCGCCTCTCGCCCCAAGATGCTGGGATTGGCTCCAGCTTCCCCGTGACCCAGATGGATAAAGCGGTATAGAGAATGGCTGGATGGATGGAAATATTACTGTATTAAGGGTTATCCAGTGAAATGAGTGATTAAAAGGGGTTTGAAACATTTTTGCAAGCAATGCATGCATGTTACCTTCTCATTAGGCACTGAAACCCCCTAAAGATTTGATCCTAGAATCATCCCTGCTCTATAGTAAAATTATTTAAGTAAAGGATACCAAGGTCTCTGAGAGTAACAGAAAAGCTTTTGGTGATCTAATCTTAGAGTTTGAATCCCAATGCTCCCACGGCCATCCACGGCTGCGAGCGGCAGAGAGTGAAATTGGCCGTGCTCCTCGATTTGGCCTGCTTCAAATGACTTCACATGAAGTACATGATCCCCGCATTCTCCTTTTCAGAACTGTTGTATGATAGGGAGGGTTGACCTTTGGGTGGAAATTAGCCAAGACTAAATTAGGGAGAATGTCAGGGGAATAAATAAATAAATAAATGATAACAATCAGAGTGTTGGACCGATGGCAATGACTTCATTTCTCTTTCTATCCCTGTCAGTGCTCTGTATCTGAATCTGCTGGGTCTCTGGTTGGTTTTGTTCTGTGGTGTGGTCTCAGGACTCATCATGTACGCTTTCTACTCCCGTTGTGACCCTTGGACAGCTGGCTTTGTGTCAGCTCCTGACCAGGTTACACCGTCTTTTCTTATGCATGAGCTGAACTAAAATTACACCTGATTCTAGCAGTTGTGAGCATAACTGTGAACATCATTACAGCTCATGCCATACTTTGTACTAGAAGTATTGGCCAACCTTCCTGGTCTGCCTGGTCTGTATGTGGCTTGTGCTTTCAGTGGGACCCTCAGGTAAATTAGCTGCTGACTTAACTTTTTTCATATTAAATGCTTTGAGACATTTATATGTATCTTACATTCAGTTCTTTATGGCTTAAACCAAGATCTTTGGCATATGATCTCTAGTTTAACTTAGACATCAAATTCAAGAGCATTCATAATCCTGAAACGAGAAATGAGGTCCTGCTGTTTGTCGGTTTCAGCACAGTGGCTGCCAGTATCAACGCTCTGGCCACAGTGACTTATGAGGACTTTGTGAGCCAGTGTTTCAGAAACCTCTCCAACAAAGCGGCTATGTGGATTATAAAAGCCCTGTGTAAGTAGACACATGACTTTTAAATCACATTAACATTTTCCTACCTGCTTCATCTGATGGATGTGTGTGGTGATACCTATAGGTCATAAAATAGTCTATAGTATAGCACATTAATATTTTCATCTCCTGTGTGAATTATGTGGTTTACAGCTGTATAACCCTTTCCTGGAAAAGCATTAAAAATAAACAACTGATATCTGTAATACCTCAGTGACAAGGAGTCTGTGTATTTTCCCAGAGGGACAGATTTATAATGGGAAGGGGAAATCTGAATAAGCTATATGCTGAATGAAGGAATTGCCTATGTCCCCATGCCATACCAGGGAGAGGTCAGGAGGATTAACTAATCCTGACAGTGATTTTGTTCCCTCCTACAGGTGTGATGTTTGGAGCGATCTGTACCAGCATGGCAGTAGTAGCATCACACATGGGAACAATTGTGCAGGTGAAAAGACAGCATCAAATATTGTACTGCACTTTTACTGCACAATTCCTTTATTTTAGGTTTACAGAACAAACTGACTGCATTGGTGTAATCAACCCAGTTTATATTTGGTCATTTCATGCATCTTGTGAATAAAGATTACAGATTGGGATTATTTCTATAAAGATGCACATGTATATGCATTAAAAGCAGATGAATTCTGATCACACAAACCAATTCAGGCAATCTGAGACATGCCACATTTAACAATCAAAACCTACAATATGGGCTACAATATGCCATAATGAACACATTACATAAATACCAAATTTTCCTCACATTGTGCACTCAATAGTTAAAGCTTAAAAACCATCACTAGTGATTAAATAGGAGTGATATTTTATAATGAACTGAGGTTTATTGTGGGTATTTTTAATGAAACAGTGATTGAGAACAAGCCTGTGTGATTAGAAGTCACTTGTGGGTCATCACTTGGCAGGGGATTCTGGGAAATGGAGTTTGTGTTTCTAGACGAAGCAGATGCCATAGATTATGTTTACTCAGAAACAATAGTGCAATAGAACACCAAACCTTTCCTTGTCACTGGGCTGGTACCCTCAACAGTACATCTTTTGTATCTTTAATATACATCTTTCATCTGGGACCATGGACATGGAATCTCTTTTTAAAAATTATTTAAGGTACATATTGAAAAGTAGTTTGGGTATTAGTTTTAGGGTAAAAGGTAAAAGATACACACTAAAGGCATAAAAGGTGAATCCTTCAAGGTGCCACAAGGTAGCATTTAGTACTCTTTTTTTTCTGATTGTTGGAATGAAACTGGCTAACTGAACACACTGTTAAGTACAAGATTACATGCGTGTAGTTAAAATCTTATCAGGATACAGTCCAGATGCAAACACTCATGCTCAAGACTAAGAATGAGCAGATTTTATTCTTGTTCATATGATCCCTTAAGCACAGTAATATCTGCTTTTCTCTACTCTAGGCTGCTCTCAGTATCCATGGCATGTGTGGAGGGCCGACGCTTGGTCTCTTCTCTTTAGGAATTTTCTTCCCGTTCACAAACACTAAGGTCAGTGTAAATTTCTAAGCAACACACATCACATCCAACATATTAAAGGTGTTAAGGTTGAGAAAAAGTATATAACATTTGACTTAACAGAAATCAAAGCTTTTCTTCCTTGCTCATTTTTGACAAGGTGATTGAAAGAGGCACAGGGTAATTGTAGAGCATCAGTAGCTGATCGTACCATACTGTGTTGTGTGCTCTGTCCTCAGGGGGCTATAGGAGGTCTGATACTGGGTTTATCTTTGTCCTTCTGGTTGGGATTGGGAGGCTTCATCCACCCTGCTTCTCCCAACAGCACTCACCCCCTGTCTCTGAGCACAGAAGGCTGTAACTTATTGAACACCACAGCTACACCAGTACCTCATACAGTCAGCTCAGACACAGGGTATTGTACATTATGCTTATATTATTCTACTACAACAAGGCTACAAGGCAAGAGCAGTAAGTTGATGAATATGCTAATCAAAACACAATGAAGGAATACTCCCACATTTTTCTACTTATTCAACTTCGATGTTTCCCTATAATGAGAAAATAGAAACCTCATTTACTTAAGCTACTCTCATGAATTCTTTAGCTGGGTCTGTTTTCCAAGGGGAAAGAATTTGTGATTATGCATTATGTCGAACGTTTTTGCTTGATTGAATACTACAAGACCTTGGGGAAATATGCGGATTGTTAAGTAACTGGAAAGACTTTTGAACTGTATTGCTCCGGTGTTGGAAAGTTGAATAAAACTGCATAAAAACAGATTTGGTAAAATCTTCTCTCATGCGTGCTGTATTGTAACAATTCATGATATTGTTGATTATTTTAAATGCTTATTGCCCTTGGAAATATGTTTTAAGTGAATTTAGAGAAAATTTTCTCAGTAAATGGAAATGTTTGATGAAGTGTATGAATTGTTATCTGTAGTAATTACGCATAAACCCCAGAGCACCAGATAGAGACTTAGTTGAAAAAAAGCTACTCCCTCTAGTACTCCCTTTTCACAAGAACATTATAAAATATGCTGTGAAGAAAAAAAAAACCTAACGTGAATAATGACTAAAGTCATTACAAGAGTTTATTTCTATTATTATTAGTAATATATAAAATCAATATTTGCTGTCCCATGTCATGTGTAGAGCTGCGCTGCCTGAGTCCTGGTACTCCATGTCCTATCTGTACTATAGTGCAGTGGGTTTTCTGGCCACAGTCACAGGAGGCCTGCTGATCACACTGTTAACAGGTGAGATGGGATGCTTGCTACAGCACTTGTCCTTAGGCTTTCCCTGAAAGTTACATGCAAAGTTATTATCTGTTATATTTAGTTAGAAAATGCACATGAAGCTGTCTGATACTGTGTACATTTCAGAAGTCAACTGAAGCATACAAGACTTGAGACTTTGTGCTTTTGCTATACATTACTGTACGTCTGCATCGGATGTCCTAGCATTTTTCAGTGAAAGAGCCTGTTGTCTTTTTGAAGGTCCCACTAAGCCACAGGATGTGAAGCCCGGGCTGATTCGGCCGGTGTGTAATCTGTTCTGCTTTTGCTCAGAGAAATACAGGACCATGTGCTGGTGTGGTGTCAACCATGCAGAAGAGAAAGTGGTGAGACACATGATGTACACTGATAAAAGAAAACAGTGTGCACACTTTGAAGAACTAACTTGTTCAATGCTCTTCTTTTTTTCAGGAAATGGATGAAGTGGATTTTGGAAAAGTATGGGAGAATCACCCAGATCATGACATTAAAAGTGAGATAAACGGAAGTGATCTGACTAAGAGGATTCAGGATGAGGCTTACATTAATGCAGCTTTTGTCCCAGACAGAGCTGGCTATGTACTGTCAAAAAAGCTATAACCTTGAAAAATGTGTTAAAAAAAATTTACACACCTAAATTACAAAACAAGACACATGCCATTTCATACAAAGAACAACAACAACAAAAAAAAAACACCAACCATGTCAGTTAAAAGATACAGTCAATGATTTATTACAGAAAAAGTGATATCTAAATTCACTCTATAGTAGTTTAGAACTTTTTTCATAGTTCTTTTTTTTTTTTTTTTTTTACATGTAAACAGGGATGGTGTAAACAAACACGCTGTTGATATTGTTTATATTATTCAAGTACAAATCAGAATGCACTGAATGTGCTATTGTACTGAAACATTCTGTATGGTACATACTGGGCTCATACTGGTCATCACCAGCTCATTTGTTGGGGTGAGAGGTCAGCAGGTGATTATATATATCCAATCTTATTAACTCATTGAATGTGCACATATTGCCTGATTAACATATCACCCGTCATTAGTCACTGCAGCTGTGCATATCTTACTAA
Organism: Notoglanidium macrostoma; assembly: GCA_030068235.1. Lineage (NCBI taxonomy): Eukaryota > Metazoa > Chordata > Actinopteri > Siluriformes > Auchenoglanididae > Notoglanidium > Notoglanidium macrostoma. Next base: position 11,220,693 of record JAQQZR010000012.1, read on the forward strand.
TGCATAATGGATTTTAAACTCTCTCATAACGACACTCAGCATTATTTTCACCAAGCAATGTAAAATATCATAGTCATTGCTATGTAAGATATGTCATAGCCATTGCTTTTTTTTTTATGTATAATACCTGATTTGAAAATAAATGGCACTCCAGTTTTGTTTATTCAACTGAAGTTTGTGCCACAATAACAAGTGCTCTTGTTCCTAATGAAATAAATATATTTAAAATATGGACCTTCAAGGTGTATTGCATGCTCCATTTACTGTGTTAAAACTCATTTTTGCAATGTGTGCATGTGTCAAGTCGTATCCAACATAGGCATTTTGTACATCAGCGTGTATTCATTAGATACCAAAGTACAATATTGTCTCATCCACAAATAAGCTTTGTTAGAGGAGTGATATAATTCATTACCAGGCTGCCGGGAAATCATTACTCAGAGCACTAGGCCAATTCCAGGGTAAGATGGGCTAATTGAGAGTGGACAAGATTGACAGTTGTGCACTTATACAACAAACTGATCACAGATCAGATAATATTGGACTAAGCAACGTACTCCATGCAGACTCCACAGTAAAAGTGCACCAGAACACACGTGTTTCTCAAAAGAACACCAGACAGACGCAGCCTTCATGGCTGAGATCATGCATAGATTACCACAGACATCATGGTGAAAGAATGGCATGTTACAAATCACACGCTGCATTTTAGGCAAAGGTACCAGAAGCAGTTTGTCACCTGAAATTGACAGTTCTCTACACTCTATTTTAGTGTATGACTGCCATCACTTATCAACCAATCATAAATAAATAAGCAAATAAGCAAAGAAATAAATAAATGTTATAACAATAAAATATAGAATTGCCTTACTTTAAATTTCTCCGCAGCGACTTTGTCATCTTACTGTCTTGTGCTGTTCGCTGAGGTACAGGGAAACAATCCATGCTTTTAAAGTGCTCTTCTCTTCTCAGTGATGTATGATTATGCCTTATACAGTATGTCCATGCAAAAGTGAAACGTTATATACTTTAAAACACAGATTAATGTCTAATTATAAGGTAGGTAAAATGATATAAATTTGATTTCACCAGCACAGACTGACAGGGGCCTGAGGAGAACAGATACATCACCTTAGTGTCTGGTAAATAAAGCATGATATATGTGACAGCAGCATTCTTTATAAGACACGCTTGCTTGCTTGCTTTCTCTCACTTACTTACATACAGGCATACACATAAAGCTACTGTGTACTTTATAAGCAAAGCATAGAGGAGAAAAGCAATTAACCTTTGTGTTCTGTTGGTGACGCTGCAATGGATGTACTACTGAGACATGGTACAGGTAGCTGAGACAGATGATAATATTGATGATAACATTTGAAAGCCTTGTAAGTATCTTATAGCTATGTTTTCTGGGAATGGTAAACACACACAAAAGCACATGCCTGGGGATGTTCTTGAAATCAGGCATGTGTAATCAGGTATGAGTGATAATAATCCATGAAGGTAACGCAATGTAGTGAATTGACCTGTTCGTTTAAATTTTTGTACAAAGCAGTTGGTGGCAAGTGATATTTCTCTACTTTTTCTGATCCATTTTTTTGCTCTGGATGGAAGGACATGGACAAAACACCCATCCATCCATTATCAATACCGCTTATCCATTAAGGGTAGAGGGGCAGGCCAAGCTATCGCAGGGATAACACAGAGACGAACAACCATTCATACTCACGTTCACACCTATGGACAATTTAGAGTAACCTGTTGAGCCCAGCCGACAGCCAGGTTCGAACCATTTTGGTGTGAGGCGACAGTGCTAATCTTGAAATCCAACATGGTCATTTGGTAAAACAGGTCATTTGACATGAACAGAACACAAGGGTTATATTAAGCTCTTCAATGTGACAATCCAACTGCTGGCATGAAATAAAAAAAAAAAAAGAAATATTTTCCAACTGTTGTGTTTACGTAATGTTTCAACAAATGTTCTCATTTCTAGTGCTATAAACAATGTTTTAAACATATTACATTCTGTTGTACATCTTCCTATGCCTACACACATCTGCTGTGCGTGAGTGAAGCTTGTTGTTATATTCTAATCATGACCAAAACCTATAAAAATATCCTTTAATCTTCCCCATTTTATGAAGGACGAAGCATGTGGAGATTCACATAGATGAATGAATAACATACCACTTTAGGCATACAAACCGCACCTTGAACAAAAACACTCTGAATCACCATTCAGCACAGAGCAAAACACAGTCTTAGTCAGCCCACAAACAGTAAAATGCCAGGCATCTGCTTATTAGCACACAAAGAACACAACCTATTGCAAGACAAAGGACAGAAAAAAACAATTAATAATTTCAAATAAATCTACAAAATGTTGGAGAATAAAAGTGACACAAAACTTTTTTTTGGATTGAATCTGCATGCTATGTTAGAATTGACATGGTGTTTATATCAATTTGCTGTACTTTTGCATAAATTGGTATCCACATTACCTGAAAAGTCACTTTTCTTCGAAGAGTAATTGAGAAATTGTGATGAGCGGCGAAAAGGAAAAAGCCAGTCCTTGTTCTTAGAAAAACCAAGCATGAACACAAAGGCCAAACTGCACTTCACTGAGAGAGATTTAGATTGAGTGTTGTTGATAGCGGTTTGTTAGCTGCCAGAGAAATATAGCAAGAAAGAAAGAAGCTATGGGTAATGACGAAGGTTTTTGAGGACATTGAGGACAAACTCCAAAGCCCTTCTTCTGCATAGTAAACAATACAATTGCATCCTGTTCCCTTTGGAAAACAAACAAACAAACCGACAAGAGACAGTTCAGAAAAGAGCAAAGCCAGCAGAGGCAAAAGACAGCAGGAGTGGCATAAGAGAGGATAAAAGCAAAATCCAGGACTCTGATATTCAGCCAGTAAATTTCAGGGACCAGAAGAGATGATGGGAAGGCCTCAGGCAAGAGTCGTGGAAGAAGCTCTTTGGTGCAGACTGTGCACTCAAGAGCGACTGTTCTTCAAAGAGCTTGAGTCTCACTATCTGATTCACCAGCAAAGAAAACCAGCAAAGTGGGTAGCATGTCTTGAGGGTTTGGTTAGTAAAGCTTAGCCATCCAAAGCTGCGGCATGGACATGCATGCATGAGTAAATGCAAATATTTTGCAGTTCCTGCACGGTCGTCCACTGTGTCTGTATTCATATGTGCTCTCACATTGGTTATTTATTTATTGGTATGCGCATGGATGTGCATATGATATGTCCATCTGTTAGGCATAGCTAAGGCCACTCGTGGTGATAACGCTTGCCATTTTTCTTCCTCTCCTTCTGCAGGTGCTCCAGCTCTGCTTCATACATCATCTCCTGCATGAGGTACTTCTCCCTGCGCATGCGTTCACACAGGTCTTTAGGCATGTCCGGGATCAGATGAGCAATGAAGGTCTTAATGCCAAACACCAGGTGCTGAGGACAACAAGAACAGCACATGATCAGATGTGGAAATGGGAATGCATTTGAAATACAAATTCCTTTCATTCATTTGTATTTGTCTCACCTCAAAGACAATGATGAAGGCCAGTCTGGCGGCGAGCACATGCCAAAACTGCAGGGTGAACTCATAAGGCTGTGAGCTCCATGGGGGAGCTCTGTAGTCCCGATACCTGCCGAGATGAACAGAACGCCCAGGGCATTTACCCCAAGCTATAAATGTAGACCTATTCCAGTATTTCATGCGTATAAAATGCATTTATATTTTTACCTGCAATATCGTGTTTCATATTGACTTCCATTCTTTGGCTCTCCCATGTCAAACACAGACAGACTGCTGTTCATGTATCCTCTCAGGCATCTGCAGACACACACACAAACACACACTCAATAATGATAGTTTGTAACAATTTCAGAAGACCGTGCCTACATTTTTAATTTGTATGACTATTTTAAACTGTCCTCACACTATCCTCCTTTCAAGAATTATCCCAGATTAATCATTCAAAAATCGCTACTTCAAATGTAATCTGTACTTAAAAATGTGTTATATGCAAAAACAGTCTAAAGGCATATCCTTACTGTTCATGCTGGTAGCCCTTGTCCACACAGGGCCCATATTTGAAGGCGTAGACAAATCGAGGAATGTAGTCAGATGTGATGGCAATGACAAACGCATTGGTAATGACCGCCACCACACCAATACCCTCCAGGATACCATGCCAGATTCCTGAGCAGAGAGGAAAGAGTGGTCAAGTTATACAGCTAAATGTAACAAAAGGGTAAATCTGAGCTGTAGTTGTTGTTTGTAGAGCATTTTAATCAAGACACCCATACACACTTAATGAAGTGAAGCGTAACTGAGTTTGATATTACCAAAATGAATCACATTATAAAATGTGATCTTTGGGGTCTTTTTTTTGCCTCCTTCACCATCCTTGTCTTGCTACAGGAGGGCAGTGTGTTCATCCTTCCATTTCCTGGCAAATTATCAATTTGACTTTTTCCATAGGACCCTCATAGTACTTATTCAATTATTCAGCACCACTGACTGATTTACTCTGGTCCAGGTTAAAGGGGACCTTGTGACCACTCTTACTAAAATGCCATGACCTTGACGACAATAAAGCAGCTACAGAAAGTGAATGAATAATTTATACACTGACTGCACATGCATGCATGCAAAATTCAATCATAACTGTTGTAATTTATGTCATTAATATTTCCTGTCTTATCATGTAAATTTCTCATAAATTACTGCTAAAATGTCTTAAGAGAAAAGATTAAATTTTTAATCTAATCACACTAACTGGATAATACCCACATTCCCACATTCTTGCTCTGTTTTTTATGATCACGGAACCAAATTAAAATAAATGTAGCAGGATATCAAGGCAACATTACCATCTCATCATACTAACGACATGTCACAACAATAGAAACCTAACCACACATTGTTGCATATAGACAAGACGATAAAATCAAACAAACTGAACAGTTCTGATAGTCTAATCACAAGCTTGACTGGCAGGCTGAACAGACTGACCAATATCAGTCGCTCTGGCTGGCATGGGTCTCCTCCACTGGGTCACAAACTTGTATGCATCCAGTCTGATCTCGATGATGTTGTTGAGTAGAGCCAGCAGAGGAGCCAGAGGAAATGCCGCCACAAAGATGGTGGTGAAACCAAACTGGAGCACTGCACAGAGGTGCCATTTGATTATAGCAGTACTGTCTGGCCACTGGGCCTCATTCATCAAGCTGGATGTGAAGAAATTTATTCATAAATGGTTGCTAAATTTGCAAAAGCAATTTTGCATTCTTGAAGATCAAGTTAGTTCGGAAAACACTGGTATCCTACGAGAGTTCCTGAGTTAATATAAATTTATATAAAAGGAGACTCACTAATGCAAACCTACTGTAAAGTTTTGTGAAATAGGCATTTCATATTAATGGTATTAATTAAAAAAATATTAAATATGCGTAATCAAACAAACAAACAAATAAACAGTAATCAAAGAAAGCACATTAGAGCCAGCACAAGTGATCTATAAATCTGATATGTCTCAATCTGCAATGCGCCGTGTACTCCCTAGTGTGCCACACGCTATCACTGGGCATTCTGAATCCATCAGGCCTTTTTACTACACAGGCCTTCCTGCTTTTCCAACATGGCATTAGGGATGGTGCACTGGGGTAAAAGAGGCCGAAGTGTGTAACAGGCTGAACAGCGCATCAGCATGGGAGACTTCTGCTGACTGTTGCCAAGACACTTATATGTCAAACCTAATAAGCTACCCAAACCTAATTCACCTAATTTCTATAATTTGCCTGCAGATTCGATCTTTTTCAGGCGCTCCCATGCTGCTAAAAGCTTTTTTTGGTGTGAACATGATGCAAAATAACTGCCATTTCTTCCTCTGAAAAATTCCTTCTCTTTTTCCAGTTTGTTCTCATTTCATGCTTTCATCTCTCTGTGAGCTTTTCCTTTTATGGAGTTTTGTGTTCGTCACTAAATGCAAACCAGCTGTAGTGTGTGCATGCTTTGCAGTTTACAGATGATTGCATTACATGCTTTGCATTGCATTAGATGATTAAGAAATCAGCATTACAACAACTTTAACACATCTCGCAGAAATGGTTAGTTTGGTATGGCCTATAAAAACATTTACGCACAACTTTACTTAACTGATACATGTTTTAAAAATCACAACACATTGTTTATTAAAATTACACATTAAACAACACAGAATGTTTTGTTAAGACGTTTTCTAATGTTTTACTAAAGCTGTTAATAGCTTATTTATGGATACAGCGTGTAAGAAGCAGCAGAAAGTCACGTTTTGCAGCAGCATTTACCCATCTCTAGGTACTCATCCACCAGGCCGTGGGCATTCATGGGCTGCAGGTTCCAGTCTTTGTCCCATTGAGGTAGCTGTTCTTTGCCTTCCACATTATTCTGTTCTCCTGCTCGCCTCATCTTCCGCCGAGACCACCAGTTCTGTAACAGACTGAAGTAACAAAATACATGTATACATACAGTATATAAATGCCTGAACCTTACAAATTAAAACATAATACTCAGACATAATTACTAATCACCATAATACTCACTATTGACAAATAATAAAATGCATGTTACATTACATCGAATGCCTTTGTTTAAATAAATTACTACTGAGGGCAAAAGATTGTTCACCATTAGAAAAAAATGAGAAGACATGACAAGATATTTAAATGTTTGTGTCGAAAACAAAAAAACACACAAACATGATAACGCTTATAAAAAATACAAGCTGATTTGCTAACAGGGTCTATATAGGTTTGTGGCACAAAAGAGTTTGTCTTGTTCATTTAAAGTGTTTAGATTAATGAAAATCTGAATGAGTCTGAAAATTATTTTCGCTAATAGCAACTACTGTATATGTGCAAATTAATATGACCAAAGCTGAGATAATACATTTACACAAACCCATTCCTTTTATTTGAGGACAAAATTATACTATTTATTAAGTATTTATAATGAGAATCTTTATATAAATTATGCTTTAAGGTCTGAAAGTAATCAGGACGTTCCTCAAAATGGGAACTTATTACTGCTGATACACCTCGGAATTTAAATAGAGCCTCTGAAAAGATTTTCAGTCATGTTTATCTCATTAACGATTATGTTTGCGTGTTGGTATTTTTGTTATTTGTGATCTTAGTAAATCATGGCCATAGAATGGTATGGTTTCACAGATTATCCATTATTCTCAAACACTCAAACAGTATATTATTTAGGATATTATTAGTGAAAAATAAAAAGGATATCAATTCAAAGGTTTGCATCTCCCTTTCTAAATGTTATTATAAATATCAACTAATTTGCAAATACAGTACCTTTCCTTTATAACTGGTTTCGTCCACTTTCATGTCCTCTGAACAGCTTCAGTTTCAGCTTTATTAGCTGTAAAATTCTTGGTGTAGGATATACCCTGACTACATTTGTAACTTCTTGGAATTCTTTTTTTTTTTTTTTTTTTCATTTATTTTTGAAAAATTGTAAAATAGATGTATACAGAGGTGTGTTCAAATTAGCAAACAAAGGCAAATATTTGTGAACATTTTTAAACAGTTTTTCTTTTGCTTTCAGCTCACTGTAAACATTTGTGAACACAGAAACAATCTGATGATGTAGTTCTGGGTGAGAAAACATGGACGCTGGACCAAGGGTGATCCCCAGATGGGAGTAATCCCAGAAAATATATGTAAGAGTTTGATTTTATTTAATCTTCTTACAATAATCCAAGTGGTTCCCTTGTCTAACATATCTTTTCTGAAAGCGTATTTTTGTATGCTATCATTATTGAGCCTCAGAGGTAGGTAAGCGATTGCATTGCTCTAATCCATTAGTTTACGCTAAGGCTACATTCACCTTACCAGACTGAAATGACTCAAATCTGATTTTATGCCTTAAAGTGACACAGATTTGATCTTTTCAGGGCTGGGTGAACAGAGAAATCTGATCTTTTCAAATCAGATTTGAGTCACATTCATATGTGGTCCTAAATCCAATATATATCTGATTCATGGCTATGCGAGTCAGATCTGAATTCATGTGGCTTTTTGCTTATATGCATGCACTGAGCACTGTCATCATCATCTGTTGATTTGTGCTACTTATTGACATATGCTACTTAGTGATTGCGTGTTAGGTTTAATGTTAGGGCTAGTTTAATTTTATGGTTAACTTTAAGCTTTAGGTCTTGGGGTTAAGGTTAAGGTTAGGTAAAGGGCTGTAAGTTTATTCTTTGCTATCGTTATCATTTATTCCTGCTACAATAGCATTTTTTGACACAAATTTAGAAGCACCGCAGCAAAACAACAATGGAGGAGAGCTACAGCTAACAAACAGTCCTCCAGAGCAAAACACAATGCATACATTATCTATTAGCATTTTGTCGTTTTTAATACCATGAGCCTCTCATAAATACGTTTTTGCTGCTGGTAATGCAGATGATCTGTGCAAAAATGTATCAATGTGCACACGTGTGATGTTTCGGGGGACAGATGTATTCATATTACAGTGAGATACAGGTCACTTGTAATTATGAATGTGAACTCTCAAATCTGATTCGAGTAAAAAATCGGAATTGAACAAAGAGGCTTGTAATGTGAACATAGCCTTAGTCGCATACATCACATGCAGCAATTGGGTATTTAAATTTTGAAATCATACCTTGTTTGTTATTAGTAGCCTAGACGATTAATGTCATCGGTGTATGCTGACCTAAAAAAACCCTGAAATATTAAACAAAAATATTTGAATGATCTTAAGTTTTTTATATATTAAGAAATAACCGGCCAGTTAAGCCAAGGTTTGGGTTCACCATCATGGCCCAGATCCTTTAAAATCCTATTGACTACAGGAGCTGGAAATGACTGCATTTATTTTTAATTATTTCTAATCATAGCAGTTTCTATGCCTCACTCCTGGCTGGACACAGCAGGAGAGCAGTGCTGTAGTGTGACCGTATGTGATGACGTGGCCATTTGCTTCAGAACTGCAGCAAAAAGCAAAACTCATTCAACCATAAAACTTGGAACTGAAAACACACTCCCTTCCTGCATCCTATCACTGCTCAGACATGCTCCCCCTGTGCCACGTCAAACTAAGCTCATTCTTTAAAAGCAAAGCAAACAACAAAAAAATAATCTCTTTTCTCATCTTGAATAACTCCACAAACAAAACACTTAAAAGAACAAAATAAAATGTCGCCCCCGCTAAATCTGGAGGAACAGCGAGGTCGCAAAACACACACAGTGAGCATAAATAAAGCATGTGAATAAACAAAGCCTCTACGTAAATGCGATACTCACGGGTAGCCCAGCTCCATGAAGTTATTCCAAATCTGTTTTAACACCATGATCACTCCCATTTGCAAGCACAAATCAATCAGACAGCCACTAGGATGGCACTGAAAATGCAACACAAAATGAACGGCATAAACATGTGTGACATATGTCATTAGCACACGTCTGTCACGTAACAAGACGACAGTAAATAATTCCCAGAGATTTTACAGTAGGCAGCTAATTCCTGAAACAATAACATAATTATTTATCCTTTTGGAAAGTTCACTAGATTGTCATTTAGGCCCGAGGAGATTCAGGGCAATTACACTTAGCCCGTGCAAAAAGCTGCTGCTGGGCAGAATCCATATGAGGAGGCCATTATCTTCTGCTGATGGGAGCTCTTGTTCTTTTATGTTGATTATGAAGGAGCCTGATTCAATAATGTGCATCAGCATTCCCATCAAACAAGCAGCACTGGGCCAAGTGATGCAGTGGTGTTATCTGAGGACGATGATGGTGCTGCAGCGTGGGAGAACTATTGCAGCCCGGCTCAGCTCAGCCTCACTCACCTCCTCCATTCTCCAGCGGTTAAACAGCTTATTATAATCTCCGGGCCTGCCTGCAAACCTGTGAAAACACATACACACATACACAAACATCTCTGAAATTCAATTAACTGCACTGCAATATCATTCCATGATAATGAAAAAGAAAAAAAAATGCTCTCAGGCTTCACAGGAAGACAAAATCACAATGCTTCATGACAACAGTGAATAAACACAGTACTTCAGATGCACTGGATCATACATACACTACCGGTCAAAAGTTTGGGGTCACCTACTCTTTTTCTTAGGTTTTTCTTTATTTTTTTTGCTTTCTACATTGAAAACATTACTGAATACATCAAAACTATGAAGCAACACGTATGGCATATACTGAATTATGTGGTAAACAAAAAAGTG
>JAQQZR010000012.1:11231080-11260228 GCA_030068235.1 Notoglanidium macrostoma
TTATGTCAACAACCGCTCAACTAAGTAAAGAGAAACAACAGTCCATCATTATCCAGTCTCTTTTAAAGTCATAAAATAAAGAAATAATTGAATTTGAAGGTGACCCCAAACTTTTGACCGGTAGTGTATATATGTAAATAAATTAGAAAAAAACTATTTACACAGAACTATTTCAGGTTCACTGGAAGGTGGTAGATGTTTAAAAATGCTTAAAATGAACCTGGTAGTAGAGTTTCACAATTTAATCACCTTCCTAGGAAGAAAGCAATGTAGAAGGTGGAGCTGTTCAGATTGACAAACTGGAAGAGAAACATCTTGAGGGCAAAGCTGTTCTCCCATTCAGACTCGGTCCGTGGGTGTTCTGGAACACAAACCAGAGGACCGTGACTTTTTTTTGTGGGTTTATTAGCTGGCATATGCAAGACATTAGAGAAACCCCCACCCTGGGCAGGATCTGAAGCTAAAATCAACACGTCTGAGTGAGAAAGCCTTTCAGGAATCCAAGCCCTCCCCTCCTTTAAACCTTGTGGATTAACATTCCATTACTGAGAATGCCTCAAACACTCTGATATTTAAAACTTACCGAGATTTGTCAACAGATAGGCCACTTTCTCGTAAACCTGCCAGAGCACAGAGAATTTATTCAAAACCACTAGAACAAATAACTTGACTTAAATTACATCAATTAGAACTGATGGAAAAATCAACTTCTCAAGAAATAGTAGCAATAAATTATACTTTACATCATTCAGTAATCTCTTTAGCTGGGTGTAATAGTTTGCATACCCTTAAGACTGACAGATAATGAAATCAAATACATAGCAAATCACAATTTAGTGTGTCATGTCTTACAGGTGTTCCATCATCATTACAAGAAGCAGTTTGTACAAGTGTATTGAGTGATTTTGCCTTATTTTTGTTGCAGAATACATTTCACTTTTAACATTTTGGAATTATATGCATTATATATGTTTTATTATATACATTTTAATATACAAGTATATTCTCCCTTTTCCAACCTGAAATTATGGGGGATGCAAACTTTCATACAACTGTATCTCTTTATTATGAGTAGCTGCCTAACATAAGCTTAATAATAAATGAATTACAATATTTAGGGTTATTAATCTACAGTACTGTACAATAAGTCTTCAAAACATTTTACGAAATTCAAAATAATTACCATATTGAGGCGTGAACAGTAAAACAACAAATATAATAATGAAGTTAAATGATAATTTGCCTTTAAAAATGCATACTTTGATAACAGATTTTATGGCAAATGGTCCACATAACTGCTTTAAAAATGTTGACAAGGTGCCTGTTTTCTTTGAGGAGACATTTATCTAGTGTTTTGAAAGAACCTCCAGTGTAAGGACTTGGTAACAGAGGTAGAACTGCTCCTTTAAGTTTTCCGATACAGGAAATTCTTCAGGACATAAAGCTTTGTGGTTTCCATGACAATACTGCATTTCTTGTCTTTTTAACTTAGAGAGAAAAAATGGTTGGTATAGGAATGATTGTTTATAGATAGGCATGTGGTTTTCTAAGGAAATTAGCTGGTGGGTTACTGCAAGCTTTCTGGGAACCCTGATTCTATTCTTCTGTCTCTGCAAGTAAAATCCTAGATGATGGGGTAACTGTTTTTTTTTTTTTGGGATGATGGGGTTATAGAAATGTTGTCTGTTAGTGAACATGATCCAGTACTTTACAAAATACAAACTAATCTGTGACATTGATTGAATTAATATTTATAAATAATTTTTTTTCTTTCTCACTGTCACTAATACACATTAAATAGGCATGAAAGATAAAATGTATATTAATAAATGCAGGATGGCTTTTGAACAGTACACACACACACACACACACACAAATATATATATGTGTGTGTGTGTGTGTGTGTGTGTGTGTGTGTTTAAATCCACAGTGAAATTGCTCAACAACACTATGTAGAGAGTAGAGAGCAGAGGCTGACCACATTGAGAGACATGATAATTATGAAGTTGATGCAGACTCCAGTGCCAGAGGTGGCAAATTGCCAGTTCTTCTTTACAAACTCCCACTGGAAGGAGGCAAACTTCTCCATGGCAATGAGCCGGAAAACCACCACAGCAAACACTGCTGTCAGCACCAAGGAGATCTGAAATGTAGAGACAATTAGGTGATGAAATTTATTGTATTAATATGAAGAGAACCACAGTGGAAGATGTGAGAATGAGGAATGTATTCTAGGCTAATATTTATTTAATAAATCTTATAAATCTTATGGGAGGCTGAATGATCCTTTCCTTTCATCATGCAGCCTCTTGTGCCACATGAATGTTGCACCACATACTATAGCCAGCAGGGGGAGTCAGTCATCTGTGGCATTTAAAACAATGCTGGCATGGTCCTCTAGGGTAGTGTGGTAACAGTCAATTAGGAAATGTATCATAATGTTTCATATCACATTGAGTACCATAATGTAATTTAGTGTGTTAGATAATATATCAAGATTACATGCTTCTTTGGAGCAAAGGCTTAGTATAATAACTAGTTAGAGGTAATTAAAAAAAAGAATTCTGGATTACACAGGAGTTCTCTTGACTGGAGAAACTGGCCTACCATGAAGAAGATCCCCGACACAGAGACCATGAGACGACTGAGTTTGTCACTGAATGGCTGGAAAGGTTCTGGTTTGCCTGAGATGGGGTTCACTCTCTCCTTCCGTGAGTACTTCGCTTCAAACTGGGGCCGTAGATCCTCCTTCTCAACACAGGTATGTTATATATAAAGATATTGCCTTCAAGATATTCTTACCTCCATACTAAATACACAACATGTTATTATTCTACACACAGATATCTGGCATCATCATTTGTTTTCACTGGGTCTGGCAATGTGTCCCAGGAAGACAGAATTAATGATGATGACGAGGCTCTTATGTCATTCTTATAAGGAGCCTTTTTTTCCTTGCATATACATCAGTTGGCTCTAAGTTATTTGCTAAAAGGCTGATTCGGCAATGACAATCAAACATCTTTGAAGACACCAACAACAACCATGGAGGATCTGTCTCGAGTAAAACAGTGCCGACAAGTCTGAGCCATAGACGTACATATGACAGACCTAGATGGCTAATAATATCATTATATATATATATTTATATATATAAATATAAATGGCTGCTGTACTGCTAAATCTACTGCCGCTACACAATGGGCACAGAAAGGGTACAGAAAGTAAACTTTTGCATTTATTGTACTGAAGAAATATTAGCTAAGTTAGCTGACTAATTTTCTCAACAATTATTTTAGTTTGCTACATTAGAACATTTATAAGCCATATCTCTGTTAAGCGTGAAGGACAACTTGATACATAGTCACTTTTATAGCCAAAGTGTTTATGAGTGTAATTACTAGAGTGATTTACAAGGTCACAATACATTATATATTGAATATCTATTAGAAAGACTATTTTCTACATTAAAAAAACAGATGAGCTTATCTCATTATCTCATATCTCTTATTTTTACAAATAATAAAAAATAAATAAATCTAAGTCTATGGAGGACACTTACTTGAACTGAAGGCTTTAATAGTGCATACCCTCTCAGCTAGAAAGATCTCTAATATGTATAGATCTATGGTCTGACCTCTGACACTGATTATGTCCAGACTATGTTGGCGCATTATTTATGAAATAATGTTCTTCAGTAAGACTACATTCAAGGCTCAACAGCAAACAACACCCTACACATCATCAGATGATTTCACATGCAATAACTATATGATTAATGTGTGGTATCCTCAGCAAACAGAACAGCATGCACTGAGCATGACATGATATCGATAGGAAGCACACTCACTGAACACACCATGACACAGGATTTACACTAAAGGAAACACAACAAACAGCACTTCACATATACTTCACATATTTAATGCTGATTAGTTATTGTCAGTCAGCTCAGCAAAGCGTATGTTCCTAATAATGTTTACTGGTAAACTGGAACAGGAGGATGTGCCTGTCTCATACTAGCCTTTGAATGAAGCTGTGTTTGTATTGAAGCTCAGTGTTTGTAAATCAACACAGAATCATATTTTGAGGTGACGTCTGTGTTTCAGGTGAATCTCACCTCTTCCTCTTCCCAGTCAATTAAATCCCAGTCATAGGTCAGTTCTGCTCTCCGCCTTTTCCAGAATTCAAGGAAGACGGTGGCTGTAGGAGCAGGAAGCAAAACACCAATCCATGAAGGCATGCAACATAAAGAGATCTGGCAATGTATTTCTAAAATTCCACCCCTTATTTCTTCCATATTTCTTACATAAGAACAGATATATGGTACTCTATTCTATACTATTCTATTCAAGGGTGGTAGGGTGGTTTGCACTGTGGCTGCACAGCAAGAACATTCCGGGTTCAATCCCCGGGTTGACTGGGGCCTTTCTGTGCAGAGTTTACATGTTCTCCCCATGCCTGCATTGGTTTCCTCTGGGTGCTCTGGTTTCCTCCGACAGTTGAAAGACATGCATATCAGGTCAACTTGCTACTATAAATTGCACATAGTGGTGAATCTGAGTGTCAATAGCTATCTGTGTTAGCCTTGCGATAGATTGGTGTACCCAACCCTGAACCAAAATCAACTGGGATTAACTCCAGTTTCCCCCAACATGCAATGGATAAGCGGCATAGAAGATTTAAATGCCACAAAGCTTTGATATGTCTGTTGAAAAGTATAGATTTTGAAAGATGTTGTAAGTACTTTTATTGTGCTTGACCCATTATTGTTAAAAGAAAGCATAAGGAAATAACAGCAATACCTATCTTGAGCTTTCTTGAGCCTTTTTTAAGCTCTCCCACAAAGACTGTCTACTTTCGTTGACTTTTTTAGGCCCTACATATCTCATCCCCTGTAGTTTGTAATACAAAGGATCCCAGCCTGTATGTCCAGACTTAAGAACACTTCCTACTCTCAAGCTGTCAGGTTTCTTACACCTGCACACCCTGTCTTCACTAGCTTCCTGCACAGAAACCCACACCGGACTCCTACATACAACACCAAACTGTGAACACCTTCTACACACCCACTCACTGCAGAACAGGCTCCGACTCATCCTCAGTGTGTTATACAATATTGCAGAGCCACATCGTCCTTACTACTTATTATACTGTTTATTTGTACACTTGATCTTTACACTTTATAAACTTGACAACCTTTATATTTATTGTCATGTCTCTTATACTTGCTATATTTAATGCTTGTTATATTTAATGATGTTTAAAGTGTCATTCTTCCATATGTTGTATAGTTCAAAACTTAACATTACTCTTTCCTTCTTTTTGTCTACATATGCTGTACATTCTAATTCAATCTGTACTACAGCTAGAATTAGAATTAATGAAATAAATTGTCTTAATTGTCCTTTTTCTTAGACAGAAATGGTGCCGTTCATCCATTCAGTGATATTTTAATATGCCATATTTCTGATTCATGCACTTAATTTATTTGCAATGAATTTTAATCTGTAAGGGGTGCCAGGTGGTACAGTGGGTAGCGTTGCTGTAACACAGGTCCAGAGATCCTGGTTCTATCCTAAGCTCAGGTTACTGTCTGTGTGGAGATTTGCATGTTCTACGTTTAGCTCCCACCTCCCAGAACATGCTGGTAGATGGACTGGCTAGGAAAATTGCCCCTAGGTGTTACTTGGCATGTGAATATGTGTTTGCCTGAGGCCCTGTGATGGACAAAACCTCAGTTGAGGGAATATCTTTCGGAAGAATGGTTTTCGGTGTTCGTCCTTCCAGTACAGATCCAGAGACTTGTAGAGTTGATTTCAAAACAAACTGAGGCTGTTATGCCAATCTTTGATGGTCAAAAAATAATTAACACATTTTTTCCTTTAATTTGTTACTATATAATACTTTCACAACTGTAATTTAATGTGTTTTCCCACCTCTGGAGCCTGGAACCAAGAAACATTTAACATGATTGATTTCTCTAGTATACTGGCAATAATGTTGTGGTAATCCTCCATTTACTGACATGAAATGCTGTGCTAGTTTGGTTTCAATGTGGCTTAGAGTGTGTCTGTGATTTAAAAAAATGATTAGGATTTCACCACACAAAAAGGGACAAAATATATTATACCATGTGCAATTTATAGATACAGCTTAATATTTATTCACATTAAGACAAACACATTCACACAGAGACACACTATACAGCAGAGGTAATGAATACTGGCTGATGGTGCTTAAGTTCATTTATATCAGCACGATCGTGACAGGGTGGAAGACTGAAGTTCAGTATGTAGTGCTGCGAAGCGACTGGCCTGCAGGGTTTCACAGAAACACTTACCCAGATGCCCAAAGAGAGAGACAAGTGTTACACTGGCAGCTTCCTGACACCTTAGGTTTTTTTTATCTCTCATCTGAGCAGCCTGTTTTTCACTCCAGGGAAGTGTTTCATTAGTGTTAGCCAGTCAATTACAATTTATACTGCATCAACAATGATGCACAAGAAGGGGACACATCGGGCCTTCCATTGATTTAACAATTTATACTATAGGTGATTAACTCTTTCTATCTGATTTCTAACTAAAGCTTAATGCCTTTCTGAAAAGGAGTCCCACCTACAATATGTTAATTACAAACACAAATAAATACTATTACTGCTGACAATCTGAAAAAACAATAAAGAAAATAACTAATCCAGACTGGGACAAAGCAACAGCTGAATGCAGAGAGGGGAAAAATGTTAATTCCCTGGCAGAAGATTTTATTTGCACATTTAAAATGACTTAATTTGCACTTGAAACCCACTAAGACCTAATAAGAAAGTAAGTTCAACTTACCCCATATTGCCATGAAAATGGCAAAGAAGACTGTGCCACCATTATCAAACAGATGAGTCACCTACAGATAGTTAAAAGATAAACACACATGAAAGTCATGAATCATGATGACTCAGTAAACACTCCATCTACTAGGGGTTTAAATGGATGTTACAATTTAGTCTCCGGTTTATTTTTGGCAACTAATTAGACAGTAATGAATACTCCCCAGATTATCTCCTAGACCAGATTTGCACTTTGAGACTTGGGCACAAGGGAATGGACTATAGAAAGAATGCTAATACACACTTCAGTGGCTTTCACCCTCTTAACATAAGGCAAAATTCATTATAAATATTACACAGAAGCATTTTAAATTAACTATAATATATGCACACAAACACTTGAATGGCTTTCAGTTGCTTAATAAAAGATGAAAGTCATAATTATTGTATTATGCTAATAACATTCAATGCTGTAAATTTGTCCCATGGCAATTCATATTTACAGTCACAACACATTGAAATTAAACAGATACCATTTATGCCTTATTTTTTTCTATTGTCCAGTCGTTTATGTTTATGCCATGTTTATATTTATGTTATTGTCCAGTTGTGTATGTTATGTTATATTATGTTATGTTGTATTATATATTATATACAGTACTATGCAAAAAGTCCTCGGTAGCCTATTTTTTGGTCCAAATTTTTTTGGTCCAAAAAAAACAAAAAACCCATATGGAATAAATGTTTTGTGTGCAAAAAAAAAAAGAAGAAGAAGAAGAAGAAGAAGAAAGTAACAGTCAAAGTCTCCAGAAGAACTGTGCCAGATTCTGCAATATTAAAACTTTCCAGGAAATGTCAAAATAAAACTGCGCAAATTTGAATTGGGACAACTATTTAAGAAAAAAGCAAAGGGTCAACATGTGCCTAACATGTTTGTGTGTTTTTGCATGTGTCTACGACTCATATATATAGACACACACACACAAGTGCTGACTCACTGGTGCCAGCTATTATGAATACCTTTGCATAGACACAGCTGTCACTGAGTTTCCAGGCGCTGCAGTTCACTTCACACATGGGGCACATGATGGTGGTGTTGGCCTCACAGATCTCTTTACTGCAGATACAAAGAGAACCTATTCCTCAGCACAGTTTTAAAATGGCTCCCTGGCCTCTGATGTAACTCGCACTAGAAATAAGACTTAATAACAGTCTTTGAAGCCTTTTAATTTTTTATGAACGAGAGTTAAACCAAATGCTGGTCATGGTGATTTGAGGTAAGGGGCAGGATTGATGATGGGGTGTGCAGGGACTGACCTCACTTGGCTGGAGTCCATGGTGAAGAGGCCATAGAGGAAGACAAAAAGACCAACCAGTGCTGCCGGAATCAACATACCCGTGTACCAACCCAGCCATGCAAAATACAGGCCAATCTTTTCTCCAAAGTACCGCCTGTGAAAGAGAGAAAGAGAGAGAGAGAGAGAAATATAAAAGTAAATATAAACAGAATTTTATGTTTGTACCTGTTGTTCCATGACTAAGTGAAGGCCCACCAGTAGTTCCCAAGGAACCCAACCTGGTGAGCCAGAATGCAAATAAGCAGAGCACATTTTTTAATTTAGAGCACAAGCAACACTTACTAATGGTACAACAGAAACGTGTTTGCCCTGTTGTTTAGAGATCAGACATTTGAATCAGAGGCAATGTGGCTGGGAGAAAAAAAATGAATTGGTTGCGCACACGAAAAGATGTGATTGACTAGCATCATTTGTTTTGTGCGTGTGTTAGCCTTCACTCTCCCTGGATGATAGACGTATGATATGTGAGAGTAGGCAGGTGGGTGACCAAAATGATTATTCAGCATATATCAGAAAATAAATAGTAATTGATAATGCCATATGACTGCCATGTGATTTTTTTCCATAATAGTTATTACGATTTACAAAGTGTAAAAAAGTTTTGCTTATTATAAACAACAAATTTACTCATTATGATCTGAGCAATTATTGCACTATAGTACTCACATACCTTTCTAGTAAATTTTGCATAACTATAATAATTGAATATCCAAATGTATTGTATATACTGTCTCAGTCTTTACTTGTAAATAAAATAACAATAAAATCAATTGCTGTACTTTCAATGCCACTGTTTCCTAAATTATTTCAGTCTAATCATGTGAAATAAATATGAGGTCAGGATGAGTGATGTCCCTGGGAGGAAACATAGAAAGTTCCACAGAGTTGCTGGGTCTGCAGACTAGGAAACATCTTTTTTTTTTTTTTATCTGCCCCAGTTTTACAGCTGAGAGCCCTAAACCAAGGCGAGCTTGCTCTTTTCCAGGAAATACTTGTGAAGCTGACATGCCATGTTGATCTGAAGAAACCACTGACTTTCACTGGACAAGTAAAAGAAGCATACTGTAAAGAGAAAATAGCTGAGAGGATTTCATAGTAGGTTTCAGGAAAGTGGCGTTTCTAAGCCTCTGAAAACAGTTCAGAGATAAACTTCAAGCAGACAAACATGAGGCTGAGTGTCATGTCATCACTGCCACCTGCTTCCCTGTCTCAGTGCTTCGTGTACTCCATTTCCCAGCAGTCTCAGTGGCCTCCAAACATGGCCCCTGAGGACTGCAACTCCCAGCACTCCTGCACTTCCTCGGTCACAGTTTTCTGATTATTAATGGCACCTGTTTTAAGTTAAGTTTGTACTCACATCCAGATTATTGCTCTCGTATATTCTGTTTATTTCTCACTGTTTCTGGACTTTGACCTCACCTTTTGCCTACCCTTTGACATACCTGTTTGCTGAGTATTTTGACCATTGCCTACATGACTTTGTTTGCCCGCCCACTTTAATAATGCTCCTTTTCGCATTTTCATCCTTTGCCTTCCTGCTTACCTGACACTGAGATGAAGACAGGAACCAGGGATGCCTTTAGTCAGACTGCTGTACGAAGCCTAACTCAGCCACCTCAACTGAACTACATTTGTGATATCATAGGTCTAACAATGAACAGTTCAAACATCTTGAACTATATAACTTCTATCAGACTGTTAGGGTCTGCCTAAACAGCTGCATGTGTCTCTGTATTACTGTTTCACCTCGGGATATTGCAGTGGATATTGTTTACCGTATGAGGTCCAGAGGCTGGTATTTGTACCAGATGCCCCAGCGAGCCCATCGCTCATAGAGCAGGTGCCTGTGGTTCTGGGCGCCGTGGGTCTTTATCGGGTGTCTGCTTTTGTAGCTACCCTGAAGTAGAACAATGCTTCAAATCAGGATACAAATATGTAACACAACTTTTTACCAAAAAAAAGCACTATATTATAAAAGCAATATGTTGAAGTGATAATGAGCTCACCTCATGAGGGGGAAATGCAGCTTCATATGTGCTATTTCCAAGTAACCGGTTGATACCTTATTACCAGGAGACAAAAGCATGAATATACCGGCAGCTGGTTAGTCACAGCTTCAAACATAACTCACAAAGATGAAGGTTGTTTTGCTGAATATATGCACTCTCTGAAACATTATAATATATCACTGTTACCGGTTACAAACATGTTTGATAAAGCATTATAACTCTGAGGGGTTGAGGCATCTACAGGAATATGATCCAGATTTGCACAGCAGCTGATTACACTAATAAGCTCTCGCCTCAAAGCAGGGAACTTATTTTGGGAAATCAAGTGTGGTGTTACAGGATTGGAATAAATACGCATAGATATTGCAGCCCTGCAGTGTCGTATGAAATAGCACTGATTCCATAGTTTGCAATTTATACATTTACTCAAAGAACAGGAGAGGACAATATATATTACACCAAGAGTGTGGCTGTACCAATCCAATACCAGTCAGGTCAGTATTAAGGCTGAAATACTGGCTCGGTATAAGATTTAATCATGCAGAATTGTACAGTCCAATCCACTAAAGCATTTAATTCTGTGAATAGATGTCATGCTGATTGAAACAACCCAGCTTTTGCACATAACACAGCACACGAATTGTCCTAAAGCATGCCTCTCATCTTTCACATAACTGAGCAGGCTCAGTAGGCTCACGCTCCTTAGGAAAACCGCGAATGTTCAGCTAGAACTATAGAGGTACTACAATGATAAGACTGCAATCTTTTAAAAACAAAGTTCCTGCAACTTTCATAAAAACACTTGCTAGAATAATGCCTTGTTATTAGAACATTGCTCTTATATTGCTCTTAATAGGTAAAAAAAAATTGCATTATGGTAGGATTAAATTGTCTGTAACTAAAATGTTTCAGAAATGTGCGCAAATATTACATTCGGAATGTCTGAAAATGTGACCAAAAGCTCTTAAAGTATAATATTACAGTTGTAATTTAGTGTGTTAGTGGGATCAATGTGTCCCTAATAGAGAGAAGCATTTCAGACATCTGAAACATAGTTATCACTTAATGTGCACAGCTTATTGTGGCCTGTTTTGTATCAGAATTGAAAGGCTGGAATGAATTTTGGTGAGAAGCAGGAGAAATTATTTTAACCTTAAAAATAAGGTTCCTCAGTGTTTCTTTGGATGGTTAAATGTTCTAGTTTCCTGCTTGAATTCTAACCTTTTCTGAAAGGTAAATGCCTTTTTGTAGGTTTCACTGGGTAAAACATAAAATCCAAAGCAATTGATTAATTGATCGACAGCAGAATTCCCAGGAAAGTCACAGTATAAAAAAAACACATAATCCAGTACATTTGCTCATATGGCTGATGCTTAAGATTGAGGAAGGATAAAACTGAACAGAAGGTTCAGCCTTCCCAACCACAGCAGCTTAGTGGTGCAGGAATTTGAACACACAACCTTCAGATCTTTAAGTGAAAGCCTTAACCACTAAGCCACCACAACTAATTCAACTGGCTTGCACACTGCCAAGTTTTTACCAGCATATAAATTTAAACTCAAAAATAATTTGTTTTAACCTAAATAGTCACTAAAGGCACAAAAAATGATCCTCTAATTTGCTGATGTTGACACAAGGAGAATTTCTACCATTCTCACTTTTGTCCAAAACATTACATATCCCACAAGGCATTGTGTTTTGGGGTATTTTACAGTAAATCAATGCACTGCTCTAACTGTCTAATCATTTATAATCCTGTAAAATTATAAATTTGTAATTAGTTATAAATTAAATACTGTAGGTTTACAGCATTTTTTTTACAGTAATCTCTACATTTGATCTTCAAGGATTTTTCCAGAGGAACAAATCAAAGAATGGTTTATTTCCATCTGGAAGAATTATGAAAAGCAAAAGCAGAAAATGTTTGTCCATTCCCTCATCTTAACTTTTGATATTAATTTCCCAGACAAAGGATTTTTGTGAGACGAGTATCCTGATAGGATACTTAGACCTTCCTGATCTGGTGTGGTGTACAGGGACCATGGGGAAACAGCACAGGATTGTACGCACCTTCCCACGTACTCCCTGACTGGCCAATCAGCAGCCGTTCATGCTGGCCATAATAATTAAAGACAGACAGACAACACAGTGGAGAAGCTGTGGAGAAACGCACACCACGCAACCAGCTGAAATAATGTTGGTGAATATAAGAGCCTATTTTCATTTTTAGGGACACACCTGTTAGGAATTGAACATACTATTTCATTGAAATAAGACTTTAATTGACCATGACAGCCTTATATGCCATTAAAAGATGTGAAAGTAAATACAACTGATAGAAAGCTAATGGTAATATAGTTTCCGCTAGTGGTAATTCAGAGATACTGGAAAGAAGGTAAATGAAATACAAGAGAAAAATTAGACTCGCCAGTCCACCTATAAGCATGTTTTGGCAACTCAGTCTTACAGAAAAACATTCATGTACAACTTATCTGCAGCACCGTCTGTACATTGAATACCAATGTACTGTCATTAGCATACATTGCATATTAACAAATCAAACCCTCGAATGCCCTGTATCCCATGACTTAATTTAACCAAGCTAACCTTTAGCACCACATTATTATATCAGCACTCTTTCTTTAAACATGTTGAGAGTAGATCACTTCATATGTCAGATTGTGCTTTTCATGACGTATAGTACTGTGCAAAAGTTTTAGGCAACATAAATAAATAAAGCAACATATTACATAAGAGACCACTTTTCAGACAGAAAAAATAATGAAAGCTCCTGGGTTTTGCTGCAAAAGATAAAGCAAGTGCAACAGTCAAAGTCTCCAGAAGAACTGTGGCAGATTCTCCAAGATGCTCAGTAAAACTTCCCAGATCACCTCCTTTATAAAACTGCACACATTGAATCTGGGACTACTATTTAAGAAAAAAAAAGCAAAGGGTCATCACACCAAATATTCAACTTTGTTTATTTTCTTACAGTTTACTGCATGGTGTAGTATTTTCCTTTAAGCAGAAAGATTCATTTCATTATTTTTGAAGTCATCTTTACAGCATTTCTTTGCTTGTGAAGACTTTTGCAGAGTACTGTATGATTAGACTTTTTCATAAAACTTCACCTCTTCTTTTGTGAACATAATCAGGCTTGCAAGTCAGAGTAATGTGGCCTGGTAATGCGGGTGTTTTCAGAACGCAGGAAGGTTTAAAGCTTAAATTATTTTTGAGAACACCCACGTTACCGCACCTATGTTGATATTCAGAAGAAAATGCTGCAAATAAGACAAAAATATTTTGTCTGTGAGACTAGGTTGGTTTTTACAGGTGAGAGGAATCACAGAGCCTGGACATAAAGAGAACATGAACAACTTCAGCTCAGGATTGATCCTATAAGTATTACAGCCACTGCAGTTCCTCCTTGAACTTTTGTATATTTTCTAGTGTTATAACCTGTAACCAAAATCCACCTAATCGGGATCAACATAAATCATGAAACTACACAAAGAATTTAATATTAAAGTTTGCAAAATTATTGACAAATACGAAACTTAAACATTGTGATTGCATGAATATTCACCCCAATTGCTGTGAAACTCCTAAATAAGTTCTGGCACTACCCACTGCCATCAGAAGGACCATATGATCTCAATATAAATACACCTGAAGACCAAAGAGTTAACAGAATAAGGTTCCAACATTTGACTGTATGTGTTTTAAATCTGTTGTATGTTTTAAATTTGATGTTTGTTTGGAAAACAAATTTGGATTGTTACAGGATATAACCATCTTTCTAACTCCTTGAAATGCAAATAGATACATTGTAAATTTATTTTCCTTTTTCTCCATCAAGAAATCATGACGAACTTTGTTTCGTAGAAAAAAAATCAACACTAATCAATATGGAATACCAATGATCATATAATGAATGGCTAATCAATAATGAAAACATCAAGACAAATAGCAAATGATTAGAAATAGAGGAATGATTATAGCTTATACACTCAGTAAAACGTTCTGATACAGAGAACAACAAAATGGTAATGTGCAGGTTAATGAGTAGTGTCTCTACAAATTTGTGTGACGATTATACCCATAACTTACCCATTTTTGACTTGCCATCCTCATACTTGGTACGCTGTAAGACATGGTGCACTATTCTGCTTCTGGTGGAGTTGGAGAAGAACGAATCTCTGTTGTTGATGGTAAAACTACAATAATAAAATAGAAAGGTATATAAATTTAGCTGCTGTAATTTCCCAAGCCCAAATCCCAAGCCCAAAACCAAGCTGTTATAAGGTTATATTTGTTTTAGGCTACTCATAAAAACAAAAGATATTTAATCTACATATTACTGCAGGCAATTTTCTAATGATGGAATTTTATTATGTTCCTGAATAACAAGATATACTGAAATTACAACTGGGACATGTAACAGAAAAACACACAGAGCTTACAAATGAATGCATTTAAAATATTACAATTGGGAGAAAAGCTGAGAAGTCTCTTTCCTCCTACACAGACAAGCATTCCTGGAAGTCCACACAGTATGTGGCACATCAATGTAAATCAAATATCTGAACCTTGAGGGGCAAATAAATGAAGAGTCTATTTCTGAAAATTGCTTGATTTAGGCTACTCTTTTACTCAAAGAGAAAGTGAGAGGAAAAAGAGAGACATGAAATATGGATATATTTAGACAGCACAGCTGTTGAAGCAGGAATGTCCAATTTTATAATTGCTTTTCTTTTCATCTTATCTACCTCCCATGCAAACACAACCATTATCATTAAATATATTTTGCGGAGTGTTCTAAGAAGCTATATACCATGAACGAGTGTGATTTTGCAACTAATGCAAACATCAATATCCAATATTTTGGCACAGGGAAATGTGTAACTGGGTTGAATAAAAAAAGCCTTATTATCCCAAAACCTTATTATCTAAAAAAAAGACAGTAAAAACAAAAAGCATAGAAAAGAATAAATAGTTTACAGTAAAGTCTACAGTAAATACTTTGCTAATTGAATTACAAGTTTTCTTCTAACCTAAACATCAACCAGTAATCAATTTTAGTCATATTAATCCATATTAAGCCAACTTAATGACTGAAGACCTGACAGTGTGAAGAGCGTCTTGCTTAACTGTTTAACTGCTTCTGATTAAAATGAAACATTAGCTGCAGCCAAACATCCCAGGATACACTGCTTTTTATAGAACTTTACTGTGAACACTCTGAATGCTATTCCCAGAATACCTGTGGATTTACAACATTCAGTTTACATTGTATACACAAATATACCCACGCATATTCTGTATCATCATTAATCATCAAGAGTTTGAAAGGACCAGGAATATAAAGAGAACATTGGCTCTGAATAACACTGCTCATTTGAGTTTAACTTATCATTCTGTATCAGTGGCTAAAAGATTAGCACTTTTTAGCCCGACTTGTCCAATTGTCAGAAAATGTAACCACGTGCATTCTGAGGCTTCTGCTGGCCTTAAAATTCTGTTTTAACAACAGAAAAAATGATTTAAGCAACCCTTTCCACTCACTTCCCAGGGGAACACCATGCATTAGGATGGCAAGATTTAAAGTCAGGCAAAAATACTGTTACTTGCACACTTATAGAGCATCACAGCAATGATATCAGTACAAATTCTAAGTAAAGTGCTGGTCACTTTCTGGTAAATGGAAAGAGAATGGATTTTGGCAGCTCTCATTTCATGTGGATATAACTGTGTGCTTTGAAAGCACTTAATGTATTAAGCTTGTCAAATTTACCACATTTCAGATATTTTCTGGAAAAACCCATGGCAGTGCAACAGTTATAGCTGTTACAAAATGTGCATATTGAAAGCTTAAGCCTGCTCTTGATTAAGCCCCACTGAGACCATCAGAAGGAGCGCAGAAGAAGTATAAACGGTCATTTAAAGAGTCTGAGTGATGCAAAAGAGGCTCACTGATGCATTCTGGCCCTGCTGAAGGGGGCAGTGTAGCAATCTGTCTCCTCCAGATCAGGCAACGCCTCCTTATCCAGCTTCATTGGGTTCCTAGGCAGCCAACTCTTTATTTGACGGCATCTCAATTGAAATCGACTATGGAAAGAGAGAGCAATAAAAAGGCAACAGAGAAAAAAGATCATGAAACAGAGAGAGTGAGTAACAGGATGAGAAGGAATTGAAGAAATGTGAATAAGAGAGCTGAAGAGTGGTGCATGAAATTGAGGTTCCAAGAAATGGAGGAAAGAACAGTTGTGGCAAACTGTCATTTTTGTTTATGAGTTTAGAAAAATGGTCTTAAAAGGTTACTCTTCCAAATGGAGTGAAGGTCTAACGAGCTTTAAGCGCTGTCAGTGTTTTGTACTCTTACTGCCTTTGGGTATTTTACTTTTTAGGATCTAAAAAACCTCCCCTGAAATATGTTTCTTTAATTAAAAAGTCTTATGCAAGTAAAAATATCAAAACTATGCCATACACTAAAATACAGACTTATTATGAACATATTATTTGACTAAACCATTCAACTGAGCCTCTACTAATAAATGTTTTTTTGAGGCAGATTGAAACCTCCAGGGTTTCAATCTCCTCTAATCCATTTGAAACCAGGCCGATTAACTCAGAGGTGATCCAGTCCTCAGAGGTCCCAAATGCAGTTATGATCTAATGTAATGATAT
Source organism: Notoglanidium macrostoma (assembly GCA_030068235.1). NCBI lineage: Eukaryota > Metazoa > Chordata > Actinopteri > Siluriformes > Auchenoglanididae > Notoglanidium > Notoglanidium macrostoma. Next base: position 11,247,958 of record JAQQZR010000012.1, read on the forward strand.
TTGAACCAAACTCTCCACAACCTCCAAAGACATTATGATGCATTGCTTTCTGCACAGGCACAGAGTGGTGTGCAGATGAATCAGTGATAAAGAGTTGCTGCTTGCTTAGGAATCTACAGGCTTGGTTGAACAATTTAGTTTATAGCCAAAACATACCTTCCCATTGTCTTCTTTTTCCAGTCTGAGAAGTAGCACTTTTTTCTATAAAATACATTAAAATAGAAATTAGGCTTGAACTTGTTCTTGAAGAACCACAATGTAAATTCTAAACCAAGGCAAGGAGAGAGAAAAGAAATGTAAAAGTCTTCAGACCTGTACCTGAAAGGCATTCTGATGTTCATTTGCTCTGCATATTTGCACAGTGTGTCCCATGGAGCATGTATCTTTACAAACATTATGTCATTGTTGGTTAAAGAGGGCTGAAAGAGAAGGAAATGCATTTATTTTAATCCCCGCATCTTAGAGGAATCAGATATTGGGTATCAGAATAACATCACACCAGTCTATGTCACACAAGATATAGTCTCTGATCAAAGAATAGATTCTGTTCAAAGTGAACAACTGATTATTTCAAATAATTTTCAACAGAAGTGGCAGAGATCTGGAGCATGAACAGGAATATTTTGTGAAAAGATGGGAGTGCCATATTCCCAGCTCCCTTTTCAATAATAGATCAGCTGGTTGCAGTTAACTCATTTACATTTGCATTTAAATATTCTCCTGCTCCTCCCCCAGACCCCTAACAGAAAGCCCATCAAAAGCCTCTTCAGGTTTCCACTGAACTGATCCATCATTTTCTCTTTCTGGTTCAATAATTCAGATCAGACAAACATACACATTAACAAAAAACTAATACAGTGATATTCATTCTGAGGTTTATGATGATATAAATAAGACTTTAAGGGGCCAGCACACGCTTCCCAGAATCCAGTTTGTTGTTTTTGTTTGCTTACAGGCCACTGCGTTTTGAATGCACATGACGATTACTCCACCGGTTCTCTTTAAGCATGCCCACCTAGCTAAATACCAAGCCTTTACAAGACAACTTCTGCTAATAAGAAGATTATGATGAGTGGAGTGTCAGCCCAGACATGGAAGGGACCAGTTGTAATGACCAAAACAGTTATAATCCTACCAACTCGCAAACAGCAGACCAGTGAAAACAGGCAAACCTCCAAGGTAGTTCTAGTTGTGGTAAGAAGTTTATCTAGCTTTATTACACATCTTTGTTGAATGCTTGATTCTGGTTGGTCAATTACAGCATTCTATGGTCTGCTATTTCTGTTTAACAGTCCGTTGCTATAGATCACATCATTAGTGGAAGAAATAAAATAATTTTTAAATAAATATTTTATGTCAACTTATTAATTCCTTTAGTAAGTAGTGGTGTAATAAGCAAGATTGTTGTGTATTGTTTTTCAATCCTAACACAATGGAATATCAATGACATTGATAATGGTGACTCGCTATCTAGCGCAGAGGCTTCTGGGAAGGGTGAGCTGGCCCCTTTAAGGTGTAATGTTTATTAAGAAACCAATCACGTGAGAGAAATTTCTTTTGTTAGGGTGATATGTGATCTTTCAGGTTGAGCAGTTATAACCTCTGCATTTTATTATTAACCTTTGAACAACACTTTTAATTATCAGAAACATAACAGCAGAAAATGAACACAAAGACAATGCATCATCCATCAGAACCTACTGAAAATTAAGGCTGTTGTTGTACAGACCTACAGTCCTTATTTAGTTCAGGAAGAAGAGACCCAGTTTTCTGCAGGTGTGTGTCTGCTGTTTACATCAGTAAACTATAGTGTGGCTAGAGTGGGTACATGCTGCTACTAATATGAGCAGGAACTAGGACAAAGGATATAGGATTAAAAATACAGGAACCAATAAAGGCTGATGAGATATATGACCATAAAATATTTAAAAAAAATATTCAAGGGGATGATTCATTCTAGCTAATGAAGCTAAGCTAAGCTAAGCAAGGAAATGCTAAAATTGAATCCAGGACATAGAATTTACTTTGTGTCAAAGCTTGTCGCATGTCCATCAGTAGACACGTGCAGCTTATAAATGTATTTTCTTTGCCTTTTATATAAAAGTATTGTTGTTATATTTGCTTGTTAATACATAATTTTTATTAACTTTTATGTTTCTTTGCAAATTCTTTCTTTCATCAAGTTTTTAAGCAATGTATACTACTCTATTACATTCTGGCAATTTTTATAAACATTCTTGGTTTTTAGTAATCATTATTTTCCTATTGCAAGTCATATCAGCATACTTGTTCTATACTACACTAACAGTTTATTATTGTTATTATTATTATTATTATTACTAGTAGTAGTAGTAGTAGTAGTAGTAGTAATAGTAGTAGTAGTACTAGTATTGTTGTTGTTGGTGGTGTTCTCTAATGTTAAAAATATCAGATTGTACCTCTTTCTCCAGCATCAGACCTTCTGCACGTAGGTTCCTCTCAAAAGTGCATCTCTTCTCAACTTGAGGACTGGACTTCTTATACACCAGAATATAGTCAATTCGTTTCTTGCCATCACGAAACAAAAGCCCTTTGGCATTTGCTGGATTAGTTCCCTGAAAATGGGAATATATATTAGCAAAACGGAAAATTCTTCCAGCACAGTGGACTATAATATTGGACTATAGTAAACATGAAACTCTTCATAGAACAAGTAGAAACTGAAACCAACTTTGTCAACAGAGAAGCCTCCTCCACTTACTTTCTTGTTACTAATCTTTATGCCTCATAGACCATTAAAATATACATCAAGCAGAGAAGAAGTTATTGAACAAAGCTACTTCAGACATTTAACCATGCTGTGACCTTAATCCTGCCTGGACCAATTCCTAAATCTAATCAGACGTAATCAGATTCAACACCTTTTAATAGTTACAGTGATAATTCCATATAGATCATATAGAAAAAAAACCTCATTCTTGAGATATTGCATTACTGAGAATCCCAAACAGACGTGCAGATGGATGGATGGTCAAACAGATGGCTGAATGCATGGACAAATTAAAAATATAATGTCCCCACCATCTATTGCTGGAAGCATAACAAAGATTAATTTTTTTTAATGGTAGGTATCTTTAGGCAAAATTACAAAAATCTGTTATAGACCAGAGCTTTCCAGTCTTTTACAACTCACAGCCCACACAACAGACTGCAAAAGCTCCAGAAGCCCACAACAGGTCAGAAATATTCTGGCTGTTAAAAATGCAATAAAGCACAATAATCAAGAGTGGAAATCAAGAAATGCCTTCAAAAGCTACAGTGGTGCTTACAAAATGTCACATTGTTGAGAGAAGGAGGCACTCAGCGTTTTCACAAAACAGAAACCTGTTGACCTTTGACAATTATATGAAAATGATATAGTGAAATAAAATATTGAAATTGTATCTGATGATATTTGTAATATTATCTTCAGCTATTGTCTATTAAACTTTAGCTATTATCCTAAGGCTTCTGTGTACTAATGTGTGCGCAGTAAGGCAGAACACACATATGTTAAGCCCAAACCATTAGTCATACTTTAAATGCACCTAGAAGCTGTGTTGTTGGGTGAGTTGCACTCTTTGGGCAGGACTGTATGAAGTATAGAAAGAGGGAGAGTACTATACCTGTACAGAATCCGTCCGAGCCTCCAGCTTGCCTCTCGATACAGGCTTCTGCTGGATGAGGAGTGACTCATCTGTTCTAGACTCATACACTGCTGTCTCCATCTCCTCTACATACTGGCCGTTACTAACATCTACTAGCAGAGAGAGAGAGAGAGAGAGAGAGAGAGAGAGAGAGAGAGAGAGAGAGAGAGAGGTCAATAATCTATTTTTAGATGGGATACATAGTATATATTCATTTACAGAGAAAATTATTATTCAGCATTTTTATCAGTACCTAATTACATACTATTGCTAATTGCAACACTGAACAGGAGCGCACAACACTGAAACTAGACCCAGACATAAACACACAATGATAATTTGTTCAAATCATCATGCCATTTGGCGTCTTTTGCCTGCCCTATGTCCCCAAACATTATCTTTCTGTATGTACAGAAGTGTTAACAAAGAGCTCATAGACCATATCATTCACAGGCATCCCTCTGACATTAACAGATGCCTGCTACTGACCATGATGAAGTAGAAAGAGACTCACTGCCCCTAGCACAACTCCACACAGCAAAAGACGAGCCTCTGAGACAGAGCTGAACAGGACAATGATGATTAATAAGGTTATCTGTGAAATGGCATTGATGTGGGTGATGAACTACCACCAAAAAACTCATACTATATAAATAACAGTCTTATAATATTTGTTAGTGTAACATATTGTTATATTGTATATGCTATGGATTACATTTATTATGGAGTCAGAGATTCTTAATGATATATCCTTTAAAGCAGCACAATCATGTGTTGTAAAGCCTCCAGGATCCTTTAAATAGTGTCGATGCAACAGCAAGATTATTAAGTACCCTCACACTACCCTATACACAACCAACTCTAGTTTAATCAATTTATTTGTCCACTTGAATTAACTACATCAATATGCACTTTCTGCAGTCAACTCAATCCTCTGTACAACTCAAACATTCCCTCACCAAGAACAATGATTTAAATTACAGTACATTTTTAATGCATAAAATTGTATGCATTGTTGACAGTCATTTTCAATCTTCTGACTACAGATCCAGTGGCAAATGATCAAATTAATCTAAATGTTTGAATCTGTCTCATTCTTAATGAATGAATGAAATTAGCATGGGGACAGTTACACTTATTCAGAAACATGCTACACAGGTGTATATGCTGGGCTTCAAATTATGCAAATGACCTGAGTGGCAAGATGAGTAGAAGTGTCTGAGACAGGGTTTTTCAATAGTGGTTAGGCCACTGTCTTTAAACACCAGCACTTTCCTTTACAGCCAAAAAACCGGGGGTAAAGAATGCAGACTCAGTGAGGAAACGGCATTTTTTTTTCTTTGCTGTGAAATGTAATCCCAAGTTTTATGAATGTGAAGATGGCAAGCTTTAAAATGAGCTTCTAATAGGAGTCATTCACATGAATTACAGAACATTTGCTTTGATTTAACAATATGACTTCCACCCTTCCGTCCTGATTATTCTACAGCTTGTAAAATAGCATTTGATCCTATTATTTTGCATTTAATTTTTTTCATGTTGGGCACTGACAGTCAATTGTGTCCAACTCTGAACTCAACCCTGAATACGGGCCTCAGGCATCAGATTGCAAGACATCAAATCTGTACTATGGATCAATAGCCATGATGTTGCATGCTACAGTGTAGCCTTTCTGGTACAACCCTGTTTTGATATGGAATCCCTCACACACTGTCACTATTTTTAGACTTAATGTGTCTAGCTTTGTATGATGGTATTAAAGTCTGTTTGCTCTTGGGTTACTTGGCTAGTGAGAGGTCACTGCACCAGGAATGATACTGTATGGGTTAATCAATTAGTCTTCCAACTGCTAGTTGATTAGTGATGTTGACTAGTGAGTTATTAATTTAGATTTGTTCCTCCTGACAATTTAGGGATTTTGTTAGTATTATTATCATACAGGAATCATACTACATTATGATCACTGCTAGTATTTGTTATAATTGCTAGTAAATGTATATTGTTATAACATCATACCATTAAACAGGTCCATCAGTGTTCATGTGCTCCGGCTGACCCTAGACTTTCCAAGACAGTATAGTAACTTTAAACAAGTGAACGTGCCACACAGGATGAGAGGATCTGTGCTAGCCTGATAAAAAAGAACAATAATGTGTTGTTGTAATTAATTTAAGAACAGACCATAAAGGTTGTTCATATACTTTCTTTTGTCTTTGAAACTCCAAAACACACAAGCTGGCTATATTGACACCAGGTCTATTATTTGGTGGCTGCACTTTCAGCTACATGCTGCATGATGGTGAAATGTTTTCAAATCTTTAAATTCTTATATAACATAAGACCAAATCTCTTGTACGGCTTCCTTAGCAATACTAGAAGCATTTGATCATTAAGCAAAAAATGAAAGGACTGTTTAAATGAGATATAAAATAGAAGTTATGGGATATTAACAACACATTTATCCATGAAACAGCCAAAATGAATACCAAAGTATAATTGTGCTTAGCTTTAACTCTGGAGAGCATGGCCACCAGGCTAATACTTCTTGGTTAAACGGCAGTATGTGCGTGTATGTGTAAAAGAGAGAGAAAGAGAGAGAGAGAGAGAGAGAGAGAGAGAGAGAGATCTTGTCCCAGAGGAGCACAGTGCTATAATGGAATATGGGTTTTTATTGATGATGCTGTAATGGGAGGCATTTGTTTGCGTCAGGAGTGGCTGATTTTGAGGCTAATTTTCTCAGCTTTATAGTAGTTACATGTCACTCAAACAGCATTGTGGGAAATAACAAATAAATGACACCTGTTCACTAAGTCTTTTTTATATTTGTGTGTATAAAGTTACATATTCAAACAACTTTCAGGTAGACAGAAAGAGATAGTGGGTGGAGATGATGAAACTAGGAAAATGTGTGTGTGTGTGTGTGTGTGTGTGTGTTTGTGTGTGTGTGTGTTTATAACAGCAGTCGTAAAATTATGCGTATAGAACAGCACCTGTGGATGGAGGGGTGATGTGTGTACAGGAGGCAGGGACACTGTGGGTGTTTGTGTTTGCTTTGGACTCCGGATTCAGAGGCACAGAAAGGAAGTGGCTGAGGTTGTGAGGATGCGTCTGACTTTGAGCTAGACAGGGCAGACTGCGACGAGACGGCTTCAGGCTTTTCTCCTTCAGGATCTCGCTGATACTGGTGTGCATGCCTGCAGAGATAGATAGAGAAAGAGTTGGCATTCTATTCCAGCTTCGCCTATTCCACAAGTAATTTAATGCAATGCTTACAGATTACTTCATAATTAAGTATAGTGTAAGCAGAGAATTTTTTTCTGGCAGAAGAAACATGGCAGGGCTTTATATAGATGTGGTTTGTAAATTTGACTTAAAAAAGATGTGCCTCTATCTCTGCATATAAATAATCTCCCTGTTTAGAATGTTCAGATAATAAAGATGTTGTGGAAAAGCTCTGATTCATGGGCAAAGCCCTTAGGTGTTGCCATACCCAGAGGAAAGAGGGCAGCATCTGTGAGCTGGTGTCCCAACTGACAAAATGATGAGAAGCTAATGGCGCCGGATGCAATTAAAAATTAATCCACAACACAACATGCAGAAAACTCAAACCTCCTTCAAGGTCATTCTGACAGGAAAAGATAAAGCAGGAGCAATTTTTTGTCCTCAGTATTAAAGAATATCATATTGTATGCCCAGAATATCAGTCTCTGACATACATGTTTGAATATAAGAGATATCATTCATGCTGCTTTAAGATTGATGATGACTTTGTTGCTGTGCAGTAGATCAGTTTACTCACTTGTTAAACAGTGTGAGCTAACGATGAACATTACACCTCTTTTCCTTAGCATGGCTTCACCTACTTTTTTATTGAGGAATCCTTCTTATGGTGACCTTCCAGAGAACAGCTCAATCGATTTCTCTCTCACTTTCTTATGCAGACTCTTTTTCTCTGTCTCTCTCTCTCTCTGCCATTCTGTCTCTCCCTTCTCCCCTCCCTCCCCTAACCGGGGAAACCCTTATGGAAACCCCTGCCACATAAGCACCTGAAATGGAAAATAATTACTCACTGTAGTTCAAGCCTGTAGTTACTGGCAGGGAAAGGGGGGGGAGACAAAGGGAAAGAGAGTAGATAAAAGAGACACTAAGAAAGACAGAGATACCTGGGGACCTTTTTCAATTATGGAATAACTGACATGGGTGCTAAGAGCAAATATCAAATGACTAAACGAATCACAGATATATGAATGAATAAATAGTGCTGTTTGTAAGTGTGTAACAATGTCATTGGTTTTGTATCGTTTTGTGAGTGTGTGTGTTTACAGTGCTCTACTAAATCCACTATTGCGGTTTCAGCACCAAAATGGGGCCTTAATTGATTACCCTTCACTCCTGAACCATTACCAGACTCAAAACTGCACCAGTGATATGTGTTTTGTGTGGGAGAAAAGTCAAAGAAGCTATTAAATCTTGGCAAGCAACACTCTGGATACTCTTAAAAAGGTATCTGCTAGGCTGCACAGGCTTTCATACATAATGTTTTCAAATGAAGAGGGTTTCCTGACATTTACTCCACAGATATCAACAGCAGAGTAGATTCATAAATCTAGCAGAGTTAAGTGTCCCCTCTTCTGCCCACACATAGTGTACCCTTTGTCAGCTATTCAGAACCAGGGATGGAAAAATAATTGATTCATCAATGCAACACAATAAAAAAATCATAACTTTCCGTAGCTTTTAGAATGGCCTATGCATAAATGTTTCTTTTATTAGCTGAAAAAATATCAACAGTAGCAAATTATTCTGATGAAAAAAGAACACTAGGTTAGAGTGGTTAAATATTTGAAAAGTTGTATTACATTTTTAAATAGCTCAACAATTTAGCAACAATTTGTGTGAAGATGAATTACTGCCACAGACAAAAAATCATTAACAGTAGCATGACAGTGTATACATACAAAAAAGTCACAAGGCAATATCATACTCATCAAGAAACTCTAGTGAATCAGATTTGTCCTGTTGTCACTGATATGTTGCTAAACTTTAGATTTCTTTAGATTTGTCTGCAATTTTTAATCCACATTATCCACATGAATACATTTCCCGGCAGGAATAAATCACACGTATTTTTTCAGTATAAATGCTTACATAAGGTACACCATTATGGCTTACACGAATAGTGTACTATATAATAAATATAATATATAATAAAATAAAGGCATGCCCTTTCTGACATGTACTTATAGATCAAGCAACACAAGTGTCATCAGAACTATGGGAAGTGAGTAAATTAGAATCGGGTCTTACATTTTCTTGATAATATTAGCATAAATGCATACAAGTGGTTATAGTGGAAAACCCATAATGTAGGCTACAGAAATAAATAAGAAGCAAGTAGAATTTCCATTGACATCCACTTTAATTTCTCTAGAGCAAAGGTGTTAAATGTTATGTACCCAACAACTCCCTTGTTATCAGAGCACAGATTTATTTTATGAGCCGTTACAACTTTTTATTCCTAAACTTTCTTCCCACAGAATCTGAATCAGGTGCTGTTAAACAAGTTATTTATACAGTATATACGTTAAAATAACCGCTTTTTCTAGTTTTACTACAATTGATAACTCCGCATACGATGGTTTCACAGGGACTGAATATTACTGCTGTTTTTATTAAAATAGGAATTTTATTTAATTCCCAAATTCTAAATAGCAGTATTTTTTTTTTATTAAGGTACACTACATAAGCCATGAAACATTTTTTTAATTCTTTATTTTATTTTATAATATAATATAATATAATATAATATAATATAATATAATATAATATAATCATCATTTAAGCTTAGAGATATTGTCCTATTTAAATACAATGTGCAGGAGATACTTAAGGGGCTGGTGTTCATGTTTTACTGTAATCATGTATTCATTAAGGAATACAGATTATGGATTAATCTAAGGTGCAATCTTACTTGTAATCTTGCTTAAGGCTGAAGAGCTATGGTCTAAACTGGGATTATTAATAAAAAAAAAAACCAAAAAACTCAAATTCCCTGTGTGCACATACTGTATGTGCCTCTTTAGGTATTTTAAAGAAACAGGCATAAAGGGAATGTGACAACCTCTGTCGCGATAATGTATCGCAAAAATGATCCTGTATGTAGGCTGATATCTTGAAACAAAAAGTGAATAAGAGAAATAATCCAAACAACACACCCGCACAAATGGAAGTAATGATGCAGGCTTCAGCTCTGGTCATTTTCTGGGAAAAGTCCTCTCGAATGAGGTGGCTTGTTTACATTTGCATTGGTGTACATTTGTGTACATGTTTGTTTGAGTTTGTGCACATATATAAAGCATATACTCACATCTGTTCATAGAACAGGGATGCATGCTAAAAGTTGGCCTTTATGCTGAAAGTATTTTTTCCAGTCATTGTTCATTTTTAAACAATAAGCTAACGAATATGTTCAGTTCTTTCAGCATTCCCTGCTGAAAATATATTTATCTCAAATGTTTTAAAGCAAAAGAATGTGCAGCGTGCATTTGGGAACATTCCATCTTTAAGAATATGATGTGAGAGTGAAAGGAAATTAGGTCAGTGGGTTTCACTGCTATAACCCTGTCATGTTCAGTCTCCAGACTTTACATTATTCATCTGTCTTCTTTTAGAGCCACCAGCACTCGGGAGCTCTATACACACCTACCCCAAGAACAGAAATGTTTCATGGGAGAGAGAGAGTGAGAGAGAGAGAGAGAGAGAGAGAGAGAGTATTGCTCAGTTATAGTGAGTATTTTACAGAAACACTTCTACAGTTCCTGTTCGAGGATCCTCTAAATCTCAAGCTAGAACTAAGACATGAATCTGAACATTTCATACATACTGCTTTGAAATTAATTGCACCAGTAAGAAACAGCCTATAACTGGGTCAATATATGAACAGGGTGCTATTTTGAGTGTCACAAAAGTAATGAAAACAAATTAATCAAAATAAAATAAAGTATTTTACACTAAAAATTAAGTATTTTACACTGTTTAGTGTCATGTATTAAGATATTTAGCAATAACAGAGATGTATTTTAATATATATTATAAAAAAAAAAAACATAGGCCTTATACCATACATGTCACTGGCTTTATGAAATGAAATGTCTTGTTCTTCAAAAATTAAATGTCTTTTTGATTATTTTTTCACACAAAAACAAATATTTAAAATGTTCACATGCACACATATAATTATAAATAACAATTAAAGACTTTCACTGACTATAGACTTTAAAATGGCAAAATCATTGTAAATCAATTATAAAAGCAATGCAGTACAAAAACTGTAAACAGATGCAGGCTACTTTCCTTTCAGACATTTCAGGAATATCTTATATCATTTAAAAGACATAAAATGTTCTCAAAATAGAATTGTAGCTCCAGTGACAAGTTTAACTGCGATGACCAATCACAACACAACTGCTGAAATTGTCACAATTTTTACAACTATAGCAATATCACAGGTGGTACAGGGCTGTAATGTGCCAACAATGACGGGTTTTTTTTTTCCTTTTTCCTTTTTTAGGCTGACACAAGAGGGAAATGCTAACTTGCTGAAATGTCATATCAGTAATAAATATTTCAGCACTTTCAAAAGTAAATGAGAGGGCTTCTAAGAAAAAATTGTAACCCCACTGGTGACAGACAGAAGTTACTGCTGTCTAGACTGTGAAATAATAAAATAGACAAAGTTATAAAAAAATAAAAAAATAAATAAAACAAGGACAATGTATCATCACCATTGCATCTTATCAATCACCACTCCTCACACTGACCTTATGACACTGAAAGTACTTCAAATGAATAGCTCCAATACATTACAAAGACATCCTGGTAAACCCAGTGACAAAATTTATTATGTTATCATATCTTACTATTTGTCTTAAACACGGTAAGCCCATCCCCATTATCCATTATATAAATAATGCATTATATAAAAAAAGACAATTGTTCTGAACTGTATCATGATTCTGACTGTAACACAAGCTTTTTTCTGTATTACAAATATAGTACTAAATGTTGAATCTGACTGCATGACATCATAGTTAATAAAATATTAAAAAAAATAAAAGAAACCCATAATTCTTAGAACTGACTAGTAAATATACTAAAGTAAATATAAATAAATAAAGTAAATATACAAAAAATTGTTCATGGGAGAAGGCTAAATGAAAAATACAAAGGCATGTATATGGTTATTTTTACTACAGAAAGGGCAGCTGAAATGGTAGTTTAATATTTTTAACACAGCCTTTGTATTTTTCAGAACCTTCCTTATTTAACAGTAGTTTTGATTGGCACAGGTGACCCCATGAGGTTTGCGATGATGAGCAGTTTCATTATTTTTAAACACTTTCGCAAGATTGTGATAACCATTTTGGTAAAACTAATTTAATCTTTTATCATTTATCATGGAAAGTAAGACATTGGTGGGACAAACTTGTCCAGATTCTCATCTTAAGTATCAACTGGGTAAATATTCACCTTTGTATGAAAAAGTGCAATTCAAAAGTTGTATTTTATAAAGGATGGTATTTCATACAAAGGAATGTATGTATGTA
>JAQQZR010000012.1:11266208-11281728 GCA_030068235.1 Notoglanidium macrostoma
ACTTTAAATCCTCACTGCACAATTTTGCACCCCACATTCCAAATATCTCACTGCATCATTTTGCACTGTTAATACTTACTTACACTGTAAATATTAAACTAGCTTACAAATACAGAACAATTTTTAGTAATGTTATTTTCTTATTATTGTACCTACTTTTTACTTTTTTTAAATTTATCTGTATACTATTCTATATGTTTATGTAAAGTTGGGGGGAACACGAGAGTAAGAATTTCATTACGGGTAATGACGCTACATTGTTATCTGTATATGACAATAAAACTTGAAACTTGAAACTCATGCAAGCTTTTCCTTCACAGCTGTAACTGTATCAGCTGTATGATTTGTTTTCAATCTCCCCAAGTTCTCACACTTGGCCCACCATCCCTTATTTGTCTGTATAATACGAAATAATTTAAACATTTATATGAACAATATGGTACACAAAACATAACACAGGTTAACCATAACTTAAAAATAAAAAAAGGAATGTAAATTCTCTCTCAAATTTCATGGAATAACTAAAGGCTCTGACTCAGGTAAATAATCATTCAAAACATATAACCACCTTCTTGGGCAATGTAGACCTCAGCAGCGCAGGGCTGGTGATGTTTGAAAGCTACCGAAGATCTCTTAACTGTTATAACATGTGTAATCATATGACCTATATTGCATTTTGGTCTTTGTGATATGGAGCTTTTGGGCCCAGCATGCTATCTATATATTTTAACTATGTGAGTTGCACAGATTGGAAAGGTTGCTGTTCAAACAGTGCAACTGCCTTTGATGCATAATTAATAGAATGTTGATTTCCATGATGTGAATCACACTTTTGCGCAATGCACATTGTCTAATTTTTGCAGTGTGATGAATTGTGGCATAATGCATTGTTATACCCCTAACACTAATCAATATTTTCCAATAGGGTTTTAGCTGAAAGTAGCATGAGGATGTATTTTTGATGGAGAAGTAAAAGCACTGCTGTAAATTACTCTGAATAGGGGAGTTTACCAAAGACTGTAAATATATACACAATGGTTTGTGGGCACCTGATCATCACACCAAAATGTTATCCATCCCAAAGCTGTTGCCACAAAGCATACAATTGTAGAAAATGTCTATGTATGGTGTAACATTACATTTTCTTTTTACTGGAGCTAAAGGGCCCAAACATGTTTCAGCATGACAATGCCACTGTGCACAAAGTGAGATCCATAAAGACATGCTTTGCCATACCTAGCCACAGAGCCCTGACCTGAACACCTTAGGGATCTATTGGAACACCAAGTGTGACACAGGCGTTCTCACCTGACATCAACATCCTACCTCACTAATGCTTTTGTGGCTGAATGGGCAAATCCCTACAGCCACGTTTCACAATCTAATGGAAAGCCTTCCCAGAAGAGTGGAGGTAATTATAACAGCAAAGGGGGATTTATCTGGAATAGGAAGTTCAAAAACAAGGTTTCATGATCAGGTGTCCACAAACCTTTGGCTATATAGTGTAAAATAGTGTAAGTATTATTAAAATAAAAATTTTAAAAATTAAATATTGTAAAAACAAAAAGATGCTATAGTGATAATATTACTATGAGCAATACCATAAAATATTATAAAACATTACAAGTTCACCATATGGTGCTACAGAAATGATATAATTTTCATGAGGGTCAAGCAGGCAGTCAGAGCTGAAGATTACAGAACAAAAAAGAACATAGCAAATGTTACCACTAGTTATTAATAGCAGGTCATCATTTTAGCATGGCTTGCCCTTGTTCTCTACGTGAAGCCTTTTCTAATGCATTCGGTCTGACCACTCGACTTTTTGCTGTGAACACTCATTATGCTGCTAGTGAAATCAGTGAGAGAAATTGTGCCCAACTACAGTTCATTAACGCATTATATTCTAGCCAGATATAGAAGCTTTTGCACACTTAATTAAACATTCTCAAAACACACAAATCAAGTGATAACACTGTGATGTGCTATCTATATGCTGAGGTGCTGAATTAAAGAATGTAACATTCTGAACAGACAGTACACCCTGGACTGAAGTACGCATTACTCTCCCTATTTTTAAAGATTCCAATCACATTTCATCTTGGCTTTTTCTCTCCTACACCCAACCTTTCTGTTTCTCTCGTTCTCTGCTCACATATTCATCATGCTCGTCCCATCTCACTAGCTCTGTTTTTTCCTCTCTCCCTCTCTCTCATAAACACACACACAAACACACACCTTTGCATGAACTACTAAATCCTATTTTCTCTTGCACTGTTTTCCGGTTCTAAGATCAAATGCATTCCCTGCTTATAACAGGATGCAATGCATTGTTTGTTCCTTTTAAACTGGCGATCCTGACAGATGAAAGAAAATCCCAATAACATGAGAGAAGACAGTCAACGGCACACTACAGCCCAATTTCCTGTCTTTGCTATTATGTCGTTTAAGATTATAAAGTTCAGCATGTACGACACTTGCCAGCATTCCTCTTTAGACGCCTGCTTTGACAGGGAGTGCTGATTGCTTAACCCTGTACAAGCAGCCATCCTCTGCCTCATTACTCATCAGCTCTCTGGCTTTAAAGCCACAGCTTTGTTTACTCTTGATAAAATGAAAATAGGCCAAAGTCACCTTAAAATAGACAACATAAAAGAAAGAACCTCTAATTCAGCCTTACAGCTTCATTCACCTATTATACATTCATCATTCTGTACTATAAACATGAGCAGATTGCATATTATTCTCCATTAAGTAGCAGCTGTCAAAGAAATGGAGCCATCGCAGCCGCAGCTCCACTCACTGTCTGTATTTCAGTTGTCTACCTCAGCAAAGCCCTAAATAATAATACCACAGGGTCATCAGTTCACTCGAAAAACCCTGTAATTAGCTGGGTACATACACGCCTATCAACACTGGACAACAATGATGGATGGAAGAATGTCTGTACTGGGACAGCAGAAGAGTGTAGAGTGGCACTATAAATAACATGCTGTGTCTGCCACTGCTGTTGATCAATAAACACTAAGGCGAGTCTCAAATGCAGTGTGACGCGGACAGGGGCAGCAGACTCACAGCCAGAGTAGAACTGCCCAAACTCAGGATCTGTGCTCTGGATTTATTGCTGTACTTTTGGCTGCAACAACAACTGAGGGACAGAAGGGCATCAACCCAGATAGTTAGATGTGGGGTTCTGCGAGTCCAGTTTGTGTAGACAAAGTGTGCACAAGACTGGAAGTCAAAACAAAATGCATAATATAATACATAATACATTCCTGTAGAAAGAAGAGCATATTTAAGACATATTGCACAAGCAAAAGTGCATTTAAACTGAATGTTGGCATGACGTGATTTGGCAGCAGGCATGAGGCCTACTAATCACAGCATTGCTGATATTCAGTATAACAGCATGATTGCGAGTGGAGTAATCCTTTTCATATTTCTTCTCTTGAGATTTCATATTTTATGTTACATTTTATATTCATGAAAAATGTTTTGCTGTTTCAGTTAACAGTTGCTAGAATTGGAATTTTATGTGGTGAGCACAGTCAAGCGAAATGATACACACAGTGAAACGTCTCAGTGCAGTCATACTAAATACAAGCACTCTTACAATGCTGCTTATGCAATCAGATCAGTAAACCATAATTAACCGTTGTATAAAAAGTGCACATAATTCCATTGTAAAACCTATTTTTACATTGTACTGAAAACTATTGCTAGCCTGCATGACTAATATTTACAGCTTTCAGGAGTTGCTGGACTATGTGTATACCAAAGTTACAGCAGCAAAGTAGGAGCCAAAGGTTTTAATGCTGACAAACTGTTCACCATCTGCATGTAGAAAAAAGTGCGAAAACAAGTTTAAATAATGTTTATGCCACCATTGTTGTCCACACTTACCATAATTCAATTACACAGCATGGATTTAACACAGTGCCCCCTAACGTAAATGTGCCCCCTTGGCTGGTGTGGAAGAGTCGCAATCCAAGTAATCTCATAGTTGATCTCGATAGATCTCTCTGTGAATTTGGCACAGACTACGCTTTGAGCTGCACATAGCAAAACAATAATTACGCCAGTCAAAGTTTCGTTCCACTTGGTACTGATTGTGGGACCTGGGGGTGCCCAATACAGCAAAATATAATGTCATATATAACATTAAAAATGCAATGATGCTACATGTAACTTTCCATTATCTCATTACTGAAGACATCTCTCCCATTATATTAAAAAGACATTTTCAAAAGTGCACATTTAATGCGTAAATAAATATATTAGTTAACATGAATAAAGAGGAATAATTACATATTCATACAGTAAATTTGTCAAAGTAAAATTTACTCAAATTGAAGAATGTTTACTCAGTGCCAGATAATGTTTGGTCCCTCTCTGTAAAATGTTCTTCCATTTCGAGTTAATTTTACTCTGTCAAATTTACTGTGCAGGTTTGTGAAAAAGGAATTGGATGGTTTAACAGTGCCAACAATAACTATGAAAAATTTGTTGTAAATTTGTCATGTTTATCACTATTATATTGTTATATTGTCATATTGTCATATAACGCCCAGGATTTCAGCTGGAGCTACAGTCCTTGTTTAAATACAAAACATTGTTTCATTTACATCAGAGTCTCCAGTGTTAAATTACTAAATATAAACTCTAACTGAAATACATGAGTCCAGGACACAAACGGAGACTATAGTTGTTGAATTAATACTAGTGATTTTGATGTGCATTTTCATAAACAACAGTACCAAAGCTTTCCATACTGCTGGAGAATTTTTTTGTATGGAAGCGCATTGCATTCACAAAAGAAAACAATTAGACACCTCTTCTCATAATTATGAGTTACTATCTTGCAATTACAAGACAATATCTTATAATTATGAGATCAGGATCTAATTATGAGGAAAGTTGAAATAGTCTAGTTATCAATAGTTGCTAACCTAGGTTACAGTATAAGACAGTGGTATAAGACAAACTTTTCTCATAATTACGAGATATTTTCTCATTATTACAAGATTCTAATCTTGTAATTACGAGATCCTTTATTATAATTATGTGACCTTTTCTTGTAATTACGAAATAGTAACTCAGGATATGTACATTTAATTAGGTACATCATTTCGTGGATGGTCCAATTTTGTTCCTTAAATTATTTTTAGGGTGTCATACAGGGTGTATTCCCGCCTCACTCTCAGTGTTCCTGGGATAGTCTCTGTATTCACTGTTTCTCTAACCAGATAATGAATGGGTTATTCTAAATGTACACCATATTCATATGTCTATGTAAAAGATACACACTAAAGATGCACACAAAAAATGTACCACCCCGCGACAAAGAAATGTACATTTATTTCTGGGAGTGTGTATTTCTTACAAGTGAAATGCCATGGGAAGCAGCAGATAGTCAATCAGGAACTCTAAGAGCACAAGCCTACACAGTGATACTGCGCCAGCTCCACTTAGTACAGTAGAGAGCGCAGAGAAATGCTCTTCATGGAAACGCACAAGCACTGTCAAAACGCCACTCACTCACTCGCGCGCACACACGCACACACACACACACACACATACACATTAGTCTGACAGAACAGCACATCTTAAGTGCTGCTTATTTATTACTGCAATTCCATTCTGCTTGTTTCCACACAAGACTATACGTTTTATTTTAAAATCTGAAAATCTGATAAAAAGGTCTGCAGTGTGAAATGGCCTAAGGGGAAAGCGACATGCGTCAGAAACTGATACTGAGTTCACGCGCTCAATTTCACACGGCGGGTTTTAAAAGTACCCTTCATCATACACGCGCTTTCTCTCTCTCTCTCTCTCTCTCTCTCTCACACACACACACACACACACACACACAGACACAGACATACGCACACATAAAGCGCTAAGTCCACTAATACCGACCCTTTTGCTGCTTGAAGGACTGTATGGATCCGGAATGATGCACCATAGTGGCGTCCCGTTGAGTTTCCAGACGTTAGAGAAAAGTCCGCACGCGTAAAAAGCAGGTGCACACATCGGGCTGAAGGAAGGATGGTGGGATATGCTGTGGGTGTTTCCGCCTCCCCCTTGCGCCGAACTGCGCAAACCGAGCGCACCCTGTCACGCACCGAACTCTACTCGAGCCGTGCCTGTTGTCATAGAAACGCACAGGGGAAAAGTGGGCTCGGTTCGCCAGACCCACTCTTAATGTGTGAGACAGGCTCCGTTTTTCCGCTCGTTTAACGGTACACGTGATGTACAGGCAAGAGTCCTCCTGCCCTGCCCTCTCCTCTCCTGTCCTGTCCTCTCCTCTCCTGTCCTGTCCTCTCCTCTCCTGTCCTGTCCTCTCCTCTCCTCTCCACGACGCCGTGACGGAAAGCTGAGCGGCCCTGGTGTATTTGACCTGTGTCAGGAGAAATGAGAGCGGATGTAGGGGACAGTGAAGCCTATTTTGCGTCATATGATTTTCTCTGAGCTCGGCATCAGCTTTCAGTAATGAGCGATTGTCTCTATAGAGATTTGCAGCAAGGGACCTGGTGTTTCCAACTGCCCAACATTTTCCAGTCCTTACCAAACACGCACGCAGTCGCGGTGCACGCACGAGCTAAATGCTCCACAATATTGCCAGATCTTCTTTCCTTTATGGCCCGGAGACAGCCAAGTGCCCATGACGCATGACACCAAACGTGCACATATCGGTTGAAATGTTCCAATAAATACATATAAACGCACACTTTTAATGAACGTGCCTAATGTTGGATTTGTTAAAGTATGTTTCTGAAATTAATGTGTGCTGCAAATGTATTGCGGTATTCATATATATATATATGTGTGTGTGTGTGTGTGTGTGTGTGTGTGTGTGTGTGTGTGTGTGTGTGTGTGTGTGGTGTGTGTGTGTGTGTGTAATATATATATATTGAAAGTGGTTCTTGAATGCAAAAGGCTTGCTGGGCCCCTGCTTTACAGATCCCCTTTAGGAATTTGGGGTCAGGTTGGAGTGGGTTGGCACTAATTTGTTTGGCTTCACACAACACTGTCAGGCTCAGCCAAGAGCAAATTGGCAGTGCCTCTGTACGACTGCTATTAATCATCAAAACATAGTCTGTCTCTATAACTTCAGCTGCTATAGCTACGCTTTCACTCGTATATACAACAAAAATGGCATCTCACCATAGACCTACATTTGAACTTCAACCCACACTGCTGCAGTCATGGAGGGGGTTTTACCAATGCGGTTAAGTTTTCTGATTTGCTGATCAGAAGAGGGACGTCACACAGGCACTGAGTCTTCTTTTAATGACATGCTTGGGTGGTTTTGACTTATGGGTATGTCATGTGAGCGTTCAGCAGGACCTTTCTATATCAAGATAGGAGCAGTATTATCTTCAGAGCACAATGCTCATCCACCAAAAAATTAGCCCTACATAAAATGCCACAGATCATACACAGGGTCTCGAGTGTTGAGAGGACCTGACACAGGCAATAAAGGAAACATACAGAAAAGAAAAATAAAGCAGTTGATAAATGTTCACAGATCTGCTGACCCCTCAAGTGCCTGAGCCAAGGTCCTGCTCCAAAGCCAAATGAAGAGTCCCAAAAAAGAAACATATAATATATATCAAGTATAGAACAAAGGCCATGATGAGTATTGTCCCTAGATTTATACTGGCAGTCTTAAAACACTGAATAAAGGAATACTCCAGCATTTCTAAGCATGATATCTATCATCTTTTTCTACCAGATCTGACCATTTCTCTGATTGTTTGACAAGTACTTAAATCATTATGGAACTCTAAGGGAAGTTATTAGTGTGCTGTCATAAAATATGCCATTTAAATAATCATTTAGTGTTGTGGAATGTCCACAAGAGAAGTCAATTCCTGTTATCGTTTATCGAGTTAATATGACAAAAAACACAGCTTGTCATCTTACAGAGTAACCTGAAGACTTGGAAAACTTACTTACTATTACAAATCACTGACACCCAAGACTCTTTCTATGAAATTAAATAAACATATCCTTAAGAACACTTAGCCATATCAGCAATTTCAGAATTTTCTTAACAACACCTTTTGAATCTGTTTGTTATTAACCTTAGCTTATGTGGCACATACTACTTACTAATCCCAGAGAATTAGCTGTTACTCTAGAATCAGTAAAGTATTAGAACAAGAACACCCTAAACCTGTACAGTTAATACTTTCAGTAATTAATCTACTTTATTAGAGGAATTTGTCATAATTTATCAGAATTGATTACAATGCTTGTAGCCACCGCTACATGGAAGTGCCTCAGCTTCTGTCTGACTATCTGTCAATTACATGAATTGCATAAAATTGCTTTTACATATTGCTCCAGTGCTGGAAAGTTTGATAAAACTGGATACAGTAAGTGTTACAAATGTTGTAGCTTTGAAATTGTGTTATAAAGTGATATATTGTTATATAATATATTTTAATCCTTGACTGTTGAAATTCAGCAACTACTCTTAGACTTCCATTATAAGATAGTTTTGAGTAGCAGGTTCTCACAGGGAAGTATGCTGAAATTCATGTAAATTCATGTAAATGATGGACCATTTCTTTAAGACTGAGAGGGCTTGACTCTGTTTCAAGATAGAAAAAGTTAATAGACATCTTAAACCACATTAAGAACAAAACTGAGAAGTAAACTAACCAAAACAAACTTTGTAGGACTACAATGCTGTCTGATTTTTTTTTTGTTTTTGTTTCAGCATTTTCTCTCATTACTCCCTTGCTCTGTAATTCTTTCTCTTCCACCCTTCCTCACATTTATCCTGTTCAGTATTTATGTATCAATTCTATTCTGCATGTAAAGTCATCCTTAAATGAACGTTTACAATTCTTGTTTTTGTGTGCTGATGTGAATGCTTCATCGTGTCAAATAAAAAACAACGATAATAATGAATAGTCAAAATGGAGGTAATTAGCAGGACAGAGAGGTTGGGCAGTGAGTAGAGTTAAAAGAGTAAGGTCACACACACACACACACACACACACACACACACACACACACACACACACACACACACACACACACACACACACAGAATTCAGTGTCAGAGGCCTGAGAATGCCTGACAACATGTTAGCACATACATCACCTCACTATCATGCCAGACCTTATAAACAGACATGTCATTAGTTTAAATCATGTAGACAGTGCTGCACCAAATGGCCACCCATACCATTATCACAGAGAGGGGAGGGGGGGCATGAAAACAAGGGAAGGTGAGAAGGAGAAGGATAATGTTTTTGAGAGAGAAAAGGACATGATAGAAGCTAGGTCCATAAGTAGGTCTAATCCCATCACATGTAGTATATCTATTTATTGATCTGTAGCGAAGAGCTATATTTACTTTCTCATTCCCTCCTTCTGTAGTTCTATGATGTCCACAAATAAATACCATCTGTTTCTCCCTCACATGACACCTATTCTGCCTCCTGCTGTCCTCTCGATTACAGCACTGCAAAAGGGGAGGCCCTGCTGCTACACTGCCCTACATTATCACCATAACATGCACATTTAAACGTTTGGCTCCTGCAGTTTGTTTTGACATGTAGGTCGTATGAATTTTACTGCAGTGTGCTGTGTGTCAGTGTGGTGATACTGACACCTTGTGGTTAGAATTCAAAGCTCTACATTACATCAAAGCTTCCACACTTCAGAGGTGTTAAGGCGTAGGGTATGGCGCAGGGTACGCGGCTATGCGTCAATTTGACAATTTACAGGGATATAACTATATCAGAAAGTGGAAAGGAATATATGTAATTCAATCGCTTTATCCTGGGCAGGGTTCTGGAGCCTGTCCAAGGAATGTTGGCATGAGGCAGGAATTCAACCCAGAAAAAATACCAGTTCACATACATTTATTGACACCTAGGGCAAGTTAGAGTAGCCAATATACCTACAAGAGAGGTGGTAGGAAAATGCAGAAAGCAGAGGAAATCTGTGAGGAAATAAAGAGAACATGAAAAAACTCCACACACACAGTGAGTAACATGAGCTCAGGATCAAGCCGGGGACCCTGGAGTTCTGAGGCAGCACCTTCTGCACCACTATGCTGCCTGTAATACAGATAATATCTGCACTAAAATTACAGATATTACATATTAATGTTTCTATGTATTTCAATTAAATGCTCACTGTATTAAAACAATTAAACATCTGTAAATATGAAATTGCACATGAAACTATTCAAAAGTCTCTTTTACTAGTAAATGAATAATACATACTGTATATTTCCCTTGCCCTTGGAATTACATTTGCAGCTGGACAGAGCTGTGCGGGAATGCAGAGAAATAATGGGCAGTGAAGATGCTCCAGAGGCTGTCTGAGGCACACACACAACTCCTGAGGCTACCGTCCACCTGAGAGTAACCCTGCCAGGTCAGAGAGAGACATACATAACTGCAGTGTAATTATCAACTCACTGAGAATCAATGCACAAAGACAGAGAAAGTACCATGGGGTTTAAAGGTAAAGTCAGCAAATTTGGTGTAAGTTTGGATGCTAATGCAAGATTGGGAGCTTACAAAACTGACAACATGATTGACAGGTAATTAGCTATGCCTCCTTATCCTAATTGGATAGCTGATTTGATGTTTTTCACAAAATCTGAAATATCACAGAGACCAGAGTTTGTCCTCTGCCTAGATGGTTGCTAGAATGTAACCTAAGGAGGACGTCATCAAATGTTCCAAAAAAAAGGGTTGTGACAGAACCTTTAATTATCATTTCAGTGTTTCTAAAAATTGATTAATATTCTATAGTCTCATTAGTGCGGACGTGGGCATTTTAGACACTTTTTCTAAAGCAAAGATGATGCTTAAGCAGAGTTGAAAGATCAAATGATATGGTCAGTGATTCTCCAAAGCTAGGCTCTTCTTACAAGCCTCATCTATGTTTAATAAGGAAAAGGATCTCTTTCTCCATCGGTTAAGTGACACTAATGGAGTAGAGCAGGTACCCTGCTTTAATTCAACAACATTCCCTTGATCATTCAATGATAACATGAATTAATAAAGCACTGGAAGCTTTTCCACTGCTGAAATATTTACCGCATGATAATATCAGTTTTCCATGGACAACAAAACAATAGACATAGACACATTAAATGCTTGTCTAAGTCTGGGGCCAGATTGTTTATGAACTACAAAAGCTCATTTAGAGCTAGACAGTTCCTTACTAAGCTCTGTCAAGAAGAATGAAAACATTTATTTAAAATTCTAATAATGTTTAATTATTTTCTGTCCCATAAACTAGACAACAGCTTTTAGCTAATAATAATCGACCAGCACCACTCACTTCCTCCTCATGTGCTGATTTATCTACAGCCCAGATTAAAATATGGAGTTAGGTTCTTCTAAACATCTCCACAACATGTATTATTCAGATAGTGCAACATCATCAGAAGTTGTAGGAAATGAAAACAGGCCATAATGCATCTCGTCCTGATTGTCTGGCTCACGTATGCCGTACAGAGGAGCGGCCTTTAAATTAATCCTGACCCCGACTCTTCCTCAATTCACACCTCTGCCAAGCAATTCAGAAAGATTTAATGGATCATATCAGATCATGCTGATTTAGAAACCGACATAATGTTTAATGGATTTTGACCAAATCCTTTTGCAGTATCAAGAAACAACAAAGTCACGTTATTCCATCCAGATTGTATACCCACTTTGGACCCTGTGTTCATGGGATAGGTATAGGCGATGCCAGATAAAGTGCTTACTAAAGAGGAATGCATAAAGAATTGAAGCCAAATTAATATTGTTATTATTATTTCATAAATTTTTGTGTCAAGTAAGAAATCAGATATTCTGCAAATGTAATTTTTTCCCTATAAATTATTAGGGGATATGGATACCACCCAATGTCCTAAACTCTAAACATGCCAATGATGTTGTTGCCCAATACTAGGCAACAAGGCAATAACAACATCAAAATGTAATTAGTCATCGGTAGGTAATTCGTACATATTAGATTAGATATTAGAGGTCTACGTTTCAACTGTTGAGTGCTGAGTTAAATTTTTCCTGTCCTTCCTTTTCTTTCCTCTGATTCTTGTCTCTGTTGGAGATGTATAATGAGGTAGACAACATGGCTGAGGTGACTGAGTCCAGTCTGATGCACAATGAGTCATTCATGTTCAAACAGTTGTCTGAGGCATTCCATTCAGTTGCAGATGGCTAACTTGGTCCACAAGCATCAACACAGGACATCCCCTCAGCAGCCATGCTATATATACACAGTATATGCATAAATATTCACTGTGATAAAGTGTGAAGCACTGTTGAGAGTGCTGTATATATAGCAAGGAACTTTGTGTACTATTTCATAAGTGGCATAATCCTCAATATTTATTACTGGGTTACGCTGCAGTTATAACATGAATTTCTCTATTAGCTTTATCAGATAGAGTCCTTCAAGATATAGGCCTAGTAGGAGTGGCATGATGAAATTAACACCACTCCAGGTGCTCCTATTTTTTCAGTGTAATAGTCACAAACTTGACTGATTAGGCTTAATAACTTTAGATGTCCTCAATTAGACAATCCTATAAATAAACAAATCAAAGCCAATAAGCTTAACTCATGAGACACATAAAGATTAACGATATAGCTCATTTTGTACATTGATTTGATCATTATTTAATACAACCACCCCAATCTCAGTCTACTTGACTCTTCATGAAAGCACACTTCATAAGTATCACAGTGTAGCATTCCTCCAGGCTCTGCTGTCAGTGGAGTCTATATCTTCTATATTTATAAGCTGGAACTGGCTCTGATTCTGCCATATGTATTTCATATTCAGTAGCAAAAAAGCAAATATGTTTTAACAGATTCAACAAAGCTCCAACTAGTAATGTACTAATTATAAAAAAAACTACAGTGAGTTCATGATGCCTAACACACACAGTGGTGGGGCAGTGGTGGCTCAATGGTTAAGGCTCTGGGTTACTGCATATCATGGCTGATCCTGCGAGCTGACCCTTGCTGGGATATGCGGAGAAAAGAATTTCACTGTGCTGTAATGTATATGAGACAAAAAAAACCTTCTTCTTCTTCTTCTTCACACAAACACACACTCACACATTAATATAGCTAGGCAGTTTTCTTTGTGGGGACCAAACGTCTAGCAGTGAACGCCTTTTAACACTATAAACAGGAAGTCCTAGATAAGAGATGTAACTCATGCAGCAATAGTAATATGACAAAATATTCTTTTAAAAGATGCTGTCTGTGAAAACTGTTCTATCAGTTGTACACAAACATTTTATTTATTTTACACCATAATTTTTAGTAAAGGTATTTTATTTACCCAATTTCTGCCTTAATTACTTATTCATACTGAGCACTATTACAGTGGTGATCACAACAAAAGCAAGCACTGGTTTAAATGGATACTTGTCCATGTTGTCACTTAAAAGAGCTGTGAGACACAGCTGGATCTTCTCTGAGACCTTCCACAGGGACCCTCTATTAGGGGCTAATTACACCAAGTTTTTGACAGGGGTCTGATTCATAACATGTCACAGTGATAGGAATAGCTGCCTTATTCAACACAGGAGCGCGTAAGCAAAGACAAGGAACCGTAGTGCCAAGTGACAGTGCATCAAATGAACTCTTCTGGAGTCTGAGGGGTTTGAATTTACATAAAGTGCTATAAAAGTTACAGTTTGAAATCATTCCCACCAAGGCACAATTTTCCTGTTCGTTGGTGCAGACTAATTCAGATCGAGAGCATTTTACCAAAGTTTATGGATTATTTGACATCTTTAAAGATTTC
The DNA here is from genome assembly GCA_030068235.1 of Notoglanidium macrostoma. Lineage (NCBI taxonomy): Eukaryota > Metazoa > Chordata > Actinopteri > Siluriformes > Auchenoglanididae > Notoglanidium > Notoglanidium macrostoma. The sequence continues at coordinate 11,280,024 of JAQQZR010000012.1, forward strand.
CCGAAACTAAGACAAGTTGCAAGGAACAATAGCAAGAAGCAATGATGGATATCACTCACTCACCTCGCAATGGTGGATTCACTAACTCACCACCACAATCATATATTCAGATGCAATAACAACGACTATTGTTGCATTCAACAATACACCATATGCAAATTCATTCGACTGATTTTGTTCAGAATTAAAAATTATACACAGTATAATATGGGGGAAACATTAATATTTCTCTCCTCTTATTTGTCTGTCCTCTCAGAGTTTGTGCTAAAATAAACATTTGAAGCACAATAAACCAGACAACAGATAAATTAATTACCAGAAAGTCGCTGTCTTCTAATGTGCCCGGGGTGCAGTCCATCTTGTGCGTGTAGATTAAATTTCCTACACTGTGTGCTGGCTGTGCGGTGTACAGAGCTCTCTGTGTCAAGCCACTGCAGCTCCATCGCGCGGAGGCTACACGTGTCTCATGCCTATCCAGCGGTGCATGACGTAGAGAAGGAACGCAATGAGCACAGCTGTACAGCAATGATACAGAAATGAGTCCAAAGTCCTGGAAAATATGCCTTTTTTCTAATGTGATTTTGCCACGCATGACAGCAGTGCCTGTCAGAGAACGAGGACCTATCTGCAGTGTGTATGGTTATTATTTAGGGAAGGCCAGGGATCTTTAAAGTACTATTCAGATGATATAAGCCTAAATCACAGAGATGACAAGCACAATAATTCCATCCATATAGGGTTGTTCCTGACCATCCAAACCAATTTCCTCTCAGCTGAGGGTGACAGTTTGTGTCTTCATCCACCTCCCAATAACTTGTAATCACTTAGAATTGTTTGAGATAATGATCTGCACTTGTTTAGAAATGGGTCCAAGAGACGTTCCTGAGTTGTGTAAATCTATGATGAGATGAACTGAGTGTCTTGGACTTTCCAACACACTACACTGTGTGTTGGCCAATCCATTAATTGTTGTCAAAAAACCCTTATGTTGTGCACAGAGAAGCTACCAGCTTTAGTCAGTTATGATCACTAACAGGAAGTTAAGAGGCCTTAGCAAGTTAAAAAATTTTGGAACTTACAACACCACTGAATTAATAATCTGTGTGTGAGTATAAAAAAGTGGGTCTGTGTATATTTCTGACACTATATGTATAATTTTGACCCTGTGTTGATTTCAGAAAACCCAAAATAAATTCTTTTGCTCAAAATTCTTGTTTGTTTTTCCTACTAAAGAACAGTTCAAAGAAGTTATTGGAAGCCCAATATTTCCATGACATTCATATCTGTGTATGAAAACTTCTTACTACAACTGTATCTCATTTTAATACAAACTAATGAAAATGTGTTGACCTTTATAATAGCTGCTTGTTGTAGGGCTTGTGTGGCTTGAAAGTTGTACTAAATCATTAGTAGCTATACCTGTGCTACAACACAAATACAAATAACTTGTGTAAAAACTCCTGGTAAAAACTATCTATATTTTATAAAATAGTATAAAACCTAAAATACTTACACTACCAGTCAAAAGTTTGGACACACCTTCTAATTTAATGTTTTTCGTTATTTTTATTACTTCAAAAACACTTCATGTCTTAAAGTAATGATGGACTGTTATTTCTTTTTACTTAGTTGAGCGGTTGTTGACATAATATGGATTACTACAGTTGTTCAATAGGGCTGTTATAAAAAATACTGCATTTTTATC
>JAQQZR010000012.1:11283014-11294617 GCA_030068235.1 Notoglanidium macrostoma
ACACAGAAAGGCACACTGGGTGACCCGGGGATCGAACCCAGGACCTTCTTGCTGTGAGGCGACAGTGCTAACCACTGTGCCGCCCCTACCTAAACATTTAAAAACCAAAAAATTTTATGTTAAAAGGAAGTTTGTGCTCCATTTGCAATATATACATTATTGTTTGCTTTAAAAGTAAGATGGCCTAGTGTGTATTTCACAAGCTGTTTTTTTTATTACTGAGACACAATTTAAACATATTTTGTGGTAACAAAACCATCACGACTATTAACTACAGCTTAACACCAGCACAAATCACTAGATCAAATAAACATTGAAAACTTATATCACCCTATGGTCATTTCCTTTAATATAATGTGTTTTCCAATGTGCCTCAGAATACACTCACTCAGCATCGGGTTAAATGTTCATCTGGTGAAAGTCACCTAACAACAAATAGAATATTTTAAATGATCTTATGTTAACCTTCAGTCCTGGCAGAAATGCATCCACCAAAGTGGATTAACCTTCTAAATGGTATTTTGAATGTAAGTGCAGGTCTGACAGCTGCTCAAGCAAACACAGATGAGCTACATCACTGTCACAACTACATTACAGAAACACAGGACTGAAGTTTTTTTTCATTTTAAAATGATTTTATTTCTCATACAGCAATCATTTCTGGTGAATGCTCGATTGCTAGTATATAACATTATATAACTATATAATGTGCATTTGTGTATCAGTAGGAGTGTTGCCTGAATTCTGACAAGGCTTAGATTTGATCTGAGAATGGGCTGTTATACCAGGAAATCTTAAGCTTAAAACAACAATTTATTTGGAATTTATTTCTGGTAGATTTAGTTGCAGTAAAATAAGCTCCCCTTATATTGAACAGCTCCAAAATGGAACAGACCGTTTTTATTATTCATAAGTATACAGTGAAAGGTATTTGGACACAGCTGTTTTTGTTATTTAATACACCTTAAATACATACAATGGTGCTTGAAAGTTTGTGAACCCTTTAGAATGTTCAACATTTCTACATGAATATGACCTAAACATCATCAGATTTTCACACAAGAGAACCCAATTAAACAAATGAGACATAAATATTATACTAGGTCATTTATTTATTAAGGAAAAGGCTCTGATAATACACATGTGAGTGATATGAGATTCTCTAGGATTAGTAGTTAATTTGAAGATGAAATTAGAGTCAGGTGTTTTCACTCAGTGGAATGAGAATCAGGGGTGAGTGGGCATCCGGTTTTATTTAAAGTACAGAGATCCATCAAGGTCTGATCTGCACTGTGGAAATGTATCATGGCATAAACAAAGGAGATTTCTAAGGACCTCGGAAAAGCAGAAAGTATGTTAAATATGTTACTGCTTCTCTGCAAACAGTACATGTCAGCCAAGGAAACATGAATACTGTGATGCATCAGCATATATTAGAGGAGAATTTTAATATCATCAACCAAGAAACTAAATCTGGGGAGAAGACGGATATTTCACCTAGACAACAACCAGAAACATGGAGCCGAAGTAGCTCAAGCTTGCTTTCTAAAGATAATGATGCTTCCATGGCCTAGCCAATCTTCTGACTTCATGTATGGAGGATTTTGAAATTGCTAGTCCCTCAAATAAATCCTCATAACTGGGGAATTGAAGACAATTTGTTAAGAATAAAGAGCCAAAATGAAACCACAATGCCACAAAAACCCACTTCTTAGATCAGAGGTTTCAAATCTGTTATTGCCCAACAACTGCTTTGAAACAAATTACTAGCATTATTAACTTATAATGTCCGAATACTGTTGACCCCATCAATTTCCTTTTTTGCTTATGAATACATACTTGTTTGTTTTTCTTTAGTTATTAAAATACACTTGGTGTGAATTTGAAGTAGATATATGCACTGGAAGTATATTAAATAACAAAAACAAAAGTGTCCAAAGACTTATTTCCCTTCATTGCATCTGTGAAAAGAGAAGTCTTAAACGTCACTCGCAGTGGAACCTGTATGTTGTACCACTTCTGCTTGTAAATCGCATGGCTCATTCGGTAGTCTGTGTTTTAGCTATACGATGTGTTCACAAGTATTTGTTGGGATGCATTTTCTTCTGATGCTGATGCAGATTGTCTTTAATCTTAAAAGCTCTTCCACAGTCAGAGCACATGTAAGGTCTTGCTTCCGAGTGGACAACCACGTGTTTGGCAAGCGTGCGGCTGTGGCTGAATCCTTTCCTGCACACTGGGCATTGGAAGGGTCTCTCGCCGGTGTGGATGTTGCGGTGCTCCTGTAGCCCTCGCTCCTGAGCAAACGCAGAGCCGCAGTCGGAGCATATATGGGGGCGCTCGCCTGCCAAGAGAAGCCAAGAGTTAGTTAGAATGCTGACAGAATATTATAGCATTTATTATGGTCTTTAGTTTGGACAGTCTTTAAAGTCCAATACGGAGTAAAACCGTGGCTCCACAGCCAAGGAATAGATTGAGATACGTTTCCCTGCACTGCAGAATCACAGTTTGACCTCTAAATGAGTTTTCTGGCATTAAAATACACTCTGCACCTCTACTTTCAAATTTCTATTAAAATGGTATGGAAATGTTTTTATTTAGATTACTTTCTAACTTTTCTTGGTGTGATCTGCAACGATCGAATTTTTGGATGGTTTTCCACAATGAAACAGACATAAGTCTAATCAATTCAGTTTGTGAGCAGATACAGGCTGATATTCATCTGAACATTAACAGATCATTAAGATTTAAAGAGCTTGGAAGATTCTTCTACTTCTACTAGATATGAGAAATCTTGGGAAATGGGTGCTCCCTTTAGACGATGGAGAAAGTGAACTGAAGAGGAGAAACTGTCCATAATAAATGGGCTACAGTCAGGTTTACCTTTTAAAAAGTGGCGATGTGTGTAGTTACAGTGCGAGTGTCATTCAGTAGGACTTTCAAGCTGCCACATGGCCATGGATGGTACATAATGATGTGCACTTAAGGCGAGTGTCCATATAGGGTTTTTCTCTGGCAGACAGCGTGCAGGGTTGCAGGGCAGTGCTTTATTCCAGCGCATCATTATGTGCATGAAAACAATATATTGAGAAAATATCACTACTCTAACTGCCGTTGTTATGATTGATAATAAGCAAAGCAAATGGGTGACGCTAGTCTATTTAAGATCATACAGGTCAGAATAGACAGAACAAGAACAATTTGTCCTCCATTTTCTTGGTTAGCAGGGTGACGAGTCCCACATATGACTAGTTGTCTGAAAAGGAGCGACAGTGACGACACCAGTGCCTTTCTGAGACGTTTTCAACTAGAAGTGCTCAGATCAACAACAAAAAAAAGATGATACATTTTGAAAAAACAGACACTGGGTTCAATTGGGAACAACAGCAAAAAAAAACACCGGCGCTCATAAAAAAAAAAAGCGCTATGAGGACAGTCACCATTATAGCATAACTTCACGTATAGTATCTGTGCTACTAAATAGATTAATGTGTAAATGGGGAAATCTGTGTACATGACTCAAATAATGTTTACTACATGTATAACAAGCCTATATTACCTGGTATTGACACATAATGTATATGAATTTCAGTATAACACACTGTAGCAATATCATGCAACTTTATTGCTATTACGATTATATACAGATGACCAATCTCTGTTGCGTCTCTAACATACCTGTGTGTGTGCGCTGGTGGCATCGGAGGTTGAAGCGGTCTCTGAAAGCCTTGTTGCACTCAGGACAGTGCAGCATTTTCCGGTGCACGCGTAGGTGGTTGGTTAACTGGGAGATTGAGGGGAAGCGCAGATCACAGTGTTGGCACCCCAGACTTTGCCCAGGAGTACATATGTGCTTTCTTAGGTAGTCAAACCTCTTGAACTTGCTACCACAGTCTGGACAATCAAGTATGCGTTTTAATTTTGTTCCTGTGGCTATGTTCCCATTCTTATTAGCTCGCCTTGGCGAAGACTTTGTTGATTGGCCACTATAGGAGGGTCCATGAAGCAGAACTTGAGAATCATTTCTAATGGATGGTGTGTCTTCAGCATTTATGACTGGCTTTATGTCAGCCATCGATGGGGAAAGCGCAACTTCAGAAAACTCTTCCTCTTCAAAATGCTCATCTCCAACAGTAACCTCCAGGCTGTGGCTATCAGACGGAAAGACTGGTTCGGAGTCCAGCTTCTTTGGCTCATTGGAGCGGATATCCCTGAAATGGATTTAGGTCAAATGTCAAGGACACTCAGGATTGAATACACCTTCACCCTAGACACATACATACAGTTACACTCTCGCGTGCAGCCACACAAGGCTTTTCCACTGGACAGGGTAGGACACAACGATACAGAAATCTAGATGTAGAACAACCTGTACCCCAATCAAGTACACGTGTCCTTTCCCACAACATCACAGTACCTGTGAAAACATGCAGGGTTTTCTGGAGGTTACGGGATGATGACTAGCAATGGGGATGAATATTTGATTAGTGTGGCAATCATGTAACCTCCTCCTAAACAATTAATAAAATATTAAAACAAATATAAAAACAGGCACATAGCTTATTTTACGATAATGAACTGTACGCATTTTAAGTAATCACTTTATAGGGGTCTCTACTGAGCATGAGACGCAATACGTCTGTCGGCCTGTATGCAGACCCACATGAATGTGATGACCTGATACTTCAATCTTACGGTGTTCAAATTACTCAAGTCTCTAAGTTTTACTGGCTCAAACTGCCTTACTAGAATATTATGTCACACCCTGTTGAATGACTTCCTATTCACTACAGAGTCATTTGTGCCAGCTTGAAGCTTTTATAAAAGGTAGGAAATTAATTATGAAGGTAAATAAATTAAAAACTAAATCAGAAACCTGACATTTGATATATGATATAGCCTAGAAAAGGCACCAGATAAAGAAATTTTAAAGGATAAATAAACTTTAGCAGATAGTCACTATCCTCTTCTATTGCCATGCTGTAATGTCCTGTAATATTTAATAATATTTAATATAAAGGTTGTCTGGCCCAAGTTATAACTTGTGACTTTTTCTTGATGGCTGCATTTCACTAATCAATGCTCTGTGCCATATTTAGCCCCTTCCCATACATCTCTGTTCAGTATTATAGAGATCACGGTAGGAAGAATAAACAAGTTGCTAAGGGACAGGATACAGTCTGATGGGAAACTGCTAATAGACAGTGTATTACCTTGAGTAGCCATGATCAGTATGTGCGTCATCATGTTGTCTCTCCCTGTCTTTGCTACATTCAGCACTGTTATCTCCCAGGAAGGATGCCGCCATGATGGCAGCCTCCTCCATGTTCTGTGGCTGCTCTTCGCTCGTCTTCTCAATCGCATCTGGCGGCAGAAGCGAGAGGAATTTCTGCAAGGCCACTTTCCTCACCACTTCCTCAGAGCTGCACCGCTCAGGCTGGAGCCACTTCTTTGCTGCTTCCTCCACCCCGACCTTTAGCTCCCACACCCCCCTATGAGGATCGTACCGGACCTTGTTAAAGTCCCGCCACCTCTGGTACTCCAAGGAACATGCCTGCCTCCTCACATCTGACTTCACAGCTTCATAACTCAGCTCATGATCCTCCTCATCTGAGGTCTTTACACAGAGGAGCCGTGCCAGCCTCGAACCCCATTGCCTCTTTGGAAGTTTGCTGTCATCCAGCGCCCGTTCAAAGACAGACAGCGAAAGCTCCAGATCGTCCCCGGTCAGGTCCAGCTGTGGCAGAGGCGGATGCTGTGGGCTCGCGTTGTCTGGATGTAAAAGCTGAGCAAGAAACTGTGCCTGGATCTCTCCCTGAAGGGCTACAGCTCTCTGCAGCTGAACATGGAGGTCCAGGAGAGAGCGCAAACACCGGATCACATCCATAGACTCTGCATTGAGATCCAAAGAAAGATAAGAAAACAGAGGAAGAATAAATGAACATACCAAAATCAATGTGCACAGACGGATATTTGACTTGCATTCTTAAAGGTAATTTATGCAATCTGCCATAAAGGGAAAGCGACAGGACACTTGACATGTCTGATTTGGGGACATTTTAATGTGCTTAACATGGGTTTAATGAACCAAAACTAAGCGGAAACAGATTAACGTGGTATAATGTGCAAAAAAACCAAAATACAAAACTGTCTCAGACTTAAGCCCTCGTAGACTGTCTGCTGCTGTGTTTGTGCTAATCATTAGTTTACGTCCATTTTGTTTACTTTATATTAAGTTTTCATAAACTGTGTAAACCCTAGAGAAGTTTTGCATTTCTAGGTTGTTGTTTTAGCACGTGTAAAATTACTCCCTCTTCCTGTTTGAAAGTGAGTAACGCAAAAAAGGCGTTGTTCTTTTTTCAGTGTTAATGGTATTGATGAGTGAAATGGGTGAGAGAATTTGTGTTCCCAAGTCAGTGTTTTTGGTGCACTAAGCAAAAGGCATGCAATGACAGAAGGTCTTTGGCTAAAGCTAATCTACAGTTATTAAATTGAAGTCTACCTACCACAGTCCAAAAGCCCAAAGCAGCGAGAATTTTCTGCACACAACACCAGCTCTATGGACAGACCTCACAGTTACGCTCAATTATATTTATATTAGCAGTGCTCCAGACAGGTACCATTCATTAGCTTTGTCTAAGAATAATCCAGCGGTAACCCTTCTTCCTCCTCCTCATCCGCTGCTTCTTCTTCTGCTTCTTCTTCTTTTTCTCCAGTTCTTCGTCTTCTTCTTCTTCTCTGGTTTTCTTTTTTTTTGCGGTTAAAAGCTGTTATCGCCACCCAGTGACCAAATTGTGAACTAGATGGGCTGTAAAACACGTGAACACATCGGATAGGGCTCCTTATTGCTAGTGAAAGGGGGAGATTTCTGAAGAGATGCCAATTTCTCTACGATTTGTTGGATATTTATTTGGATGCATAACATTGACGTTTTCTCCTTTTATTTACAAGAACTGGAGAGCCACGGTCACTGAAGTTTTTTTTTTTTCCTGAGCAGATGCTTTATTGGCGTTGCTGGTGTAATGTGAAGATATTTCTGTCAGACTTTTTACAAAAGTCTTCTGACTTCATTATCATTGACCTTTAGTGTACACCATTTGAACACTAAGTGCAAAGTGGCATTTCCTGCGTGTACTGCATATACCTTACTCCAGCAACATGGCTACAAAAAGCTAAAACTCTCAAAATAGAGAACTGCACAGGGTGCGGTTTGGGGCACTCATAGTTTGTTTATTTTTTCAACACGCTGTGCTCTTCCGTGCCGCTGTGTGGCGCTGCTGTGTAACAGAGCAGAGGCGCTGTGCTGCTATAACGGGACGCGCAGTAATAAGTAACGTCCTGACAGCTGATCAGTACAGCCTGCTTAATGCAGATTACTGTCTGCTTTCGATTTCAACAAGATCACACAATAAATATCTACTAAACAAGATCGGATACAATTTTTTTCTAGATGTCAGATCGTAAAAAGAAGAGGTTTGCTCGGCATTGATTGGATTTTTAGTTCCTTAGAGGTCTTTCAGTGTGTAATATATTCGCTAGCTGCAGCTTGTGTTTACATGACATTAGCTAACCCAGTCGCCACATAGAGTTAGCAAGCTAGCAATCCTAGCGAGTTCACAGTTTTGTACATTTTTACGCACAGCCGAATGTATTTTCAGTGACAGTCGCGCATTGCAATAGTTGGCATTGACATACGGTGCTTAGCTAAGTGTTGTCATTAATCCTGGTGGCTGTTAAAAACTTTTTCGCCGCTGTGTTGTTAATCTGCTGCCGTGTGCAGTATGGGGATGTGTCTGCCCTGCCTGGGTGGAGCTGCGGACGACGTCGTAGTAACTCCCGATCCTGTAAGAAGATCAGAATTTAAATATATTGTTTTTTTTGTCTGCCGTTTATGTTACAGTATTTATTTTTTTATGTGCTTTTACAAGAAGTTATATACTTTGTTTATTTTCTGCCAGCATGCCTTTAGTTTTACTCATTAGTGTCATTAAGTAGTGCTTAAAATGCCAATGAAAGCAAACTTGGTGTTTCTAAGCTTTGTTGTTGTTTTTAAAAAACTCTCCTGTTGTGTTAAGAACACCAATATGGTACTATATCTATAAAAACTGGTTTGTAGAATTAAATTTTATACTTCATAACTTCTGGGAAAACCATTACATTTTTTGATGACTTGTTCTGTATTAGCCTTTTGTTCATCCAATTAAAAGCTCTCTAGGACCTGTATGCTCCACCCCCAGGGGCGGGGCTTGAAACCCAGTAGCACTTCATTAAACAGGACAGAATAAGGGTGCAGTGGTTAGCACTGTTGCTACACAGCAAGAAGGTTCTGGGTTCAAACCCGCTGGCCGACTGTTTGGAGTTCGTATGTTTGCCTGTGTGGGTTTCCTCCATTCAATCTGGTTTCCTCCGAACCTCCTAAGACAGGCAAATTAGGTCAACTAGCTACTTATTTGGCATCTTCACATGCATTTCTTTTTATTTGCAGGAAACAAGAAGGCGACAGCTGGCAGAAGCTGCAGAGAAGCGACAGAAAGAGGTCAATTGTCCTAATTCATTTTATTACATATGAAGTAGCAAAGTGGATTTTACTGTCAGTTCTGTGACTAGTTGTAAACAAGAGAGGATGTTTGTTGATCTTTACAAGGCTAGTGTAACTTCTGCTGTTGCCATTCACAGTGCATTTTTATTATTATTTTTTTATTATTATTTATTTATTTTTTCGATTTTGAGCTTTTGGGCTGTTTCTGTTGATTCCCAAACAGCATTGCTTACACTCACTCATTAAAAAAAACATCCAGTCCTTCTGACATCTGTTTTCATCTGGACACATTACTGGTCATATGTAGTGAATGTGTTATAAGACGTATGGTGGCTCAAACCTGCATCGTCATTTTATCATCGTCTTTCCCATTTTATCCCTTCTTCACTATTAAAGGATGAAAATAACATCATATCAGGTTATTCCACCTATCTCATTTTATTACAAGGCTTGAAATTGATTTTGGTTTGCCCCTCATATACATTATGGGCCCTTTAGAGATTTTCATCAGCGCTCAGGGCACGTCGAGCTGCTAAAGCGGCACGGTAAGAAGTGTACCATTTTTTTCCCCACCTCTACACTTTGACCTCTGTCGATCATGGTAGCGTCACGTTGCTGTGATTTTCCATAGCACCTGATCTGAAGCGAACAGCACACATAACAGAGGATCTGCTTTTAACCACACAGGTTTCTCAAGTGTTTCTTGCGCACAAAACGAATGCTCACTTTCATTCTCCATATCATCTCACGTTCTCAGCATGCTTCTGATGAGCACAGTACACTCAAGCACCATCTTATATAACATGATGATTTGCCCTTTTTATTTATTAAATGCAGTTGTGTGTGTATATAGTACAGGGAAATGTTTTTTTTTTTGTTTTTTTTTTTAACCAAGCCTTCGGTTTCTCACTAAGTAACACTGGGTAAGTTTTCCAGCTTTTGTTTTTCTGATTTTAGAGCACACACCGAGGCATCCAGAACCCAGAAGCAGTGGAAAGGAAAAAGAAGAAACAAGAGGAGATGGAAAAGCAGGAAATGAGCACATCACCATCGGGAGGCGGTGGACTTAGGGTAAATCTCATATGAAACCATATTCAACCGGCTGTGTAGTTTAGATTCATTTGCTTATTCTCTCTGTTTATTCTCTCTCTTAGTGGCAGGTTGGCTAGCACAAGATGAAGAGAAGTCAACTGGTGTCAACTTGCTAATCAGCCCACATGAACGGTGTTAACCATCCAAATGAGAAGGGTGACTCTTCTTCTTCTTCTTCTTCTTCTTCATGAAATCTAAGCTTTTTGGGTCGGTCTTTGTAGCATCTAGACATTCTGCCAAGCTTCCTGCAGAGGACATCTGATAGGACGGCGCTCTTTGGAGGTCACGTCTACTTTATCATGCCGAGATGCAATGTGCCAACCGGTGGAACGCTGGCATAACCAAAGCAGTGATGGGTCTTTAATACACTTGTTTATTTATCACTACTGAGAGATATGGCAAGTTCCCAGCTCATCCAACAGGGTGCTCATGAAGAAGGATCCTTTATTTTTAAATAGTAAAATGGTTGAGATGAATGTAAAACTAATACACATTTGTATCACATTTTTGTAATGAATTGATTTAAGGCATTTGGTACATTCTGTTAGCCACATATACTTTAAGGTTAGGTTATACTTTGCTGTGTTTTGGTTGAAGGACTAGAGTGCAATATAAAATATTTGTTCTGTCAGGAATAGGCAGAATGTTGAAGCTAAGAATGAATACCGATCACTCGAATTGGTCTATTTGATATTTACTGTTACAAACCCATCAACAGTACAACATTAAAAATGAATGTTCTTATGTTATTATACCGGTGGTAAATGAAGGTCACTGATTGGTTATTCTTGTGTTGTGTTGATTTACTCAGATGTCGGGCAGCATATTATAACCCAACAGCCATAATAGTGTCAGTTCCCTTGTGTGTGAAATAAGACAGTGCCATAGTTAAGCTCGCTCAGCTGTAATGCTCCTCTCTGGTGTAACAGCTTTACTGTGTCATTGAAAGCCAGGCAAAGAACTGAGCTGTACTTTTTTATATTAACACGAGGTTTATGAAGAAATGCTTATAAACTGTCTTTACTACCAAAGCTTAATGTGCTTGCCATTTCCCCCTCATACTAAACTCCCGGCCCTCACCCTCTGAAGCGTATACGGTCACTGTGCTAGTTTAATGAGCTTGAATAAATTCCTAATCTTCATTTCATCTGATTCTGATTTTCTGTTTGATATTTCTGTACACACGTGCACACACACACACACACACACACACACACACAGACTAGAAACACAGTAGAAAATTACTCAAATAAGTCACCGGGTGAAAAACTACTTGAATAATTACTTTCCAAATAACTTTTGTTATATATCTACAATTATCACATCTAATCTGAAAATGTTTTACATCTGAGGAATGCATTTATTATTTTTAACAATTATTTTCACTAACCAAGTGAATACCACCTTGATTATCAACAGTATTCAAAGTAAAGTTACTAAGTGGTTAGCTAACTTAGTCAGATTATGATGGGATTTCAGTAGATTTCAACAGCATTTAGATATATTTAGCACAACAAGCAGTCACAACTAACCGTCAAAATGGCTTTTTATGTTTAATACAAAAGATTTCATACTGTAAAACATAAAATATGTCTAAAAATGTAAAAAAAACAAACAAAAAAAACAACAATATGCCTAGCTAGCTCACTCAGACCATAATGAGGTTATATCTGGAGCGGGATGTTCAAGAAGCACATATCAGTGTTATGGTCAGGTGTAAACAAACTTTTGGGCATATGGTGTACCTGATATATTGGGCCAGAGATGCTCATCTGACTCCACTGTCTCATGGACAATCCTGCTAAACATTTGGTAGCTGAAGTGTAGATTTTCATCAGGAAACTGTTTTATATTTTATCCATCCATCCATCCATTATCTATACCGCTTTGTCCATCTGGGTCGCAGGGAAGCTGGAGCCAATCCCAGCATCTTCAGGTGAGAGGCGGGGTACACCCTGGGCAGGTCGCCAGT
>JAQQZR010000012.1:11294717-11324992 GCA_030068235.1 Notoglanidium macrostoma
AAGGCACCCTGGGTGACCCGGGGATCGAACCCAGGACCTTCTTGCTGTGAGGCGACAGTGCTAACCACCACACCAGTTTTATATTCAATCTCAAAATTGAATTATTTAAAATTTCTTCACATTTTTATTTGGCTTACAATTTTCCTGGATTAAATGTATTATTTTTTAACTTTTAACTGTGATGAAAAATAATTCTATCTAAGTTGAATATTGAATTTTTGTTATTAAAAAAAAGAGCTAAATTTAATTATACTCTAAAAAGTAGTCACAGTGAACCATGTACTCAAGGTCCGAAACAAGAATATATGTATTTTTCACTCTTGCTGTCCATGCAGACTTTGGCATGTTCTCCTCGTGTCAGCATGAGATTCCTCTGCATTCTCTGGTTTCCTCCTAACTCCCAAAAACATGTATGGTAGGTGGATTGGATGCTCTAACTTGCCCCTATGCATGTGTGTATTTGGATGGTTACTGGTGCCAGACAAAGTGGTCTGAGAAACAGTTGATCATCTGGTATTTTCACACACAGTAGTACTTTTTTGAGTGGAAAACCTTGTTAATGAGAGAAGTCAAAGAAGAATGGACAGACTGGTTCATGCTGACAGATAAGCTACGGTAACTCAAATAGCCACTCTTTACACCAGTTGTGAGCAGGAAAGCATCAGTAAACACAGTTTTACCCGGTTTTAGTCAGGTTCCTAATAATTTGGTTGATGCGTAAATCTCAAAAGAAAAACGTAACTAAAACAAATACTGTGAAAATGATACCTCTGTTCCTTTTGTATGCAGTTCTAATAGGAACTACTATTGCATACCTATAAAGTTATCTCAGCTCTCCTTTTCTACTTGATAACATCAGGTTACAGTTTACAGAAACCCAACAACAGACAAATAGGGTCTTAAGCTACAATAATGAATCAAATTATTTGTGCAAGATCATCTTAATATTGACATGTTGAGCTCATGCCTTGTGACAAGTGACTTGAAACATTTTTTTGTTTCTTGAAACATGAACAAGTTTCAGCCAGAAGAGGTCGCTGAAGATCAGTTTTACAACTGGGATGAGTTTCAACCAATCAAGCTTCACTGGGAAGGAATGTGAATGTGGCTAGAATGGATCATGGCACACACAGTACTGGAAACATCAATTACTTTAATTTCCTTGATAAAAACACTGAAACGCTTGCTGATTTATTTTACTCCAGACACACATCACATTGTATTAACAGCCGACATGTTTGATTGGTCTTGCATAGAGGAAAGGCGATTACATTTACATTATATCTGTTCTTACAGTAAGAAAAGTCATCATCTATCTAAAAGTGTTTAAGAAAATTATTTTCTATAAAGTGAACAAGTTCTAGAGAAAACAACATTGCTTAATATTAAGCTGTGATATAATACCGCAAATATATACATTAAGACGTTATGGCAATGTCTGTCATTTTGCAAGAAAATGTAAATTGTATACATCAGTCAACTTTAAGCAATAGTTATTCAGAAATCTTAGATAATGAAAGTAAAAGAAGTAGAAAATAATCACCATAATCTACACTACATATATCAGTTGTAATCCCAGGCTATGAGTGATCATCGTCAACTCATCAAATAGCATTCTGAGATGTCAAAAAAATATACAAATAAAAATCTTATGCGTGTTTCCAGTCTCTCTCCACTTAAACCCAACAGTCTGTTTCAGTCCTGCTGTACTGTTCAGACACAGTGTCTGAAATGAGCTAAATTAGCTATATTAATACAAGCAGTCTATGTACTGATAACAATTTGCAAGAAAAATAAAGCTTAGGTATAAAGTTTGAGATTGCCACTGCTTACTCCAGAGTATATTTTACCCTGTATTTTTGCATCAGATATGAATGACTAGTTCCCAAATGTCTGAGCCTCAGATGGTGAATGCTAGAGGGACTTAATGCCTTCTAACAGCTTAATTCTATGTATTAGTACAATACATAAGTGAAATGAACTTCACCTCCAAGCCTATTTTTAATTTCTCATATCCCTCATCTGTCACTGGACTTTATTACTTCTTACTTCTGTAGTGGGCCGCCACCACCAGGTAGCTGTCAGGGGTTAGGTCCTTGATGCTAGGGGACTTAATGGAGATGGGGGACACTTTGCCTTCCACTCTGGAAATCTGCAGCATACGGCAGGGGTCATGCTTCAGCAGGTAACTCTCAAAAGTCTCCCAGCCACCACCTACTCGCACCATCACATGTTTGTTGTGCAGCATCTATTAAAAAGGAAAGACCAGGGAGAAAATTCTTAATGCTTAAAGTTTTTTTAAATGATACATTATGTGAAATATGGGCTGCAGCCTAGAGCCTCACTATATCACACAGGCATTTAAAAAACAAATTGAATCTAATTACATTATTCAAATCTCTTGCATTCATGTCATTTCACAAGACTGATGGGTTGGGGTGGGAGAAGCACACTCGATCAAATATCAAAAATAAAAGTTTGTGTAGTATTAATGCCATTTTATTCCAAGTGAGTGGTGTGAGCTTGGTTACTAGCAATACACACTACACAATGCAATATCTATACTATATTTACCAGTGCATGCTCATAATCTAAACAGCACATAAGCTATCTTTGCTAAAAAAATCCAGTTTAGTCTGACTAGCTACCAGCAGAAAAAACACAGGTCTAACTGGTCAAACTGGTAGACCATCAGCTGGTAAATCATGATAGAAAGGAAACAATTTCTGAATTTCCAGATGTTTATTATTAAGGCTATAAGTAAGGCAATTAGAAAATATCTATTGATCAGTTTTGTCAAGTAACAAAGAAGATGGAAAATGATTTGCCTGTCAGTAACTGAAATCACTTTTCTTCTCTCAACACCTCTACACACTTCTTCACACCCTGATTTTGGTTTTTGCACCTGGTGCACCCGAAGGTACATTCTCAAGACTGGGTGCCATGGCAATCTCACCCTGAACCCAATAAGGCAGACGGAGAATAAAAGAAAAGCTTCTCACTTATTGGTTCTAATCCCTAGAGGCCCTAAGCCACTCATTTACTCACCTATCATAAACTGCTAGTCTATACACCAAATGACTGAAAGAAGGAACACACAGGTCAGGAAAAGGACACATTTGTATGAAACAACCTACCAATTCAATTCAATTTCATTTGTATACTGTTGTCACAAAGCATCGTTACATCGTTTTTTACTGTTTAGTCTCCTTTATATGATACCATCAATCCATCCATCATCTATACAACCAATCCATCAGGGTCAGGGAGAAGCTGGAGCCAATCCCTGCTGACTTCGGATGAGAGGCTGGGTACACCCTGGACAAGTCGTCGGTCTATCACAGGGCTAACACAGAGAAGAACAGCCATTCATACTCACATTCACACCTATGGGCAATTTAGAGTAACCAGTTAACCTAATCTGCACATCTTTGTGCACACCAGAGTGCCTGGAGTAAACCCAGGCAAACATGAGGAGACCAGGAACATGGGGAGAAAGGCCCCAGTCAGCTGACAGACTGAACACAGAGCCTTCTTGCTGTGAAGTGACATTGCTAACCAGTGCACCACAGTGCCACCCTTTTATATGACACATTTAATGAATTCATTTATCTTCAATAACTTGTTTATACTGGTCAGGGATGTGGCAGCTCGAGAGCACAGTGCTGCCCAGTAGATCCTAGGAACACTGGACACAAACCTGTAAAAGACACAAGTCCACTGCAGGTCATCACACATATTCACACACTCACAATCTGTCTGTTCTGAATCCCTGACTTTCAGGATAATTAAATACATCAATAAATTACTACCCCAATTATTAGGCACAATTTAAAATGCACTCAAATGTCACAAATCTGGTGCATGCTAGTTAAGCACACTATTTGATATCACACCTCACATAAGATTCACAATAACAGTGTGGCAGGTAGGAAACCCTGAGCAACAAATCCTTCTGTTCCATGAACACACAAGCGCAAACAGCCACCGATCAACCCGATTAAACTTTTATAAAGGGCAAAGAATGACAAGCCATCACTCTTCCCCTTTTGGGTGTCCTTTGAAATAAAGAGCTGACCCAGCAAAACACAATCATCAGAACAGTGACAACATATCAAAAATGAAAGCCAGAGGGAAATAGGAAAAAAAAACAACAAGAGTGGCAATATGAAGGAGCAAAGCAACATAGAGCCTATTTTTCAATACACTGAAATGTGTTTATACTGCCCTGGGGTGGTATAATAACATAAAACATTCATAAGGTGCTTAACTCGATGGGGGATTGAGGCGGCCATAAGGGCTCCAGTGAGGAAGAGCCCTAAGGCTCTTCCTTCACCAACTTAATAGGCTTTGGGTGGAGAGACAAAGTCTCATTCACCTTTTAAAGCACACAGAGGCCCCAGTATGGAAGAGCTCGGATGCTCTCTCTCTCAAACACACACAAACACACACACGGTGCTGCTGTTACGTTATTGAGTTGCACTGCAGAATTAGTGTACTGACTTGAGATCATTAAGGTACACACACACACACACTCAGCAGAGTAAAATGTTAAGAGAAGGTTATCAGCGAAGGTCAATTCTCCGATTATCAGAATTATCAGTATTTTCCATGTCTAACCATTTTTCTGAGTGTTTAAGCAAACAATACAGATCACAATAAATAAAATTTTTGTCTGAGACGTACTTAAAGTCATGAGTGTGTCTGAATGTTTACTGTATTAAAATGAGCACACGGCTTCATCCAGCCTGACAGAACATTTGGTGGTTTTATTGAAGTTCACTCTGTTCCCTTTGTCCCTATTAAACTTTATTTCTCCACCCAGTTATCCACCAAGGTTAGAATTTTAATTGCTGTCTGCAACAGTAAATGTAACATGAGAAGAAAAATCAGAACTGCAGATAGACTGACATCCTACGTAACCTCTCTCAGAGATTTAAAAGTCTTGTTCTTCAATAGGAGACATTCAATGAATTTGGCTTTCACTTGCTGTTTGACTTTAATGAATAGGTGATGACCAAGGCATGTTGCGGTTATGCCTTCTATTTAAGCAATAGAATGTGAGAAAGTGTATTATAGCACAAAACATCAGACTGTTATTCAGACATGAGCCACTCAAGGTCGGTTCTTTTTATCGCAAATTACACGACCTTGGTTTCTAAGCAGCACACAAAGCTGACTGGAAGAAAGAATTTCTCATTTAGAAATGGTGATGTATTTTTTTTTTCTTTGTGAGGAGGGAATTTCTAATCATGAGTGAGATTTGGTTTTGTGCATGGTTATTGTAGTTAGAAAAACTAAGAAAGAAAACTTTAAAGATAAAATAAAAAATTGAAAAAAAATAAATAGCAGACATGAATTAATTTCCATATGATTTACAGTTGGAGTGGAAAATGGTGGAGAATATCAGTAGCACACCAACTTTAATGTGTATAGCAGTCATCCACGTGCCTATCGAAATAATTAAAATAACTAAAACTGAACCCTAGTGCATCCTGTCAAAATAATAAGTCATTTGAATTAGAGTGTCTGACTAATATATCAATGCCATGTAAAATGTAATTATCCCACTCCTAAGTTAGATGTCTCAGACAGCAGAATTAAACTAATTGGTTTCTGCTGAGCATATGCGCATATCCAAGACACAAATCTTATACTGATCTAATGAGATCTAGGTTGATAATAGAGTAGATATCTGAGCAGGTGTTTGAGATAAGTGGCACATGGACTGTCACCAAGTGGGAGACACATTCATTATAAATACCCCAGGAGGGCAAGAAGTGTCTTAAACCAGCTTCCTTCCTGTTAAATATCTCGGCATCTTAACAAGCTTTGCAGAGCTATGTTTAGTACTTCATCACCACATTAAAACTCCTTTAAAATCAAAGTACAAATATGCCACATAGTTGAGGCCAGTGCCGTCAGTTCTGACAGACTTGCCGCTATTTTGCCTCCACTTCATTAAAAATTTACAGAGCCAATTTGCCTGCTCTGAAGCCTGGCCAATATTCTTCACTCTCATCTCCTCTCCACTGGGCCATTATCACTCTGTCTATTATTGTTAAACTAGGAGCTGGGAGAATAATGGGAGAAAGCAAACACTAAGATGCAGTGGATATTCTATACTAAATCATCCACTCTCTCCAGGGTGTGAGGGCTGGTTTTGTGTTGCCAGGTAACGGAGTTCCCATGGGTACCAGGCCACACCACACTAATCTCAATAAGTCTGAAGGCAGCATGTGTGCTGTTGTGGGATGCTGCTTGTGTACATGTCTAAGATTAGTGCTTCTCAAACTGAGGTCTACGAACCAGTAAAATGAGGACAGGGATGAACAGCTGACTTGAAATGATTTTATTATCGTGATCTCGATCAAGATTATTTGTAATAATTTCCAAACTGCTCATTGAATATTCCAAATTGTTTACATATACTGCCTTCAAATGGGGTTGTGTTTAACGAGTTCATGAGAAGAGTCCATATGAGCACCCCTCTGATGTGGTATTCATGAGTTCATAAGTGGAAATTTTCTGAAATCTCAGATTTCACGAGGTGTGACATGTTTGCAGAGATTTTCAGAAATGGCAGGGGCCATGGAAGGTAATTTTTTCAGTGGATGTTGCGGATATATTGTAATATTAGTCATATTCAGCTTTCTTTGTAATTATATAATATGTCTGAGGAAAAGATTGATATTCCTAATGGCCTCATCTTTTCATTATGCCTTTGCATATCCTACATTATGGTACCCACTCATGAGCTTGCTAAAATGTTAAGGTTTGCCTGAACAAGGTGTCTACGACATCCATGGTGCCGTTGCCCAGCAGCGGCGTTCTCACGACGACTTACCACTTGAATGCCAAGCATTTCATGTTCATGTTTCAACTTCCCATGTCACAAGCTCTGAAGTTCCATTTGAAAGCAGCAATAGTATGTGATTGCTCATTTCATTTCCACAGGGTATCTGGTTAAAAACAAAATATATGCATTGAGCCTGGGGTCCCAGAAGCAAGAAAATGTGGCATTAGTGGGAGGTTTTTACTTTTGTGTGGGCAAGCGGTCAGATGTCAAGCTCATGGGACAAAGAAACACCCTGGTCATTACCATGAAAATACAGTGTTTGTACATTCATCCTTAGTAACTGCCTGATCAGAGTGGCTGTGGGTTAAATTAGCTTACTAATTTATTTATATTTTGTGACAGAGAACCAATTAAATTTGTTACAAATTCTAGCAGGCAGGAACAAACTAAAATAATAACTGCACAAACAGGATTGAATACAGCCCTCACATGTCACGATTAGACCAGTTATGTAGACGAGTGATGTAGCTAAGATTGAGAAACTGTCTGAGCCAAAATTCAAAGACCATGCTGGGAATGCTGGCATTTGTGGCATTGCTCCAGTGTTTCCAGGGACATAATGGTACAGCTCATTAAAAAACCCTCTGGTTTAGGCCACACCCAATGATGGCTCAGTATTTCAAAATGGATAGTCAGATACGACCTTATAATTCCAAGGTCTCCATGTAACAGAAGTAACTCTTTGCACATACAGTATATAAATTATAGTACCCACCCGAATGAAGAGTATCTTCTCTCCAACACGATAACGGCCCTGTGACTGACGCTCAACGCAGAACTTATTAGGGCACTTACAGGGAGGGTCCTCAGAAATGTGCCTTACCTGAGCAAACAATTTTGAATTATGGATCTAAATTATTTTGACAATTTTCAGAGCAAACAAACAATCTAAGTGTAATATATGATATCTGTTAAGAAAGTGTCCATACTGCATATTCCAATGTAATAGTTCTCCTCGTGGCTACAGCAGCTATACTTCATACTTACGGCATCATCCAGGAGCTTGCCGGTGCTTTTCCTGCAGGAGGAGCTTTTGTTAAAGGAAGAGCCCTGAGCGGGAGAGACAGGAGATGAAGGTGGCTCGGGGGCTTTCTCTTCCTGCTCAATCTCATTCTCCAGCTTAATTAACCCAGGTGGTTCAACCTTATACCTGATATAGAAAAATCCATCCATCAAATGGCTCACAGATGAATTATGAGGCAGAGCCTATGGTTTGTAAAAAGTGTTCAACAGTATATTCCACCTACCTAGCTGCTATCCTCCCCAGTTCCAACAGACACAGGCAGACCTCACGTGGCTGTTTGTGCAAGACTGGAGGCCAGATAACAGAAACCACTTTCAACATTTGTCCAGGTTATTTCAAGGATGCCCAAACATTACATGTCACATAATAACAGCACGGCAATGCAGAAATGTGATGGTGAGAAGCTTGATGAATGAAAAATAAGCATGTACACTATGGAGTTGAGAATGCATACTGTGGGACAGATTTAAAGAAGCACATGTCAGTGATAAGATATTCTACTCACTGCTAATGGAGAATGCTAACAGAGAATTATCAGAAGGTTCAATAGGATTCAATAGGATCTGAGAGGCTCAGGGTTATGCTATGTAATAACTAACTGCTTCACAACCTTCTCACTTAAAACACAAACTAAATAATGGAGACATTTACATTAGCTTCCCTATAACTGAAATGTTGCTGGAGACTATACATTTAGCAAAAATTCTTAGCGCATTCAGAAAAGTTGACCATTCTAGGAAATGTTCCCAGAAGTAAAATGTTCAGAAACTGTGTGCAAAATTGAAATTTTCAGGTAGGTGTCAATGCTAATAATTCTCTGTATGCTAATTAGAAAATCTGGCCTGTTATGTGGCAATGTTGCCTTAGAAGTTGCATGAACACTTGATGTTTATCACCCTACAAAAACACCTGTTCGTAGAGTCCACATCTGTTTTTTGTTAAATGCTTCATGCCTCATTAGTCATGATTCATTCGCATGACATAGTAATGATCAGGTGATACAGCACAACATGCAGTAAACACATGATGAGCTTCAATTCACCTCCAAACCATAGTGCATCCCACCTGATTTTAATGCCAGCTCCATGCATGCATTCATCTACCTCAGCAGAAAATAAAGCAGGAGGAAGGAAGCAAAAATGAACAAAAGATTAAACATCTAAAATTACAAAGTCAGATCTATATGCATATTTTTGTAATATTAAGCCCATTGGCTGGAATGAAACCCTCAGGGAGCCTGTACTTGAACAATGGGTCAAGACCAGTACGGAAAAGACAATAACCCAGCATATAAAGCTCATTTCATGCATATGGAAACACCTTCACTGATCTGAGGATCCAAAGAGATTCAATCAATTAGACCATTTAATATTCAAGAATGAATAATGAAAGCAACCAAGTATTCACATTTTTGCAAAAATACATGGTCTTATACACACACTTACAAAACAAAGATTCTCTGTCTAACTGCAATGTGACTGGGAAAGCTGTGTGCATTCAGAGGAATCAGTTTCATTTACCTGCCCCTCTTTCCTTACCTCAACTCAGCTCATGCTTTCTTTCTTTCTTTCTTTCTTTCCATTAATTATTTATTTTACTTGTCATATATATATATATATATATATACAGAAGCAGAGTAAAGAGAAACTCTGGTTTAATATGTGCTGTCTTCAAAGTTAACTAGAGTTTTTGAGCAGTTTAGAGAAAAGCAGAGAGGGAGAGGGAAAGGGAGACGGAGAGAGAGTGTGTGTGTGTGTGTGTGTGTGTGTGTGTGTGTGTGTGTGTGTGTGTGTGTGTGTGTGTGTGTGTGTGTGAGACAGGAACTGAGAGGGAGTAAGACAATCTCAGGGAGTCTAGCATGATACAATTAGGTCCATTCACCATCCTAGACAAAAAGAAGAGGAGTTTGGAAAAGAGGAGACACTTCTTTCTCTCCTTCTGTCATATCCACTGCCAGCCACAGTTTGCTGCCCAGAAGAGCTCCAAGACGAAGTCACTGAGAAGCACAAGGATTTCCTCTGTGCTGGAGCCAAGCTCAAAACATCTCTGTACACTTAGCTGGGAGTGACTTGTCTCCCCGTTGCTTTGTGTAACCTCTCAGTCAGATTCCACTGCTACGTTTATAAGTTATATGTGATTGCTGATGCTGTTGTGTGCTTCATCAGTAATGGAAACATTATTGTAACAAATCCCATTGTAGACTTTGAATGTAACAATTTATACTGTTATGAGTAAGAAATCATAGTGAAACATGATGTTGAAACCAAATTTTAGGTAAAAAAATACAATTGTGGGAAGCTTTAGAGACTTAGTGTTTCAATTTCCATAGTGTGTCAATATATACTGGAATATAAATCAGGAATACAAAAATAATATTTTGATCACTAAAAGCAGAGACTTGCCTTTTTACCACAAAATATGGTATAACCCAAATATGGTTCAGTGCCAAAGTGTTTCACAATTATGATACTAGTCACATATGGCTGCAGATGCTTTTGTTTTGTTTTAGTTTTTTTTTAAGCATTATTAAGTCAGTAGAGTTGCTCCAGGACTGCTATAAGTGGCGCTGGAATTACTTAAATATTACTACAAAGTCAGAGCTGCTGGATTTGATTTAGTGTGAATTTTTCATCTCACACATCATACGTCATCACATATATATTATACATCATCATCCCACAACATAAGACATAAAAGAAGGTCTGGCTACTATTAAAGCTAGCACTGAGCCAGAGACAACATAAGAAGAGATTGCACATGGAAGATACCACCAAGCTGCAGTATACAGTATCCTCTGCTGTATCAAAGAAAAAGAAAGAAAGAACAAAACTCCAGGGGCCAGGAAGAAAAAAAGCAGGTCCTGACCTAAATATGTAAAATTTCATCTAAGGAAAGGTTACTCACCCAGTCCCTCAGACTCAAACAAGCAGGTCTCCCCAACGCCCACCTCTCGACACCATGATAGGAAATTGGCTGTGTTGTCTCGGGCAAAAAAAGAGCCAGATGGGGCACTTGCTCTGCAGGGGATCCTCCGATTAGGGATTGGCTGAAAGAGATAAACTTTCAATCATGAAAAGACTTTCCCTTCAAAAGAAAAGAAAAATAGTTAAGTGAATGGTCATAAAACAACAGCTTTGCTTTAATGGGAAATACTAAAACATTCACAATAACAACAGTATCAATGTGGAATAGTTTGTTTGCTATATTAAACCCTTCCCACATTATTTATGAGCACTTTTACATTAGATGGAGAATTTACACTAAATCTTTACATTTAACTGTCTTTAGATACACATGTGTGTGCAGTTAATTTTAAAGAGGCTTCAGTCTGAATTTGTTGAGCATTTGAATCATCAGAATTCCTCTTTTCCCAATCCTCCCATGTTAGACCTATTTTCCTTCTCTTTGTCCTCCTCCATCTTTTCTTTCTTTTGACTGCCTCGCTCCTCTCACGCACTTTAGCTATTTAGATGCCTAGCCCTGCTGCTGGAGCATACGTTCTCAGAGTCTAATCACTGACCAGTGTCTAATCTTTTTCCCAACATCCACAGCTCTGGTTACATAGCCAGAGATCATGACTGCTCTCTACTCAGTGAGAAGTATTGAACCTGACAGAAACAGAAAGAAAAAGAGGGGGCTTGACAAGAAGGGGGATTGCCAGGAACTAGGAGCATAATGACATTTAACATACACATCCTCACCCACAATGAGATTTATGTAGCATATGCCTGTCTACAGGATATGTGCATCTGTCTGAGATAGGTACGGTGAGGTCATGCTGAAAGAATGCAGTCTACAATGGATCAGATTTTCTCTGGCTTACCCATAAATCTTTCCTGTTCCCCAACACCACTACTGTTCACCATTGAAATTTTTGCTTTATTATTTTTTCTAGGGAAATTATTGGCACCCTTCAAGAGGCGATATAAGAAACTATTCACTTCTCCTCTAAAAAAACATCATAGTCTTTTCTTCCTTTACCTAAAAACACATTTGTGTTTATACAGTACATAATTGATACCCTAAAAGGTCCACTATATAGGATTCAACCAGTTGAATGTAGTGTATTTCCAAGTATTTACATTCACACTCCCTTGCTTTTTCCATGCTAAATAATAAGCATGATCCTCCATTTTCAAAATTTGGGTTCTCAAACTTGTTAGCCAGCACCAGCTAACACTAATTCCTCTTGTTTCTTCTTTCTTGTCTTCCTTTCTTCTTTGTTATCCTTTCTGGTGCTTCCTTCTGTAATCATGCTTCCACTTAAATCACAAAATGTGGAGGGTGCTCTCTAGAGGTTTGTCCGTTTTTGGCAACTTTAGCAGTGAAACATTTAACACAAAAGAGATATATGGTTATTGACCTGGCCTACTGTTAGGAAACTATAATATAAAATATTAAACAGTAAAAATTGTTGATAATCAGAGCAAACATTTTTTAAAAGTTGAAAAGGTCTAGAACAAAAATAGTTAGAAATTAGATGCTTAAACACACCGCCGCTCTGCATAGTGGGGAGAGTAGTTAAAATAAAATCCAAAAAATCACAGATTCAGAATTGCACAGTTTAGCACATTTTTTTTTTAATTGTCATGTCAAAATAATCTAACAAGATGTTTAGAATGGTTAAACAAAAGACCCCCTTCCTGAGTGTAACCCTGAAAATGCAGTGTCATTGAAACTATGATTTAAATCATGTACTGTGCTCAAGATGAGAACTGCACATATGTTTGCACATCTGTAGCATCAGTGCTGCTCTTTAACTATTATCTCAAATATAAATCTTAATCCTCCCAGCTAGAGTTTATATATTAACAGCATTGATGTGCTTATTTTATGGACCAGTCTCACAGTTGTGGAACATTTGCTCATATGGAACATTTTCACTTGCTGGCAACATAGTAAAGTGTTACAGAACAAAAATATACAGCCAGTCCTTCTGCCTGATAGAATTCCTACTTCAAAGTAGGATAATAATCTTAGTAGTATAAGTAGTATAAATCTTAACTAAAATGAGATGCAGAGGACTTTGAGCACATTAAAGATTCAGTACAGCATTTATGAAAAGGGTCATTACATAATAAACAGGTAAAGAGACAGGGACGAGAGGAGTGCTGTATTGTGCTGATAAATAGACAAGGCTTCTGATGTTTTGGCATCACTTCAGGTCATAGATGGGGAGAACAGAGCATCAGTGTTTAGAGGTGTTCCCATCCCACTTTGTCCATTGTCAATACAATAACAACATTTGAGCTCCAAGTACAGCAAGATACTTGATACTGATCTGATACTGGCATAATAAGTCAACTGACTCTGTAACCTTCTACTGCTCTCTTATCAAAATTATCAGAGACACAATGGAATAAAAGAGTTGGTGTCTTATTTTCTGTGATGGGTCAGTCAAAATCACATCTTCAAATGGTACTGAGCCAGATACCAATATTTAGCACCAGATCTGTAGATCCCCTTTGTGTCCTGTGACTTTAAAGATAATTTGTTGTTGGTTTTCTTATTAAGCTCACACGAAAGTAAAATACTTCGCTTTCCTAAGCTTAGAAAACTTAACATGCGCCTCGCTGTGTTAGTCCAGTCCCACTTCTTCTTGCATTACACAAGTGCCAAAAAAAAAAAAAAAAGAGACACAGATTCAACTATTCCCAGCTTGTAAATGTGGTCTCTCACTCTCCCGTGATATCCATAATCAATAGACTCCAGTATTCTGTCTCTCGTTTCCTTTTCGTTCTGTCCCTCAAGAGTCATGACCTCAAATATTTCCATACACATGTGCCTCTCTCTCTCCCTCTTTCTCAGACTTTCCTCTGTGAGAAGCAGCAAGCATTCCCAGCAAGCACTACCTATATACCATAGTACTATATATACACCATGAGCACTATATATATGGTATATGAATGATGGTGCGCATCATTCATTATTCAACATTTGAAATTTAAACATTTAAAATAAAAAAAAATCTAAAATGCAAATTGCAATAAAGTGATCAGGCAATGTTTACTGCTTGACATAAATGTATCCAAAAACAAATGCATATCTAACTAATTAATAAGCTAATATGTCTTCATATAGCTCTGTTCTTCAGCATTGCGTAAATATTAATGGTGAGATCTGTTTAACATAGTAACTGATGCATACATGAATTCATGTAATGTTTTTGTTATTATATTGAGTAATTCTTCATGCCAGTCTGAAAAAGAATCTTTTCCTTCATTGATTTCTTGATGGTCATATTTATCAGATTAGGTTATATGCTTGGTTCTCCAACTTAAACCTCCATCAAGTTATGGTCTTAATCCTAATTCTGTCCCACATTAATCTCAGCTATTAAAGTTTCCTGTAAAATAAATCACAGTTAATACACTGTACCTGGTAAAGATTTTTAATCACAGAGTGCAAATGATATAGTTGTGTGTAGTAATGACCTGCACAGTGTAGTTTGTCTGTTCAGCTATTCCTCAGAGGCTCTATTAGCTAAACTGCAGGGAGTCATAACCAGCAAAAAAGGACCATTGTGTAGCCTCTGAAGAAAATGGGCTTCAGCCAACAAAAGCAGAAATATTTCCTTAATTTACCACCAAAAATCTACCGCCCTTAATGCTTTTCCCATCTGGGAGGGGAATTTTGGGGGAAAAAGTTAACGACTCCTTGATATCATTAGCCGGCTCTGTACAAATCAGCACGCTCAGCATTTTTCCGAAGTTCACCATCCCACAATGGCAAGTTCTGAGGAGGAGATGGCAAATATCCACAATTCCAAACAAAAGTCTTTATGTGAGAGAGCAATGTCCAGCTATGTCCAGATTTTGCTGACACACATCAGCCACCTGAAAGTGATACACTGGAATCAACCCTGCCCTGTCAACACTTACGATCATCCAAGACATGCCGTAAGTCCAACGATATTCTGTGCTCTATGATTCACAGAACACATGTGATCAGCTGAAATTCTGTAAGGGGTCAAACAATATAATAATCAAGTTTGCAAGGGCTGAAGTGTAAATATGCACTGTCATAATGCTGCTACTTTATGAAATTAATGCATTTATACAATGCAGAAAGCCTAAACTCTCATGAGAAGAGTACGGGATTATCGTATTCAATCCAAGATTTATTCAGAAATGCATACTGCTGTGAATTGTTCCATTAGCACACGAGAGCTGCCTGGTTCTCTAAATATCTGCAAAAGAAATTCTACATGATTTAACAGTGATGATAAAAATGCTGATGTCATATGGCTAATAAGTCAGTGTTTTGTCTGGGTTTCAGGTTCCCCTGGAGCTGAAGATATGAGGATAGAGGATATGAATGCTAATCAGAAAGGCATGCGATTTTCTGATCTGGAATTTGGATGCCAGGAATTGCGGAGACATCAGCTGTCACTAATATTTTCCATTTTTGAGTGTGCATTTTTTTATTAATTTATTGCTTTTACAGCAGATCAGAGAAACCAGAAAAAAAAGGATAAAAAATTCATATGTCTGTCTATTGTATGGTGAATGAATGTGATGTCTTTGCTGTGCAGTAGTTAAATAAACTGAGGTGAAATTATAGAGAAAGTACCTTGCCAGGTGGTGACAGTTCTCCACTGTTCTGCCTAAATTTCTCCTGCAGAGTCTCAGCCAGCTGACACAACAGGAAGCCATTATCCAACCTGTCCATGAAACTCTCTGCTGTGATTTCAACACCTAGGAGAAAAGGAGAGAGAAGAAGGCAGGGTATATAAACAATCAGAAAACAAAACCTTAAAAAGATGCCTGCTTACAATTTTTTAGTGCATGGTGCAAGTATCTTAAAGTATATTTTAAAAATGCTATCAGGACTTGCCATTTTGGTTAGGTAAATAAATCCTGAATTCATGAAGTGATCTATGTGCAGGTCAGGAGTTATTTAAGTGTGAAAGTTAGTGGAGTATTGAATTAATAGTTGAAGTTAACCGATAAACACTTGTTCCGGTATGGAGCAAAAAGCACAAACAGCAGCGGTGATGCCTCAACAGAAAACAGCTGGTCGTTTTGTAGCATAGTAGCCCATATAACACACACACATGCTCACAGATACTATACTGATCAACATGTGGCTGCTGGTTTTGACTGGCTTCCAGATGACCATTCCTTCTCAGTTAGATCACCCTGAAATAGGAGGTGGTGGCAGGGGGTTCTGTGGAAAGAGTATATTTTTTCATCCATTTTTTTTTTTGCTTCTAAAACAGAGGGGTGCAGTAGTGGTAGAAGGGGGTTTCGATGCTTTAATGAGTTCCAAATGTGGCAAGTAAAGAACGGGGAGCAGAAAGAGAAAGTTTTGAGAGTTTATAAAATCCCCTCCATTTTCATGCCCCCCTTCCTGCTTTCTCCATACAGTAGAGCTAAATAAACTCTAAAATTCCTTAAAATGAGCTCTGAATGCCAGCCTCCAGCTAGAGTTTCTATTACAAACATGAACCTGACACATTTAAATCAAACTAAGTACTTCATGAATCCAATTTAACTCTAAATTCTACAGCAAATCACACACAGAAATAACATCTCAGAAATAACAACACTGTGACAGTGTAAATAAATGCCACTAGAACTGAGACATCAACAGGAAATCTGCCTCTTCTGCACAGCAGCTCCTACAGAGCAGTCGCAGCCACTTCAGCTGTGCTCATACATCACACTGCTTACACACATCTGCATACATAGATCTGCTTTCATATCACATTAGAATCAGCCACACACCACTAATGAATGCAAAGATTCAAGATGAGTGCAGTGAGGAGAGTGTGGTTTGCTGTGGTCCTCGTGTGGTCCACTGTAACTGCTCTTCTCCATCAGCTCCAGGAAGACCAGCAGCACTGCTTCTGCCGCTGCTGGCTGTACACAACCTGCCTACTGCCAGACATTCCACTGACGTCCCACTCCACACACGTTTGCGCCAGAATCATGACACACCACCATTCTTCTTGTAATATCTGTGCAATACTTCTGAATCACTACTGGTCTTGAGTATAGTCACAATAAGCAATAGAATGCTGCAAAACGTGTTGAGAATGTAGGAGCAAACTGGCACAATAGTACAATATATACTCAGTCATTCCTCTTTATAAACTGCATTATTCTGGTCAGGGTTGAGGTCGATCCAGTGCCTGTGGGAAGTGGGGGTACACCCTTGGTAGGACACCAGCCCATCACAGAACACTATGTACACACATTCACAGCAAGGGGCAATTTAGTGTAGTCAATCCACCTACCAACATGTCTTTAGGAAGTTGGAGGAAACCGGGGAAAGCAGAGGAAATCCTTGTCACAAGTAAAACATCCAAAACACCATACAGACAGTTACCCAAGCAGAGAGGCAGCAACATTCCCTAGTGCATGACCATGCTGCCCAGAATATGTTTCCAAATCAGTAATAATCTAAGCACTAAAAATGATATAATAAGTTAAACAGTTCCCACATGATTTCAAATCTACTGCACAACAGCCACCCATGATGCCACAAGGTTAAATAATCACAAATAACAGAACAACAACAAGTAATGCAGGTACTAAAAATAGATGAATCTTTAAAAAATAATAACTTGACTATGTAAAAATTCTAGCAGCACTTCATACAAACTGTCAAAAAGAATACATCTGTTTTTACATGTTAAAAACGAACAAGGGCCTACACTAAATACCTAAATGATCATGTGACCCTGAAGCAAGGCAAATCATGTGACTTACTGCATGACTGTGGAACATGAGTTGTGAGGCTACTTTAGAAATGCAAATCCCACATAATAAATGAAATAAACATGTACTGTCTTGTAAATGTTTTTATCTTCCTTAAATTCTTGGTAATGTGTTTTTCATCAGGCTTGACATGGGTTACTGTGTGGGTTAATGGTTATTACTACCCACACGAACTAAAATTACTCATTGTGCCAACACATTTAAGGATACTGTTCCCTATTTACCCAGCATGCTGGTGAGCCAGAGAGCCAGGTCCTCCTTCATAGGCAGCAGGCTGGCTTCATGTCTGCTGGCCAGCCACAGACTGTACTGCTGCAGGTCAGTGAGGCCTGGGCCAAACGGGTGCTGCTTAGGACTCAGAGAGCTGCACATGCTTGCCCTTCTTCAGTGGCCTAAAAAGAGAGAATAGAGTGAAGGCTGTAAGAGATGGATAAATAAGGGTATAGAGGCTCAAGAAAAGGAAAACCCAATGATGGAGAGATTCACTATAATATACAGTTGGTATTTTACAAGCATTAACAAAGAACAAAGATGTCTCATTCTATATTCTTCTTTCCCACTTTCTCCTCACTTTGGTCACTTGCCAAATCCCATAAAGAAGGGTGCCTTTCATTTGTCACATATACATTACAGCACAGTGAAATTCTTTTCTTCACATATCCCAGCTAGTTAGAAAGCTGGGGTCAGAGTGCAGGGTCAGAAATGAGATGGAGCAGAGAGGGTTAAGGGCCTTGTTCAAGGGTCCAACAGTGGCAGCTTGGCAGTACATGGACTTGACATTCTGATCAGTAACCTGGAGCCTTAACCGCTGGGCTAACACTACCCTAAGCTAACATGTGCTATCTCTAAGACATGTGAATCCAGCCAATCACATCTTTTTTTAACTGCTGCTCATGCTACATCACAGGGTAGATGGAGAAAGGTACTAGCTGCACTTCACTATATGCATGAGCTCATAGGCATCTGCAATTGGCGAGTGCCACTCTGACTGACAGGGGAGAGACAGTAATGCCATCCTTCCCACCCAGAGAGCATGGCCAATTTTGCTCCCTTGGCTTCCAGCCATGGATGGCTGGATTCAAACTTGAATTGTCAGGATTCAGACTTGTCATCAACTGGCGATAGTGCAAATGTTTTCTGCTGTGCCACTAGGCAGCCAAGATACTATTTACTTGTTTCAACTCAGTTATGTGTTCATTTCTCCCAAGTGGATTTATACAAGCTATTGAATCATTATCATTTTCCAAAAAAGTACATAAATTGGATTCAGAGTGTTTAGACTTCAGATTGACTTCAGTTTTTAGACTACTCAGACTGATATCAGATGCGGGAAAAAGCCACCAGCTTTACCTGTCCAAGCAAAGCCTGTCCAGGGAGATTTAGATGTCAAAGGCAGAGTCTAGATTTCACAGATTTTCACAGCTTTTACCAAGATGAAGGGCTTCAGTTAGTCATTTCACTTTCTCATGGCAATCACTAAGGCTTTCTTTCTTCTGATCATCCTCTCACTCCTCTTTCATCATAGGCCCAGCCTCTTTTCACAGTTCTCTCATCATTTTCCAGGTTTTGTCTCAATCTCTTTTTACAAAAGGGTCATTTTGTGGTCAGGATCCAACAATGCTTACTTTGAGGGAAACTAAAGTTCTATGCAAACTTAAATGACCCTCAGACAGTAACACATTTGTGTGAAGAACACCAACATGAATATATGCTCTGACACAAAACTTCAATGTAAGTTGTGGTTTATTCAACAGTATTAGGAAGATCATATAGTATGCTGTGGAGGAAAAATCCAAGTCACATCAGGTAATGACTAAGTACCTCAGAAATATGTGCTTATGCTCATTGTTCTTCACTGGGAACATATATTCCCATTTCTTTGCTTCTTTTGCCATTTTACAATTATTCATTTAGTAGATGCTTTTGTACAAGCAAATTATAGTAGAAATAGTATATAATACAATCCTAAGATTTGAACTTACAATTTTCTGATAACTTACGCAGAGCCTTAACCAGAGCTGACACTGTTCCAAAGAAATATATTCACAAAACTCCCAACATGGAGCAGAAACCTACTACAACCCTGCAGCCAATGTCATGTCAATGACAACTTTGCAACCAATGGCCGTCAATTACTAACTCTAGCTTATTATAGACTCTTCTAAGCATGTAACAGTTTTTTATGTATCCTACTTCATTAATAGTGTACTTTATAAAGTGCCTAATAATAACAACCAGTTTTTGAGTCTGGCATGTTAAAACATCATACCTACGTCTAATAAGACTTTGATTGAAGCAGACTGAAAAAGGTTAGAACTGCCAGTCTTCAAGATTTCATCATTATTAGTTCTTCTTATAATCCAACCAGAAAATCTGGTTCCAGAGACTACAGCGTCACCAGTGTAAGCATGGCATAGTTCCTTTAGTCCAGCTATTGTATTTATCTGCTGTTCCCTTTCTTTCTTCCTGGAACTATCTTAGATTTGCTAACAGTCATTTGATACATACAAAGTTCTGCAATACTTTTGTCACTATTGAGTCCTCAAATAGCCAGATGGTTTAGTTAAAATCTTTCACCAAATGAATAAATGTTAAGGGGAGTATGTGAGTATAAGTGTGATGTCTTCGTGCACGCTCTTTGTGTACCAACAATGATCACATGGCTCTAACCTAAATTGTTATTTGCTTCTCTGTGTATAAAGAACAGTCTGTGCTTTGCTATTCTTCATCACTGGTTTGGGTTACAGTTAAATCTGTGACACTGGGCATAGGGCATTCTTACTCACTAGTCTCTCTTGACTCTCCCACAACTTCCTGATACACAGTAGCTCTTTCATACAGGTAATCATAGAGAAAAAGGAGAGGGAGGGAGGGAGGGAGTGAGTGAGTGAGTGAGTGAGTGAGTGAGTGAGTGAGTGAGTGAGTGAGTGAGTGAGTGAGTGAGTGAGTGAGTGAGAGAGAGATAGGGAAATAGATCCAAAATGTCTCTCAAAGGACAACTGACCTCTGAAACTGAAAGATTGTACATTCTGTGCAATGGCAGGTTCAGTTCAGTTCTGGCACACAGGTGTGACTCCCAAACACATAAATACCTGGGCATTCGTATTGCTGTCTGCAGCAAGTCATTTAACATTATCACAAAGTGATGATAGTCAGAGCATGTTCTCCTCCCTTGGTGAGCTGCTTACATTGAAAAGACAAAAGTAACTTTGGTAAGAACTGTTGTTCTATACAGAATCGGTTAACAAATTGGAATGCCCAACATTTACATCAACCATCATTTCTTTTTGATTCTGATGATACTTTGCCAAGTAGCCCATGTGATCCAAATTACACTGCCATCACCTTCTTTTTAAACAAAATAAACTAAGAGACAGTACCGCCTTTTCTCGTCAATAAAGTGCCATACCTACTCAAGTGATATAATTTACAATATCAGAAGACAAACACTGATAACATCGCAGACATAGTATTATGACTACATCCTCTTCATCTTTGTCCAAACTGATATACAGTGCTGCAGGATACTTTTACAAAATAGATATACAAAACCGCCTTAAGTAAACACAAATCGGTCAACTTCTCAGTTAACATAAATTCCCATCAGCAATTACAACCTATGTCCAGCCATTACAATTACCTCTACCTCTGCTTTAAACCTGGTCTGTTGGTAGGACACACATGAAAGAAACATAGATGAAACACATTCTAAACTCCAAAACTGTGGTGCTCATAGAATGCTATATCCAGATATAAACCAACTGAGCAATAGGAAAGCTTTTTACACACAGAGGAAGCTAGACAGAGTCAGAGTCAGTAGTAGATCAGGGGAAAGGTCAGTCAGTGTGTTCAATTGGGGTGCATTTTAAGGAAAGTAAACTGACAGCAAATAATCTATTCCATTAAACAACATTAATCTTGTAAATTTTAATATAAATAGCCAGCTTCTTCTCTTTTTGTACATATGAGGAATAAAAGTATACATAATCATACCAAAATGACTGGTTAAGCTGGCACTGAAGTATCAGAAGATCACATTGCACTGTACACCTATAGCCTATAACCTTTAACATGTGATGATGAGATTGACTAACAAAGGCTTTCATTCAAAAGAGAACTGTTTCAGTTACATGAGCTTCATTCCCAAAGGAACAAATGTCTTTTTCCTTCTGCTGTCCTGACTGCATTTTACAGTCCGCCTAAAAACCAAAATGAAACAATCAGAGGTTTGTTTATACGTACAAATACAAAATATAAAATATTTTATAGCTTATTTGAACAGATACATATCAGATTTTTTTTATTTATCATCCCTGGTTAGCATAAATAGGGGACATTTGTATTGTGTATAATCCACTGCAAGTGATTTGTTTTTTATGACTTTTAGGATTCCCTCTGGCACACAGGAGGCTACCCCTTGGTTATCCAGAAATAGAGAGAGAGAGAGAGAGAGAGAGAGAGAGAGAGGGAAAGGGGGAGAGGGGGAGAGGGATAGTGAGAGAGAGAGAGAAAGAGAGAGAGGGAGAGAGAGAGAGAGAGAGAGAGAGAGAGGAAGAGGGAGAGAGAGGGGGAGAGAGGGAGGGAGAGGGAGAGAGAGGGAGAGAGAGGGAGAGAAAAGGGGGGTTAGAGGGAGAGAGAGGGAGGGGGGGAGAGGGAGAGAGAGGGAGGGGGGGAGAGGGAGAGCGAGAGAGAGAGAGAGTGAGTGAGTGAGTGAGAGGGAGACTGATGCCAAGTTTTATTTTTTATGCTTTGCAGATTTCGTACAGATCAGACAGATGCTGTCGAGAGGCATGTATTCAGATGCTGACAATGACTTAGTATTATTTGACTTCCTTCTGAATTTAACAGATTGACTTTAATTGTTTTGACTGAGGTTTCTATTTTTATTGTGGTTGTGAAAAGTACAATAACTGCTTAATCGCTCATAACAAAGTAAAATGTGAAACTGTCTGCTGTCTTTAAAAGAAACAATTCAAATAAAAGTGAAATATTTTGTTCTCAGTACAGCATCTGTGCATGACATTGTGTCTCCTCAGTTTTTACTGCAGCTTTAATATTTTAAAGCTTTAATATTTTAAAGCTGCTGGGTTCAGACTCTCTCCGTAGCTCTGTCTATTTTTGCCCTCTTATAAAGAAACTGACTTTAATAAGACTTTATAAAGAAACTGACTTTAACACCAAAATGACTGGTTAAGCTGGCACTGAAGTATCAGAAGATCACATTGCACTGTACACCTATAGCCTATAACCTTTAACATGTGATGATGAGATTGACTAACAAAGGCTTTCATTCAAAAGAGAACTGTTTCAGTTACATGAGCTTCATTCCCAAAGGAACAAATGTCTTTTTCCTTCTGCTGTCCTGACTGCATTTTACAGTCCGCCTAAAAACCAAAATGAAACAATCAGAGGTTTGTTTATACGTACAAATACAAAATATAAAATATTTTATAGCTTATTTGAACAGATACATATCAGATTTTTTTTATTTATCATCCCTGGTTAGCATAAATAGGGGACATTTGTATTGTGTATAATCCACTGCAAGTGATTTGTTTTTTATGACTTTTAGGATTCCCTCTGGCACACAGGAGGCTACCCCTTGGTTATCCAGAAATAGAGAGAGAGAGAGAGAGAGAGAGAGAGAGAGAGGGAAAGGGGGAGAGGGGGAGAGGGATAGTGAGAGAGAGAGAGAAAGAGAGAGAGGGAGAGAGAGAGAGAGAGAGAGAGAGAGAGGAAGAGGGAGAGAGAGGGGGAGAGAGGGAGGGAGAGGGAGAGAGAGGGAGAGAGAGGGAGAGAAAAGGGGGGTTAGAGGGAGAGAGAGGGAGGGGGGGAGAGGGAGAGAGAGGGAGGGGGGGAGAGGGAGAGCGAGAGAGAGAGAGAGTGAGTGAGTGAGTGAGAGGGAGACTGATGCCAAGTTTTATTTTTTATGCTTTGCAGATTTCGTACAGATCAGACAGATGCTGTCGAGAGGCATGTATTCAGATGCTGACAATGACTTAGTATTATTTGACTTCCTTCTGAATTTAACAGATTGACTTTAATTGTTTTGACTGAGGTTTCTATTTTTATTGTGGTTGTGAAAAGTACAATAACTGCTTAATCGCTCATAACAAAGTAAAATGTGAAACTGTCTGCTGTCTTTAAAAGAAACAATTCAAATAAAAGTGAAATATTTTGTTCTCAGTACAGCATCTGTGCATGACATTGTGTCTCCTCAGTTTTTACTGCAGCTTTAATATTTTAAAGCTGCTGGGTTCAGACTCTCTCCGTAGCTCTGTCTATTTTTGCCCTCTTATAAAGAAACCACACATGTGACACAGGGTACGTTAGACAGACAGTGATAAAGTTCCCAAATGCTTTCCATCCCTCTCCAGATAGTCACTGCAATATTCAACAACATTTCATTTAACCATCCAGTCAGTAGGTTACGACTCTTATTGCTCTCAACTATAGAATGCAGAGAAGAAATATATTATTAGTGCAGACGAGAACTCCAAATTTAACGTTTGAGGTTCACATTAATACATGAAAATGATAAAAAAAAATTTTAACTTAAAGTAGCATCATAATCTATTGCTACAGAAACTACGAGAATATTGCGTTGTTATTGATCACCTTTTTATTTAAGCTTCTCCGACTGTAGATAAAGGGAATGCAAATCAATAAAAATAAATATAATATTACATCAGTGTTGTGCAAGAGCCAGTTGCACTTGAAAATGCATGGAAAAATATCATTTCTCCGTCCAGTTAGTCCAAACTTTTGCATTTTAACTCACCTTCGGAAACGTAATGCTCTGAGAAAGCTGTGGCCTGATTGTTTCTATCCGTGTGGTAATGCTCATGCTTTCTCAGCTCCGCTCAGTGGCCGCGTTTTCCCGCTTCTGGTCTTCCTCGCGCCCCGCTCTGCCATCGCACAACTACTCACATCTCCCTGCGCCGCGCGCTGCTGCCGGTACACCAAGTCCACACGAATCGATCTTTAAAACCGATTCTTTGATTCGGAAGAATCGACTCTCCAGGGTAAAGAATCCAGTGTATCAGCAAAATTACCTCTGTTGCTACTTGAATCTCGTTCACTTCTACTTGACATAAGTCTTTATATAGTTTAGGATATGTATGATATTAGAAACTAAATTAAACTTTCACCGGTTCCTTAATTTTCTTTTTAGCTAGCAAATTTATTATGAGGTTGGAAATTCTTGAAAATATTTATATAGACTAGGTGACAGGCTAATATGAAATGACATCCTATATCGTGTTATACTATTGAGTGTAAAATTATAGTCTTTATCTGTATGCTAATCAGATTAGTAGCAAAGTACTCAAAAAACATAATCTGATTAACTCATGTCACACTTGTTATCTGTTCGAAAGAATCGAATCAGTGTGTCGTAATGAACAGTGCAGCTGCTCCGATTGCACGCTTTTGATCAGGGCAGTTCAACTCACGAGCTATCGACCACACAAACACACACCATACTTGTACAACTCGCTCCCTCTGTGTCTGAAGCTTACAAGCCTGTGTCTATTAGTTACATTTATTGCAAAGCCTGATTGCCTGATTGAAAATTCATATCTATAGAGAACGGAAGCGATAATTTGCAATGAAAGCAGGCCAGCACAGGGTTGGCAAATTAAATGGTTGAAAACGGCCCAATATCAAGTCTTAAAATATATCTATCCCAAACCTTAGTCTTGCATCATGCATGTCATAAAAAATAATAAAGAGTAATATTTAATTAAATAGGTACTTTACCGGGGATGTAAAATAAACCAGTGTAATTGTCATAAATAATTATAGTAGACCAGGTCATGGAATTAGAACAGTAATACATTTACAATCTGGGCTGATGTTAGGAACGAGATTAAGATGCGGGAAAACAACAACCCACCTAGATTTAAAGTTATTATAATTTTTTAAAGAATGTTCATGAATTCTCACGAGTGTCAGTTTAACTTTCAACGATAGGCTAGTTCGTTTAAGTCTTTTATTTTGAAAAACAGACCAGCATGTTCTTAGCGCCAGGTGACATCACAGAGCGCGTCACTGCTTGAGCCGGCGGGAGTCGCCTGTTCCGTGTTTATACTCCTGTAGCTATTTTTATCCTTCTGTTTGTATTTTGTGTCGGTTTTAGTCTTTTTCTTACACTTGTAACCGCTGTTTTATGAGCTCCAGAAGATGAAGGATACGAAAGCATATCTTGTGTAAAGCAGCGTCAGTGCGCCGCATGGAGGCTGTTCTGCAGAACCTGGAGAGCACTGTGGAGCTGCTTGCCATTTCGCGGACGGACTTTGTGACTGAGTGGGACGGTGAAACAGTGGACAGGGCATTTCAGTGGGCGCAATACTGCGAGCATCTTCACACTCGCTTCCACGTAAACCCGTCAGTCCGTGCCGCTTTAGAGAGCCGTCTGCGCGAGACTAACCGGCTCCTGGCGCGCGCGTTCCCCGCTCACCGCTGTGTGACTGTGGCTGATCTGGCGCAGTGCCGCCACAGGCTGCTTGTTCGTCTGTTGAAAAACCCCGCGACTCCACACCCTGTTATTAAATCTCTTTTGGACAAGTGTAGACTGGCTGAAGATGCTGGAGAAGGTGATCAGCGTGTTGACCTCAGTGGTCTCAGCGCGTGCAGGTCAGCGTGTAAACTCCTGAGCGACTTTACACTGAACCGGAAGAGTGACTCGGGCCTCTCTGTTGGCACACAGGTTCAGGGCACGATGCTCCTACAGCGCATTCAGGCCGTACAGAGCCGCCCAGGCAACCAGGCATACGCTACACAATTACTGGATTGTTTGCTGGAGGACAGTGGAGAAGGACAGGACAGCCTTTTGGCACTTATTGCAGCTGCCCTGCTTTTAACAGACTCCATGAGTGAAGACACTGCAGCTCAAGACTTTCTGCTGGACTGGTTAGAAGGTCATGATGGCTTGCTGCCCAGCATGTGTCAGTCTTTACCTCCTAAGCTATGCACCAAACTTTCTCAACAATGGCCAAAATTTAGGCTTGCTTACTGGGACAGTTTAAAAAAGTCAGCCTCCTCCTTGGTGTATGATGTGAGCAATGGATTATGGATACAGCCTTGTGACACTGCAGTGTCATTTCCGACACTAGCAGAACGGTTTAAGTCCTTATGGAGCTCAGGTTCACCATTAAAACATGAGACTGAGGAGCGGTTGGTCGCTCTTAAACAGGCTGATGGGGACTTTGAAGTTGAGGGACTGAGTGTGTGGACTGACATGCTTGTACAGCTCAAGTGAAAGATGAAGTCAGTGTTGTAGTTAGATAGCAGACAGGGGGAGACAGTGCTCTTTAACAGATCTGCACATTCTCTCCGACTACAGAGCTGCAATATTACCAAATTATCTGTCAAAACAGCACATACTGTAATCTCATTTGTGTGTTTAAAATGTAATAAAAAGATCCATTTTATTTACATAATTGTTTATTACCAGCAGCTGTGCTGAATTGAATGTAAATTTTTATTCAAGTTGAATATATTGTATTATAACCTCCAAACTGATGCATCTAATCAAATTTAATACACATCTTATTTCTCTTGAATCAGAGTATCTGCCTCCCTCCACATTTCTTAATTAAGATTAAGCACTGTGACAGATGGAGGCATCACTTGTTGCCTTGGTAACGGTTGACATTAGGCATCTGAGTCCATCTTTAATGGAAAGTAAAGCCTGGATGGTGAATGGGCACAGTTCCCAAATTGGTCCCTTGAGGACACACTGTCCTGTGATTTCCTCAGCTTCGCAGATTAGGATAGGAGAGAGAGTGAGCATTTGCAATTGGTAATTAATAATTTATGTGGTCACTTAATCCTGTCAAGACATCCACAATCAGATCAACTTGCTGTTAACGTGAACAAAGTAGTTCATGGATAAGCCGGCCTTTATGAGATTTCGATATTAAATAATTAAGTCAAATGAGTTCTTCACTTGGATGAGCTTTCCTGAATTTTCTTGTACAAGAGGAGACCAGGTCAGTGACTGTGTTTAAGATAATTACACCTTAAAAAAGAGGAACTCGGACAGATGATTGGCACTAATGTTGATTAAACTACTACTCTCATCGTGTGAAACCCTTCATTTGCTGTAATATTTCAGAAAGACCCAAGGAAATGACAGCAATATAGTTGAATATTCAGTGGGTAAAATAATCTTGCTGTTTGTTCTATAACAGATAGAATGCCTGATTTTTCGTTGCTGCTATATATCTGCAGATAAGATGGAATTTTTCCTTCCCTTTTCTTGTCTTTCTCGCCCTGGAAACCATGGAAACGTGCATGCTCAGCACCGGTATGTAGAGAGACAGCAGCAGAAGGCCAGTGCAAACATTGATTTAGCATGCATAAAGTAGGAAAATGCTGATGAGATGCTGTCCTTGCAGCGTGAATACATGAGGGACGTTTTTTGGCAGTCATAATTTTTGCCTTTATTTTGTATTCCTTGAACCAACCCCTTTTTTGGAAGTGAGCCTAGACATTTTCAATCTCATTTTTATGTGTATGAGATTTCCCCTCATGGAAGGGAATCTCCCAGGACCATGACAGCTTGGTGGTTGAGCTTAGCGCATGTACATTTGTGTAGAATTTTAGAATTATATTAACCTTGTAGTGTGTAGTAGGTAATAAAGAAAGCAGGTCTTCTTCATCTTTGACAGCGCTTATAATATTATTTGAGCAGTGGCACCTAATAAAGAAAAAAATCTTTTAGGGGTTAAGACAGCAAGTGATTAAATATCTATGCATAGTATCTGATACCATATAAACTGATGAAAACACTCATTTTCAGTAATGAAATCCCCTCCCACTGCACGCCTAATTACAATTCAAAGCCTTCACTGAATTACAATGCTCAATACGAAGGAGGAGGAGAAACACCATCAAGGCCACGGCTCATTAAGCCTGTAATGAAAAACCAGTGGCAGTACCTAATCGAGGGTCAGTGGTTTTACTACAGCAGGGAGAGCCAGATCTATCAATCTGTCTATGAGAGAATAAAACAACTAAACCACAGACAAACACACTGACATGTGCAGCTGTCATCTCCTCCTCATTTAACTAACAGGGGCATTTCATTAGTATTTCCATTGGACAAGAAGTAGCTTAAAGTTAAGTTTGTATCCTGGAATAATAGTATACAGTATGTGACTGTGATAAGTAATGTATTATGAAATCCCAGTATAGATAATGACACCACATTTAGCAAGCTTTTAAAAACAACTGCTGATTTTTAAAGAATCAACATTCCTGGCAAAATCTAGTTTATTTCTCTCCCTATTTTTCATCTCCTTGTCTTTGAAAACATGAAATCCTAAACATATTTCATGACGAACTAAACGAACACAGTGAACTGTTTATAAATCTCGCTACTATAGGCTGTAATGGAGATACGTTACTGTCTAGTCTATTTATGGTGATA
Source organism: Notoglanidium macrostoma (assembly GCA_030068235.1). Lineage (NCBI taxonomy): Eukaryota > Metazoa > Chordata > Actinopteri > Siluriformes > Auchenoglanididae > Notoglanidium > Notoglanidium macrostoma. Next base: position 11,323,763 of record JAQQZR010000012.1, read on the forward strand.
GATAAGAGTATGTGCATCTTTGACATTGCGTTCTAGCAGTTCCTACTAAATTGTGAAGCTCAACGAATAATGGACCAAGGTAGTGGATTGGTTTGACATGTGGATCGTGAGAACAGTGAGATCTGTGACTCATATCTGTCTGGCTTCACTGTAATTAGCAGCTGCACTGCATGTCTCGTACTGACTTATCACTCTTCAACACTCTTCTATATATTTACCCAGCTTCACACATCACTGGATGTGTGTGACAGTGTCAGACAGAGAGAGAACAGGTAACTAAAAAAGTCAGCAAATGGGTGGAAAGGGAAGGGTGAGCTCAATTGTCACATCTTGGTGAGATATCTCTCAATGTCGCTGTGATCGAGTTATTCTGAGAGTCTTCTGAAGTAGAAATATTGGGCTATTGTGAGGATCATACCATGTAATGCTGAAGTGCCGACATGTTAACCCACTGCTCATGTGATAAAAACAGGACTACACCTAGTGCTCGCATTCCCTTCCGAGCTGTTTCACGTTTTTCTCTTGTGGTCTATTAGGTGCTATTTGCACTCTTCCTGTTTTGCACTGTTTTATTGGATTATTTCTTCACACAGAGGCACTGAGTAGCCTGTAGAGATGAAGACACATTAAGGAGCTGTGCTGTTGAATACCTGGACTCACAGATGTCATCACAGAACAAGCCAATTTCTCCACCACAGCAGCAGTAAACGAGAATGACCTGAGTGTTCAAGACTGTAAAGAAGGAGGTGATGTATTGTCACTGTACTTTCAGATCATGAACCCAGAGCATCTCAATCCAGAAATCCTATTTCTGCAGAGCACAAGCATGTTACTTTAGGTTCTGCATACAGAAGGGTTGGAGAAATTATGTGAATATGTTGCAAATTCTGCAGTACAGAAGAGTTGGAGAAATTATTAAATTAATATATTTAATTCTGAAAGTTTCTCAACTAAATTTTACTCACTCATAGGCCCTACAGATCAACCTGTATATCTAGTGTGAACATTCTAGCTTGGTCACAGTTGTAGAGAGGAACGTTTGGTCACTGGAACCAACTTTTTGGACCAATGGAATATCTTACATTTGAATTCATATTAGAAACTAACAATACTGAAGAAAAAAAAATAAAACTACAAAATGTAGTGTAATTTTTCCATTCATCCATCCATTATCTATACCGCTTTATCCGTCTGGGTCGCGGGGAAGCTGGAGCCAATCCCAGCATCTTC
>JAQQZR010000012.1:11325147-11350504 GCA_030068235.1 Notoglanidium macrostoma
TCTCTCTCTCTCTCTCTCTCTTTCTCTTTCTTTCTTTGGCCTTCTCCCCCCTTTCACTATCACTGTCAGGCAGAGAAGCAGTCTTCAGCTACACCTGAGTCCCAGCAGCACCAGATGACTTCAAATGACTTTAATCAAATTCACAAGCCATTCCTCAAAGAAAATCATTAACCAAAACTCTTACTACACACATGGCACTGCTCTAGGATTTCAGCTTCAGCTAAATATTGCGACATCATATCTCTAACAATTAATCCATATTTCAGCCTCTTTAAGCAGTGTAGAAGTTGGAAATCCTTTTGGGGTATTTACTGCTCACACAGTTCAGTCTTTTCAGCATGTGCCTGCTCAGATCTTTAGAGAGAAAGACAAAGTGAGAAAACTGCAGTGTCAGAGCCCAGCAGCTTGCTGTTCCAGCAGGAATTCAACTATTTTGGGATGGTGTGAACAAGATGGGGAAGGGGAAAGTAGCTGCCACTTTCAGGAGACGTGTTAATAAGTGATGAAATATTCATCTCTCTGCAAGTAGCAAGAACAAAGACGGCTATCTGAGTACTGTGGTTAGTAAAACACGAAGAGATTCTCTCTAATGTATTCTTTCTCTACATGTACTAATTGCACAGTTTTACATGAATCCAGGAAATAATAGCTTTAAGTAATAGCAAACTCTATGCAATAATGGGAATCTGTTGCAGATGAAAATTTAAACAATATCACACTTGCGGTCATGTTGTTCTACAGAATATCAGCATGGCTGTTATTTGGCCAAAGATATGTTGATAGTCCGTGTGAACTTGCTTTTATACAACAGTTCCACAAGTGCCATTTATTAGTTGACAGTACAACAGATCATGATTTGTTTGTTTATTTAATCATTTATTTGGCTCTGAAGAAGCCACAATCACGTGCTTTGCAGCATGTTGGTTATCTGGCTAGCTAGCTCGCATTACCATTAAATTTGCTTCCGGTGAAATTGGCATCCCTTCTTCCTTTTCATCTTCATCTGATGAGCTTTCATATTTTAAGACAAAAATTATATTCCTGAAAAATATAATTTGTCTTTTTTGCAGCTGAATTCGCTTCAGTAGTAACCGTTTCGAACTAGGAAGAGAAATTGTATGTGACGAACACAGACGAGCGGAGTGATACAGACAGAGAAAGGTTATATATTATCAGGGTTATATATACCCAGTGTAGTTATATATTAGCACCCATGGAACATCAATTAATCCAATCAGATTAGTGGATCAGAAGTAACTGTTGTATAAATAACATTATCAATAAGTGGAGAAACATGCAGCACAATGATTTGCACAAAATGTGTAGTGTTGCATCACGTTGACAGTAGTGAAATAGTGACATATAAATCTCTTTGTTAGTTATCCAGAGACATTGCTTTTGAAGTTCTATCTAGGTCACCACTGCATAACACAAACTTAAGTTGCTTTATGATTGATTAGATTACCGTGCATCAAGGAAAAAATATTCATCCACAAGAATGTGCTCTCAAAATCATGGATAGAACTCTGAGATTAATGGTTGAACCAAAAGTGTGTTCTCTGAAAATAAATGAGAAAATGTATTAACTTTCATGTTAGTTTTGATTGCCTGGTTGAGACTTTAAGGTCAGGCAGGGTGAGACTAGCATTTCTTTGTCCTATGTTGCTGTAAGTGCTCTGAGACTTTTGAACATGTTTTAATATTAGCAATGATATTAGCAAGTGAATGTCTGGATGTAAGACCGGGTGCTTTTATTGGAAGGGTGCTTTGTTCAGAAGGATAATCATGTTTAGGCAATACTGAGCCCCTGCTGAGCTCTTGTTGTTAAATAGTCATTCTGGAGCTTGATTAGAATGTGTAGTCCCCTAGAGACCTGTGGATACCCTTTAACACCTGTCCTCAAAGCCCAGCTCCAGCTCATCTCTTACACAACAAAACACACACCCACACACACATACACATGCAGTCAAAACAGTAGAAGTCCTATTCATTCTGTTGTGAAGGCGACCATGGCCTAAAGAAATTGTGCTATATTGTTGTTTTAAAAAAAAAAAGAAAGAAAGAAACAGCTCATGAAGTAGTTCATTTAGAGAAAGATCACCCAATGGGATTATCAGCTGGGTGGAAATGTCAGAAGGGCAATTGCCGTGACTGGTGTGGTTGGTTAGCTGTGGGAAAACATGTTCAGGTTGGCTGGTCACAGAATTGTATGTCTGTCACATCAACATGTGCAGTCTGGGTCATTAGTGTGTGCCAGCTTGGCTCACTGCCTTAATTTGCAGTCAAACCAGTACAGGAAATTTTTTAGGAATGTTTATATGACACTAACAGACTGTAATAAGCATTCCTTTTTCAAAAATGTGAAAAAATAAGACATTTGTTTTGTCATATGTATGTTTTCAGAAAACCTCTCATATATAGTACCAGGCAAAAGTTTGGACACACCTACTCATTTATAGTGTTTTTTCTTCATTTTCTACATTGTAGAACAATTCTGAAGACATCAAAACTATGAAATAACACATATGGCACATATGGAATTATATGGAAAAATATGTTACATATTTTAGATTCTGGTGTGCCTTCTTAATGCATTTCAGACCATCAAACAGTAAATAGTAAATAATAACAGTAAACAGCCCAATTTGACAACTGAAGTAATCCATGTATGTGAAGAACTGCGAAAGTACTGAGAAACAACAGTCCATCATTACTTTAACACATGAAGAGTCTTTTCCGTAATATAAATAAAGAAAAACCACTGAATTAGAAGGTGTGTCCAAACTTTTGACTCATACTGTATAGTCAAAACCAGAAGCCCACGGTGTTCTTTACAAATGAGAACGGCCTCTCAGCACTTTGATGTTAAGTGGTTAATGGATATTGATTTGCAAATAGTTTAAATCTAATTTCCTAGTTGTAATTTGTTGTGTTTTTTTTTTTTTACAGGGAACATGGGTCAATAGCCCCTGTGTGGTGGTTAAGGTAGAATCACTGACTCTGTCCTGTCTATAAAGTGCTATAATGGATGAGGCATTTAGAATAGAGGTAAGAAGAAAAATAAAGGTTCAGTGCTGATCAACAGGAATGAAAGAGATTACCCATATTGCTCCAGAAGTTCAGAGCCAATACAATGTCTTCTGTCTGAAGACAAGAGAAATCACAGGTTTCAAATCACAATCATTAGGTTTTAATAACTAAGTCATCCGAAACATTAGAATTTGTAAAGAATCTCAATATATAGCTAGAAAAGGTAATATTTGGTCCTTGAAATAAAAGTAGAGAGCTTTGTGGGTTATTTTGGCACATTTTATATAAAATGATAAAGAGCAATTATACAGTACAGTATAACACTTTTTGCCATTAATTATTCACTCTTCAACACAATAGAAGGTTTGCCCAAACATTTACATCTTAGTTGTAAGTAAATAACAGAGTATAGATTTGTATTCTCTATCTGCAATATGTTGAGTATTCTGAATGTCTCTGAATAAATAATTACATATGTTTTTATATATGTCTTTTCCATATGGGTATAGAGGGTTTTGGTTAATTATTTCATAGTGCCACCCAATGGACCAGTTAGACAGTTCATTTTAGAGAAGAATGAAGTCATGGCTCATTTTCCAACTGCACAAAATGTTGAATAATATTATAGCATGTGTCCCCTGAAGGTAGCAGTCTAGATTTAAGCCATTCCTTTACACACCCACATGATTTTTAACTTACATCACTTTGAGAACAACTAATACGATAGGATTAGGAATCAGATTATACTGTATTATGACAGCTATTTAAAAAGTTATTGCAATGCATCTTTTTCAGTTTTTCCCATCAACCATTTCAGGTATTGATGTGTAGATCTTGAGCCTGTGCTTGGTAGCATATCAAGTTAACATATTAGACAAGAAGCCCATCATTGTTACAAAGTCTATCCAAAAAAATCACACCAAGTTTGAATGGAAGTTGGAAACACTACAGTTACAAATGAATTCTGTTGAAAGTTTCAACAGATGATGCCTTCCACACATTCAAGTTGGACAACATGTATAGCATGCTCCATTTGACATCTCAATACACTTCATAAATGACCAGCTCCTTAATAAGGTGCTGTCTTTAAAAAATATGGCCTTTGTATAACAATTAGAATACAGATCACCAACCCAACTTCACAACAGTCTTACAGAAACATCAGATCTATATAAACAAAAAGACAAGGAATGGAATCACTTTTTAAGAAATACTTGTCAGTGCATTCAAGGTTCTTGTGAAATTGGTATATTGTGTCTTTGTGATACATGGTACAATATGTGTCTTAAAGACTGGCTCAATATTAGGTAAAGTACAAACTGTAATGGTGAGGCAATACAGGACTGTTACAACACACTGCCATTGTAGTGCATACGTAAAGTAAATGAATGTGTTTTGTGCCACAATGGATAAGAGATTGCACTTCAAATATGTAAACAACAGAGCTGTCATACACAAACTATTCATATGAAAAGCTCCATGAAATAAATTACACGTTTGATTCACGATATATTAAGGTATTTTTTTGCAAATTATATACTATATACTATACTACTATACTCTCTTTTGAAATGTTATTTATTCAGTTTTGTTTTAGATAAATATTAGGTATAATCCTTTACTTTTGCCCTTAAATTTAGGTGCTAAATAAGCAGAGTAGTTAAAAGTGTATTATGTAAGTAAAGGCAACCTATTGTTTCACATCAAAAGTGCTTTGGAAACCTGAGGCTGAAAGTCCTCAGAAGGCAATAATGCTCATCAGGTCAACATGAACCAAGTAGTCTATTCAGGCCTACCAGTTATGTAGATGGATATTTATTAACCCTAACTGAATTAACCTGAACTAAACTAAAACCATCTTTTACTTCAAAACATTTATAGTTCTATATAGATATTCTGTAGACTTTTAGACTATGGGGTTATACTGCTTAACATTCTGTAAGATCTATTTTGTAACATTCATCAAATGGACAACACTAAGACATCACTGCCATGTCACTGCTGAACTGAGAATTGTCCTACACCACCTACAGTGGTCCTTTATCAGTACTTTTCCACTGATGGATGGGATGGAGGCTGACACATTGTGTAATAGATGGGCTATAGTTAGTAATTCTGTGCCTACAGTGGTGTATAGGGCAGTTGTAGCTGCAATAATGTCCAACTCTAAATCTTATCACTGATTAATAATATACACTACATCATATATATTAAATTGAACCTATAAAATTGGAACTTATTTAAGTTCCACTTGTAAATATTTGAACTTATACTGACTTGTACTAATGTTCTAGCTATTATGTTGGTTAAGAAATATTATTGTCATTTTAAGGTAGAATGTAAAATTATTGGTTAATTACATAAATACTCTAACTGTATTTATAAAGTATTTCTATATATAATCAGGGTTTAATCTTCCTTACCTCTTGCATAATCATTTTTGAATTTCTCTGGATGAACCATGATCTGAGACATCCCTGCGATACATTTATAGTATGCTGGTACAATTTAATTCAGTCAACACAATCTTTTAATTCTTTTAGGATTTCACAACTGTATTGACCTTCTTCCTTCATGTAACCAGCCCCTGTGTCCTATGAGTATCCATCTCCACCCTGATGATAGACCTGCACACCTCCCTCCTGGATGAATTCCTCTCTTTTCTCCCAGCCTCCTGCCCATCCCCCGTTCAACTGAGTTGTAGCCCCATATGATTTCTGGGGAGCCCCAAAGGCTCCCTGGGCTCCGAATGGGGCATGACTAAGTGTAATGTCACCAGTCTCTTCTGCGAGCTCATCTTCATCAATGAAGCCACACTTCTCCTCACTGGTTTCCTCTGGATCCGCCCATGGCTGCTTCTCACCTGACGCAAAGATCCCATAGAACACCACACCACCATAATGGACCAAGGAGGCGATCAGGAACACATTTTGCCATTCTTCCCGGGACTAAGAAGCAAGTAAGGAAAGAAGCACATTTATAGCTTAGGGGGGCATCAAGGTAAGTAATGGACTGGTTAAAAAGTAGTTTTGATCTCTTTACCTTGTTTTTGGTCATGGCACCCACTATGAGAGGGCAGACCATTCCAGAAAGAGTGCCAACTCCATTGGAGATACCCATTAGTATGCTGGCATACCTTGGTGCAATGTCCAGGTGGTTCACATTAAAACCTTAAAGAGGACAATAAATGAACACAGAAAGATGAATGCAGTAAGTCAACATAGACAGAATATGTGGCTAAAGTGAGAACTGGGTGTCACATGTTGTAGAAAGCATTTTTGAAGAGTCTCTTACCTGATATGGCAAAGCCACTGAAACCCACTGCTAGTACCAAAAATGAGATGGCTACACCTTTACTGTGGGAGTAACCAACTACCAACAACAATGTTGCCTCCATCCCAAATCCTATGGTAGAGGAAAGTATATTTCAACCTAATGAATGTCCAGACTCCTCTCAAAATAAACACACCAAATGATAACTGTCTGATGACTCATAGTTGTCACTCTTACCTCCACAATTCATTATCTTCCGGACATTAGTGGTGGATATGATGTTTCTGCTGCGTAAAAAGTCAGCAAGCTGGCCTCCTATAGGGACTATGATGGTCATGACCAAGTGAGGCAGAGCAGACAGCATGCCAACCTAAGTACACCCACATAAAGAAATACAGGAAATACTTTATTGGTAAAAGGTAAGTTCTTTTTTCTCAAGCATAAGTCATTATTATGGACTAATTGGGTTAAAATAATATAGCAAAATTTACAGCCAATAGGAGTCATATGAATGTATGATAGATATCCCGGTTCAGATTCTGTCTACTTGAAAGAAACCCTTGAATACATCAGAATTCAGCCTTTGACTCCAATCTTTCAGCTAAGCAATAACTTAGAGCCAGTTATGATCTCCATATTCAATCTTGGCTTTTCAGTGTTTTCAGTAAGGAGATTTATAGCATATTCTCTGTCTGGGCACCAGAAATCAATCCCGGTGTCAGTTTATGTCCGTTTTTATGTATGCTTGACATTTTGCGATCAAATAGCCAAATGTGTAACATGAGAAATACAATAAATTAATGGCAGCTAAAATTCTTGGCTGTGATTGTCAATAGCAATTATATAGTGTCATGTCTAAGACTGACTCTGTTACAAATTTAACAATAATTTGTCCTCCACAAAACAAGTATGAACAAGCATAAACATTTTTATTAGTGCAGCTGACATTCATTCTTATTAATGAACACAATATTGCATACTCAAACATTAAGAAGTGAGTTTGAGTTTAACTCACTTTACTAATCTCAAAACCAAACACCTCCTCAAAGTATGCTGGCTGGCTAATGAGCAGGAGGTAGAAGGTCCAGCTCCTGCAGAAGTTGGCCACAATAATTGCATAGACAGGCATTGAAGTGAAGAACTTCCTCCAGGGTGTCTTAAATTTCTGCAAAAACAGTTTGTGAGATTAAGGGCTATAGCATTCATATTTCTGCAAACAAGGCCATCTGGACCTTTACAGAGGTATTGCTGCAGTGCCTCTACAGTATGCTATGTAATTGCAGAGGTCCTCACCGTGTCCTCTTTCAGCACTTGGCAGTGGGGATTTCTTATTGAATAGCATACTCACTTCAGTTGCCCCAAGCAGTATAGCCCCTTCTCCAATGCTCTCCTCTATGTAAAGTCGCTCTTCATCTGTAATTGTGGGGTGTTCTGCTGGGCTCTCATAAGCCACCAGGATCCAGAACACATACCAGATAATACCAAAACTTCCTACAGATTGAAGTAGAAGGTTTGGGGAGTCAGGTGCAAACTAGCACATTCTTACATTGGTAGAGTTTAGAACCCAATTTAATTTTAAGCTTAAATTATGTGTGTATTATTAATGAATTTACCATAAATATAGAAGACAGATGACCAGCCTGAATACTGCACGAGGATCCCAGCCAGAGGCATGGCTACTACAGCACCAGCATAGGAACCTGGATGGTTGGTTTATAGAGAATGACAATCTCAGAGCCCAGCATGAGATGACAGTGAAGTCATGTAATAATGCTCATGAACTGAATGATTTTACACTTACCACAGAAAGACGTGGTTGCCAAGCGACTTCTCTCTAAGGGTGGAGCCCACTTGCTCCAGATACCATGGCATGCTGGATAGGTCACACCCTGAATTCAAATCAACACTGGTTTAATATTTACATCAATATTAATACATAAGGTTTTAATAATTAATATTCAATGAATGATTTATGATGGATATTAAATTCAACCAATAGCATATTTTCAATTGTATTTAGAATATTAGGTTTTTTTTTAGTTAGTTCTTTACAAACCTAAATATTACAAACATTTACAAACAATGAGCACAAAGTAAACTTAGATCCCAAGCATTTGTAAAAAGCAAGCAAGCACAGAAACAAATACAACTGCAGACCATGGTGTTTTGTTAGTGGTCAGTGCAAATTCAAGCCTGTTTGACCACTAATACTTTCAATTAATTGGCATTACCTCCTAATTTGCACGAAGTCAGTCACTAATAGATATAAATTACTGGGGCTATCAAGAAGGTTTGGTAAGCTAATGTTTAATTTGCTTTAATCGATACAACACAGAAACACAAGCTACACGAAAACGTCTAGTGTGCTTTCATTCACAAAGCATGCTCGCCCTACTGTTGTCATTTATGCTGTACATGACAAAAGATGTAAAGGTAGATGACCTTCCCGTAGTTGGTGAAAGACCGACAGATGTTACTGCTCTCTCTTTTTCCCCTGGTGATTTATGTTCTGTCATTCATTCTTTCCCTGTCCTATCTGCTTATGGTGTCTCTGTTTGCTATGTTTATAAGGGGTAGAGCTTGAGACCACAGATACAAATAGAACAAAGTGCTCACATAGGCTTTCACAAAAAAGGCTTTAACAGACTTCAAGACTGAAATATACAGTTGTACTGTCATTGTACTAATCATGTAGGCTATTATATGGTGCAAAGTGAGAGGGCGTGTCCACTTATACGTTCTTAACCAACCATTGTGTCCAGTGCTTACCTCCACCAGGCCCTGTAATATCCTCACAAACATGACGCATCCATAGTGCACGCGCGCCGCCGAAGGAATAAACATGTTCAGTGTTGACGTCAGCAGGATGGCGGCCCCGAACACCCTGCAGATTTGGATCAAATGAGTTAAGCAAATGATTTCAAGCGAACTAGGATTTCAAGAATATTTTTAATATTAAGAAGACATATTTTCTAGAATCACCCACAACATCAAAATAAAATAAATAATAAAATAATAAATCGGCTAATAGATAGTACAGGAGTTTTACCATATTTGACGCACAATTAAAATAATTAGTTAATTCCTTAAATCGTTCTTCTTCTTCAAAACTGTGAAAATGAAAATGAAAATCTGCGTATACCTGACGTCTAATAGCCTATGCATAATGTGTGTATAAATGCAATATATATATATTGGCCTGTTTGCACTGTGTTTTGTTTGAATTTGTTTTGATTTATTTATTTATTTATTTATTTATTTATTTATTTCGTCTGTGTAGATTTCTCCATGGTGCCTATTAGTATGTCTGGTCTTTTGTATTCACGTAACGTAGATGTGGGCGTGTAGCATTCCGTACATCACTATGCTGGATTACAATAAAGGAAGCACGCGACTCTCCCGGGAGACCTCATTAACGCGCAGCAGCAGCATGCACGCGCAGCACCACTCCCCCTCCGCCTCTCCACTGGTCAGCATGTCTGCTTTTCTTTCTCATTTGTTACTTAAAATAGTTTGACTAACATTACAAATTTCACATTTAAGGTACACCTAAAAGTAGCATATAATGATTAGAGTCCATGTAATATCATTTGTTTTTAATGTACACCTATTGTGCGGTCTTCAAAAATATGATAATGATCTCTGGCTCATACAGTAAATTACGTAAAATACGGCCACACCCAAAGGAGCATAGGTCTTTTACTTAAATACATAGCAAATGATGCGCCACCTAAATTAGTCTACGAAGATTATTTAAGCTATTATTAAACTATTTTGTATAGCTGTAAAGCGTTTGTTTTGTCCACCCTGCACTCCGTGTTTAAAATGCTTGGGTTAAATGTGTTCAGTTACCTGTTGGCTGCCAGTCTGGAGGAGATGTATCCTCCTGGGATCTGTGTCACAATATAACCCCAGAAGAATGAGCCGTGGATCATCCCCACCGTCTCCGGATCCCAGTTAAACTTAGCTTTCTTATAGAAGAGGTATAGGAAAAGGAAAGCTATTTTAATAATAAATACTATATAAGTTGGTTATTAACATTCTTAGAAATTACTATTACTAATGATTCAACAACAGCAACAACAACAACAACAACAACAATAATAATAATAATAAAAATAAAAATAATAATAATAATAATAATAATTGAAAGAGAAAAAAAATGAGGTGCTTCCACATCGAAATAGCCTCGTCTCGTCCTTAGACATTATTTTAATGAATCAGATCCAGTCATTCATGTTAAGCTTATATACGTTTAATTGTGCAGGACATCGCTCTGGTCACGTGCCAATGCTTATCCACCAATTAGATCGATAAGAGCCCGCTGAATGACAGTGGAGCAAATAAAGGGGCGGGGCACCACGTGTGGGCGGGGTTGCGAGACCTGTCCCCGCACACGCACCTCTTTGATGATGATCTTGCCGCCCTGGTGTACGGTACTGTTGTTGACCATGCCCACAATCGCAACCCCGAGGTTGCAGCGGATTCCGAAGGAAATGCAGAAGCCCAGGCCGCTCATGATGGCGATGATGTAGCGGCGAGGCAGCCCGAAGCACGTGCAGTCAACCAGCGGCGCTTTCCTCTCTCTGATCTCTTTGGGGCGGCCATCTTCCGTCAGCTCGATCACATCGCCCGTTTTCTGCTTCTTCTCAATAACTCTGGAAACAAGACATTCAGAAACTTTCGTATAGCCTACCACAAAGTCAACAAGCTCCGTGGGTTACCTGAAATGTTTTATTTATTTATTTATTTATTACATCTATTTTTGTAGCTATTAACCTGACATCATTTTCATGGATGTAACATTTAATGAAATAGCAAAAAAAAAAAAAATCGTTTTTGTATGAAACTATGTAAATGTGTGAGTCACATATAGCTTATATTTGCAGATATGTGCGCCGCATTGCAGTATTTCTTTAATGATAATGGAAATTTGGTTTATAGACTGTATGCATATATATATATATAAATTTATTTGTTCAGTTATCTCACTGGACTATTGAATATAACTATTCAGTGAAATTTTAGTGAATCTTGTTGGTAGTGAGAATGTTACACAAGAGAAGATGCCACATCGAGGGAATAAAAACAGGATGTCAAGATGTCTAATTAAATAAATAGGCTCAATGTGTATTTTTATTTTGTAACCCCCCCCCTCCCAATTCACATTTTTTGCTTTAGCATTGGATTCCGAATACAAAGTAAACGAAAATCGTGATTTCAGAGAAGTTACACCTACTACCGACTTACACAAAATAAACCAGCATCATAGTGAGAAACGAACATAAACTTATTTGCGTGTGTTAATGCTATTATAAATCGTGTCATAAATTCTAATCTCCTCTCTAGCTTTCATTAATTATTTAAGAAAGACACGACCAGAAGCTCCTCGAGGGAATAAATGTATCTCCAGTGACATATATTGTAGTCAGGACCGAATCATTATTTAATATGATGTGCATTATTTTCATATTTCATATATAAGGAAAGGAAGAAAATAAAGAATTTCGATCAACATAATGAGTGATGGGTGTTCTAATGATTCATATTCATATAATTTTAATGTACTAAAATCAGGTGAATTATAGGAAGGAAAAAACATTTTGTGAAGATAGAAGTTATACCTTTGCATATGTGCCAAGGTCTTCCCCGCCAGATTCTTCAGTCCCGCCTTACCGGGGGCTAAAACACGCTCCTTCACCGTATCCATATCCAAACACACGCTTAATATCAGGCTCAATGAAATTCCATAATCCTAGAATGGGATAACTGGATATATTGATTTGTTTGCTCAAGTGTAATCGGATTTCGGTTGATAATCCCAATGTAGCTGAGGAAGAGATGTACAAAACGCCTGTTCCTGCATGCAATCACTTATGATCTTCTGTTACAGCCACACAAACGTTCAAGTTTCTCCTTTCCTTCGAGTTCAGTGCATCCATGCCGCTTCTCCATGCTCGTTGCGCGTAAACCTTCCCATTACTCCCTTTAAATGCTAAAAGCAGAGTCGTGACATATTTTGGTCTAAAGACAATCATTTAGTGCGCTGCCCTTTCGCTCGAACCGACACGCGCGCCTTCGGAGCGAAGGAGCGCGGGAGCGCGCGCGCTTTCTGTAAGCCGTGTGTTTGCGCGCACACGAAGCTCGCACCCCCGTTCACTCCCATTTACCCAGATATAAGACGCACAGTTAACAAAAAACCTGTAAGCGTTAAGCCCTAAAATATTAATCCATATCACCATTAAGTCACTATTACATTTTTTATCTATTATTATTATTATTATTATTATTATTATTATTATTATTATTATTAGCTGTGTCAAAAGTCATTTTAAAGCTCTGTAAGGGAGGCAGTACCATGGAAACGAAATTCACCATCAGTAAGGTTTTCTAAGCTTTCCTGAGAGCAATCAGGCATATGGAAAGATATACTGATGATCCCAAAATAATATTAAAAATTAACCTATTACATTCCCAAAAACCTCAAGATTAACTTGGTTAATATCCAGAAGTTGCTGGCTAGACAATACATAACGGGTGGTAATGCACTCTGAATGCGTGGATTAGAGAGTAAGGCATTGTTCCGCGTTTCTGTTTCCACTTTCAGCTGCAATTACATATAAATCATTTATTTTATGCACCGTAGCTTAAATGACTAAAAGGAAAGAAAAAAGAAAGAGAGAGAGAGAGAGAGAGAGAGAGAGAGAGAGAGAGACAGAAAGAAGGAACAATAGGATTCGTGATTAATCGAATCTCGTATTTTAAAATGTCCACAAGTGGGCACTGTAGCAGCGGATTATAGGTCTGTTTCAATTTAATTATTCATTTTGTAGCATTTGGTGCACTCATTTCCATATCATATGGAATGATAAGAGAACAAGTTTACTGTTGCAATGGTGGTCTGGGGCACAGAGTCTAACTTATTGCCTTATTAACTCTAAATTGTGGACTCCTCAGTTTTCCTCTCCTCCTTATGCTCTGGCTCCACTCGGTGCTTCTTCCACAGCTTGGTGAGAGTTGGCCATATCTCCCTCCGGAGTGTCCTCCCCACAAAGCAGCTGAATAGAGGGTTAGTACATGAAGTGAAACTGCAGACACACATCTCTAGACTAAACACCAAGTCAGCGGTCTCCCATGCTGATGGATAATCTGGTGCTAGTGATGGCATGGTGATAGCCATATTCCGACTTACATGATATGGTAAGTAAAATAGTCCAAACAAGACCATGACTGCGCCAAGCTCACAAGCCAGTCCTCTGAGACGTGGGTCAACCCGTCTGCGCAGCTGGCATACACTGCGTATGTAACAGTAGCTTAGCACTATCAATGGCAGCAGGAATCCCACACAGGTGCAGCATAAGGAATATAGCAGGCTCTGTTTAAAAGGGCCCATGAAGATGTACATAGAACACACAGTCTTGTTGTCACTCTGACAGTTTAAGATGTAAGTCAGCCTGGCCACTGGGATGCTCATCAATATGGCAAACACCCAAGCAGTGATACATAACATGATGGCACGTTGGCGAGTAAGGAGAACAGGTGAATCAACAGGATGAACAATGGCCAGGTAGCGGTCTACACTCACACAGGTCACAAAGAATATGCTCAGGTAAAAGTAGTTATGGTAGAGCATACGAATAAGTTTGCAAAAAAATACACCAAGTGACCACTCCATCCCAGACAAGTGAAAATGGATGAGGAACGGTAAGGCCATCAGCCAGGAAATGTCAGCCAGGGCTAGGTTGTAGAGGAATAGGGTGCTGCGGTTATTCGATGCCAACCGGCGGGACAACACCCACAGTGAGATGATGTTAAGGGGCACACCAAGCACCAACACTGCCAAAAAGATGCCTGGCATCAAGAAGAGCTGGACTATACGCATTGCACCTTGACCAGGAGCTGTTATATTACAAAACAGAGTTTCATAATATGCCTGCATAAGAAAAGGAACAGAGAAACAAAATGTTTGATATAAAAAATCCTGAGTATAATCGAATTGCTGTCAAACAAGACAATAAGTCTGGGTGTAATAAAGGTCTACACTGAATGCTGAAGTTTCTCAATACAATGCATGTTGTAAAGAAAAGAATGACCGAACTTCTGTATTTACTTACAAGACTATGGTTGCTGTCCATTTCAGAAAACATGCTCCTTCTGTTGTCACAGCCTCACTCTGATGAAAGGAAAGAATGAATGGAAAGGTTTCCACCTTCCCTCCCACTCCTGCATTCTTTGGTAGCAAGGAAATAAACTAAGGCAAATATCAACCCAGCTATGCCATCTGCCTCTAATGATGGTGTTGTGTTGAAAAGTGTGCCATCATAAACAGCCAGAAAAGGAAAGCCACATAGTCAAATGTCTTACTTTTAAAAATCTTATATATGAAGACAATGCAATTCAAGCAGACATTTGAATTAATATGAATAATTGGAAGGTATATTCAAAATAAAACATCTGGATAACAGTCAATAGTATAAAAAATGAAATTTGTTTTTATTTAAATTGATATTCATTCATGTATTCAGAACCAATAACAGTTTGCTAACTGCTTCAACCAGCATTATATAATCTATGCAGTACATGATGCCATACAATAATCACAAGCTGTCAGTCAAGAAAAGCTAAATGTAGATCAAATAACAACACAAAGGATTGAGTGTGAACTCTTTTGTGATCCATAGTATTCATTTAACAATTTAAAGGCAAAGCTTGTTTATTGATACAAAAGTATAACTTCATGTTATGGTGTACTGAAAATCTAGTGTCTATGGCATCTACAATTATGTGTTCTTAGATAAACTGTACGGACAGCAGTTTGTGGACAGCTGACCATCTCATCAATATGTCCTTGCTGAACATCCCATTCCAGATTTGTTCCCCCATTTCTGTTAAAATAACCATCACTCTTCTGAGAAGGCTTTCCACTAGATGTTGGAGTGTGGCTGGGAGATTTGTGCTCATTCAGCCACAAGAGCATTAGTAAGGTTGGGCACTGATGTTGGCCGAGAAGGCCGGGGTGTGGTCGGCTTTCCAGTTCATGCCAAAGGTGGTCAGTGGGGCTGTGGTCAGGGCTCTGTGCAAATCACTTCAGTTCTTCCACTCCAACTTTGGCAAACCATGTATTCCCGGAGATCGCTTTGAGGCCTGTTAGTTCCAGTGAAGGCAAATTGTAACACTACAGCATGCAAAATCATCCTAGACAATTGTATGGTTCCAACTTTGTGGCAACAGCTTGAGGAAGAACCATATATTGGTGTGATGGTCAGGTGTCTACAAACTTTTGTCCATATAGTGCATCTGCAACACAGAAGTCTACTTGAATGAAATAAACAGTCATTATTCAATAACAGTCTAAGGAAAACTAAAATGAAAAAGCAGACCAGCATATAAATAATTACATCTTCAGAATGTCAAATCAAGAATTCAAAAACAACAAAACTAGAACATGACACTTGATAATTTATCTCTGCATATGTATTGGCAAAAGTGTACTGGCAAATCATCTGCCTTTGGTAATTCTAGGCCTCAGTTCTTCCCTAAAACATAATAAAAAATATCTTAGCACAAATGTTTTTTTTTTTTTTTAAACTGTGCTACAACGCTTTAAAGAGCTCTGAAAATAAAAGACAGGGTGTGGTTGTCAAAGCATTTACAGTGATTCACATGATCTAAGCGCTTCCACATATCATCTTGATTAGAACACTGATACTGTAGTGTAAATACAATAATCATGAACAATTTCCTTCTACAACAAGTGCCCTGTGCAAAAACTCTTCACATTATCCTCACCCATAAAATGAACAAAAGACTGAATAAAACAAAGACCATCACAGTGTCCCAATGACTACAGCTGGATTCCTTCACAGGAATAAAAGTGTAGATAAATAAAGGCACATTAAAAACCAACAGCCTGACCAGTCTGCTCTTCCAATCATGCATTAATGTTGCTTAATCTTCATTACACCAACACTTCGGTTCTGAATAGCAGGCTTTGGCTGGAACTGATTCAGGATTTGCTTCATAAGATATGCTGATTGCCTTCAACTGTCATCACTTAAGCGATCTTCACTTCAAAGAAATTGTGATTGCACTGAAGAGGTCACCTGACTGCAGGCACATTACAGAACCTATGGTGCATTACTCTTATTGGTATAGAAGTATGCTACATTGTTCTGACAATCTTGGGAAGTTGCATACTAATTTGATTTGCATAGGAGGTGTGACCAGAGCGTGATGGTTGCATGGTGACGTTTAGTGCTTTGCTGCCTAGTTATTTGAATCTACAGAATTTTTCTGTGATATCGAAGGCAAAGCAGCAAAATATAAAATATACAGACAGAGACAGCAAAACAGGCTAAAATATGGAATAAACAAACAAAATGTTCTCTAAAAATCTCCATTTCCATAGACTATTGAGTTCCTTTGATGCATCTTATCAGAAGGCAAGCATTAAGAGGCATCTTGATTGATGCTTCGATTCATAAATATCTTGCTGGAAGAGTAATACACACTAAGATAGATATGCTGATGAGGCTTTTTGTCTTTGGATGCATTAGAGATTTTACTGTCCTGTATCTGAATATAAATAGACAGAAATCTCTCAAACATGTTGAACAGCGATGTACAAGGCTTGTTGCAAAACAAAAGCCAAATATGAGATTTCTATATTAAGTAAAAATGAACTTGGACAGAGTGAGAAAAGAGGCAACAGCATATGATGTAAGAAAAGCATGGCCAGCTCCAGAGGTCACAGATAATAAAAAAAAAAAAAAAGTGCCCCGACATTGTGTATCAAACATCTCACAGTAAGAGAGCTAATTTAGAACCTGATATAGAATCTTGATGTACAAATGAATATAGGTAGAATGGAGCTGATCCTAATTAGGAGCTGTCAGAGCTAGAACAGTTTGTGGCCAAGGGTGAGGTAAGTGGCTAAGAAATTTTAATGGTTTTGTGGTGAGGGAAAATGGGATGTCACCCAGGCTAGGTCAGGCATTCAGACAGCACCTCGTGTTTTGCAGTGGCAGTTATTTCGGGACAGATGCACTGGCCTCCGCTTCCGTTCTGACTCAGCTGCACCTTGAGTTTCTCCACCTCGTAGTTGTGCAGGTACTCCTGAACAAGGTAGCGTTCCCGCTTTATACGGGCCTTCACATCAGATGGCACATCCGGAATCATCCACGCCACAAAGAACTTCACCACGAACACAACATGCTGAGAAAGACAAAAATGAACATTAATGATGAGCTTAATGGTAGGACTAGCAGACAGAGGCCCTGTAAAGGCATAATGCATAACAAAACAACACACACAGTGAAAAAGTCCTACCTCCATAATAATAATAAAAGCCATTTTGGCTGCCAGGATATGCCAGAACTGCATGTTGTGGTAATATGCATACACCTCGCCTGGGGGGTAGCGGTAATCTCGGTACCTAAACACAAAATGTTTTATATTGACAACGTTAAATTCTATAAACCATGAGACTCAAATCCTGATTTTACAGACATATTCATATTGCGATTATGTTTCCACTTGAAAAAAAGCATATCCATGCACACAAAAGACAAACAAACCTGCAAGTGGTAATCACAGAGCTGTTGAACCAGGCAGGATTCTCACCGTCGTCTGGGGTGCTTATAGCTGGAATCTCGGAAATGTTGAAGATGGATAGGCTATTGTTGATATAGCCCTTCAGAGGTGGGTCGGTGCTTAATTGATATGCATACAGATACACCAGCCGCGGAATCATATCAGAGGTAAATGCCACAATGAATGCCTAATTAGGAAAAACAAACAAGAGTGAGTGGAAATGAAAATGACAGATCAGATCAGAACAGAACAGAACTTGCTGTAACCTATAAACTGAATTTGTAGTGGTCATGCGATAGAGAAAGCTGAGTTAAGAAATAGTCTTACATTGGTTACTACAGAAAAGACAGCAATCATATTCAGGATCTCTTCCCAGGCACCAATGCTGTGGGCTTTAGCTGCTACAGGTCTGCGGAACTGAGTGGTTAACTTCCATGAATCCACACGCACCTCCAGAATATTATTCATCAGAGCCAAAAGAGGAGCCAACGGAAAGGAGGCCACAAACAATGTGATAAAACCAAACTGGATCACTGAAGAGAGAGAGAGATGCTTGTAGTACAGAGGTAGTAAAAAATAAATGTCTATTTATGTATAAATATTTATGTATCTCTCTGAATGAACACACGTAGCTCACCCATTTCCAGGTACTCGTAGAAAAGACCGAACTGACTGAAGTTCTGCAGATCATAATCCTGCTCCCAGCGGCTGTACAGGCTCTCTGGGTGGCTGCGAGCACTCCTGCTGTTCCACCAGTTTTGCAGCCAGCTACACACACACACAAACACGGTACTTTATTCCATGCCTCCTTTTACTGCAATCTTTGTCTATTAAATAATAATTTAATTTGAATTTCAATGCCTCAAACTATTTAGTATTTAAATGATTTTTTTTCCCTCGGAGAAAGTATGACGTTGTAGCCGTGTCCAAAGAAATACTATTAGAGATTCGGACAAAGTAAGAGTGACTCCTGTAAACTATATTCCTCCAGTACTTACATGTAGTAGCGATTTAGTATCCAATCTTTGCCTGGTTTTATTGCATTTATTCAGGAAAACGTTTTTCCTGATTTAAAAATATGTGAAAATGAAGTGTGCCTTATGCATCATTTGGCCAAAACATTTAGGAAGCTTTACCATCGACTTTATTATTGACAGGCTTGCATTATGTGACTAAAATTACAACACAGGAACTTAAATTTTTTGTTTTCGCATCTGTAAATATATTTTTTTATATAGTATTTGAAAAATAAAATGTTGACACCCCTGCTTCTGAAATGAGAACAAATTAAACAAAATGAGCCAAATATACTACATGCACTAAAACACACACACACACGAAAATCTGGGAAATCCAATTCATAAATTTAGGCACTTTTGGACTAGAATAACTTTTCACAGTTCTTAGAACTGTTGGAGGAAGTAGCCCCCTTTGTTATGTGTTCGAACCACAGGAATTGGGAACAATTATCTTTCCTAGTACGCTGTTTTCGGGCCTTTTTTTAGCTCATACTTTAGAGTAGGTACTTTCCCAGCACAATAGGAACCATGAGAGACGTGTGTGTACGGTGAATGGTCCAGAAGTATTTGTACTGAGATTCTTTGAGTTACGCAGTCGTTTTTCATCGGTCAGTGAGCATTACACTAACAGGATAAAATAGAGAGACATTTACACAAATGCACTTGCTAAAGAAAAATCCACATGACAGCATGCACTGGTTAACATATCAGAGAAGCTGAAACCTGAGGTGGAGTGGTTGGCAAACTGAAACTAAAAACAACAAAAAAAAAAAAAACAGGGCTGTAAGAACTTGATTTAAACAGAAATACATGTGTGCTGCCTGTATGATTACTCCAACCAAGCCTCATGGTAGAAATGTAAACAAAGAGTAAGTGTGTAGCGTGAGGGGCGAATATGTGACATGGTTGGAATCATCACTAAAATCACTGAAAAAAATCATCACTAGTGGATTTTCTAATAGCTAGATAGGCTTAGACTACATAGAATCCAGTTCGACTGGAAAAAAGTCGGGTCGTCTTAAATCCATGTAAAACGGTGGCAGTGTCAACATTAGCTTATGGTTAATGTTAAAAATTAAAGAAAAAACATTGATAAATGGAGAGACCGTGAAGTCCAGACTTTATTGAGCCTATATGTGTTGTAGGAAATACAATGCAATTTGATGCAGCTTATGTCTCTAATGCAATCAGAAAAATAGCCCTTGAAGGAGTGCAGTTCTCAGGGGAGATCTCCAGGGATCAGTAAGCCCGCTCAACAAGTCCTTAGAACCGTTTGGTCCAAAAGCGCCTTGTGAAATACTTACGGAAGTAAGGCCTCCTGGATGTTCCCCCACACCTGTTTACCAGCCATCACTATCACAAGCTGAGTCGTCAGCTCAATCAAACAACCACCAGGGTCACACTACAGAGAGAGCCATGATTGTTAGCGTCAAACCAATGCGTATTATCTAAAAGGCCATTGTTATTCGACAAAACAGACTAAGCTGTTATGCATTGTTTTAAAAAATATATACAATGCATAAAATATACATCGTTATTAAATATATATTAAAATCTACATTAAAAAAACATTATTTTAAAAAAGTGTACCTCTTCATTCCTCAGCCCGCTCCGCTCACTGAACATGTATGCGTACTGGCCAGGGTAGCCCACAAACTTTCCTTTAAAAAAGGCAACGTAGAAGCAGGAGGAATAGTAGTTAACAAACTGGAAGAGGAACATCTTGATGGTCAGTTTGTTTTCATACTCCAGATGTGTTTTTGGAACTTCTGCACAGAGCAAACAGAAGACAACACAGTTACAAAAGTTACAGCATCTGTTCTTGAATTAGTTTCCATTGAGAAATGAATCAAGATTGCAATTTTAATTATTGTTTTGTGCAGCCCTAATCAGAACTGGGCGTAAAATTTTTGTTAGCAAAGAAACAAAACTAATAAAGAAACAATGCACCAATTACAACAACTAAACAAAAAAGATCATTGGCTCACGTATCAACGTATATTTAATGATCAGAGGAACTTGTACTTCATCATAATGCCTATTAGGACCCAAAATAGAATGATAAGCTGGTTTATAACTCACCCATGTCTGTAATCCATATGGCCACGCGCTCATACAGAAAGTTAAGTATCATGATAATCACGAAATTGATGCATGAGGCTGTGACAGAAGTGGCCAGCTGTGGGGTGATAAGTGGGCCCACCACTTCCAGTTTATTGGTAGGGCTGTCCTTCATAACACTAGCCAGAGCAGCAAACACAGCCAGCCGATATACTATCACCCCGATTATACTCGCTATGATTAGAGAGAGCTTTATAAACGAAACATGAGGAAGCAGAGAACAGACAGAAATGATTACATAAAAAAAAAATTCAATATTTAAAACAAAATTACTCCAATATTGTCTATATTGCCACAAAGCTGATTAGTTATAGTAAATAAATATGCTATTGTAGAAATTTGTATCATGATTGCTTGAAAAAAAACAAAAAACAAAAAAAAAAACAATGTAGGCAAGGGACATTTGAATCACACCACTACATGCTACTCAAACCATGCTTTGCTTTCTCAGGCATAAAGATCTTTACATTTTATTTCCACTCTTTCACTTACATCAGTTTTGCTGCTGTTCAATGTCCATGCAGAAAAACAAGACATTCCATGGTGTTTGATTATATCAAATGATTTATTTAATCTTAACACTAACTGAATTTTAAAACGTATGAATTTCGGAAGTAGTAATTATTCCTTCTTTAGGATGAGTGATGTTGACAAGTATACCAATGATGTTAACTGTACTTGTGATGCTCACCCAGAACAAGACGGTGGCCCCGGACAGGCAGGAGCGAGCACATTTGCTTGTTACAGGTAAGTAAGGCTCCATCTCCTACACAGCACGCAAGCACAGCAGGGAACAAAGCAGTTAGCAAATAGCAACTATTATGAGCACACATCTAGGCAGGCACGTGTTATCCCCAGCAGACAGCTGTCAGAGGGACTTGAAGGTCTTCTCTCTTGTAGCTTACTCACAAATCTTACAAAACCTGTTTAGTGTTGTAAGGTGAATCACAAAGTGCACTTGCAATGAAGCGGAGTTGCAAAAACTAATGTTATATTTAAGTGTACTTAAATCAACTTAAATCAGTTGAACTGATTTTGAACCGAGTTGAGTCTGTCTATTACCTACACCTAATGTGTATCTACACTTACTGGCCACTTTAATAGATCACCTGATAAAATGGCAAATACGTGTATAGTGTTATTTATGCCTTATACCATGACATCCAAACCAAGAGGTATGCCACTGCATAGCAACACAAAAATTAAATATAACCTGTTGGAGTTTTAATGTTCTAAAAATGTAGTATTGTGCATAAATGTTTAAAAGAAGATGTTTAGACTAAATGATTTAAAGTTGCTGCAAGTTTTGGATGTGGATGAGCCTTCCAGGCTTCAGTTATTGCACTAAAACTAAATTCAGTTGTTCCATATATGTAAATTGCTCTACATGTCTTTATCATGTTTTGGTCATGTTTAATATTTTACCATCCAAAAGTACAGCATCCAAACAATATCTGTTTAGTAATGGTCCCTTTCCACTGACTGACGTGTTAAAGGGCACCTATCAATTTGAAGAATAACATATAGGTTACAGTCAGTGATTACATGTGTACAAAGTTCACATACACTATATGGCAAGTGCACCTGATAAAATAAAGCTAGTGAGTATAGCTGCAAGGCAGACGTACCCAATAAACTGGAAAGTCAGTGTGTATGCACTAAAAAGCAACCAAACACACACAAAGGTACAAGCCTGTGTTCATCCTGTGTAAATCTTACCCACAAGATTACAGTGGCCCAGCACAAGATGACCTTGCCTAAAAAGTCACCAACTGTCTGGTCTAGAACATACTCCATCTCCTAAAGAGAACAGGAGCACAACTGATTGAAGCACCTACTGTTCGACTACAAACCCCAGGCTCTAACTCACCAAACACCATGCTAAGCACATGGTACATTATTCCACATTGTGGTTGCATGCAGAAGGACATTTTGGGAAATGTACTTTTGCATTGATTTAAATAAAATCACTGATTTATTTGAATTAAGGCACAAGCATTGCAAAATGCATTAAAATTAGATTGCACTGTTGAAAATATAAATCAGAGGACATTTGGTATATAAAGGAAACCTTGAGATTTCAAACCATGAGTCACTACTTCATCCTAGTCAGGGTAACAGTGGATCTGGAGCCTATTACAGGAAAACTGGGAACACTGTATTCGCACCAGGAATGGGACACCAGCCCCTTACAGGGCATCATGCACCCATTCATTCACACCTGGGGCTGATTTATCTAACCCAATACACTTACTGCCATGTTTTTGGCACAGTGGACATGGGGAGAACATGCAGAGAAATTTTGATTGATCCAAGGACTGAACCTGGGACCCTGGAGCTGCGAGGGGCAAAATGCTACCCACTGTAGTGGTAGTACTAGTACTACTATTTACTCACAAATCTTACAAAACCTGTTTAATGTTGCAAGGTGAATCACAAAGTGCACTTGCAATGAATATACTACTACCACCATCAATAAAAAATAATAATAATTGAAATGACATATTGCATATTATATGGGTAAAATACCAGTGTGACACGGTTAAGACGCCGGCCGGTGCATTTGGTCTCGTACTCAGGCCTAAGCTGCAGCCGCTGCTGCTCCTCCTCAAAGTCCACCAGGTCCCACTCATACTCCAGCCTAGCTTGTCGCCGCTTCCAAAACTCCAGGAACAGAGTGACTGCACAAAAGGATAGCCCCTCTTTAATGGCTCATTAAGGGACTTATTGCTAGCTACATGAAGAATTATTTTTTTAATTATACACATCCTTCCCAGAATCCAATGAATTGTTTTTGTTTTGAAAGCACATGACTGCCCCAGCTAGCTCCCTAACCAGCAAAATGTGGAATATGCGGAAGCTTTGAACAAAATATGCCTTATATATCTATATCTTTTCTTTCCTTTATATCTTCCTTTTCTTTGCCATGGCCACCCATGTGATGGACGAGGCCTGTTCGGACCCATTACATACAGAATAACCATACAAAACAGAATGGTTTGTTCAAAATATTTTTAAATATAAAAAATTTAATATTTTCAATTTCACATTACAGTTTAAGATCTATGGCCTAGGATGCGGCCAGATTGTTGCAGATTGTTTTCGGAATATTGATGGCAACGAAACTGGCAGTTCTCTACTTGGTGCAGGGGATTCTGGGAAGGGTTGCTTTGTTAAAATGTTAAAATGTTTTTGACCTTGTTTTTTTTTTTCCGAACAAATTTCTTTGATAAGGTGACAGCACACAAGAAAAATCAACAATGTCAAAAGAAATAATTAGAACGAAGACTTACCCCATATGCCCATAAATATAGCGAAGAACACAGTAGCTGTGTTGTCAAAGAGATGTGATTGCTGTCAGAAAAAAGTGGGAAAAGGAAAGTTTCACCTATTGTTAGCACTAGAGACAATAATAATAATAATTATTATTATTATTGTGGCACATACCCAGGTGGAGTTGCAGGTGCTGTTAAGTTTCCAATAGCCACATTTCTTATCACAGAGAGGGCACATGATAATCTGGCCACCAATTTTCTCATCACAGATTTCTTTACTGCAAAAACATGGCATATATCAATACTTTTGTTTTGACTGCTGTACCATAATCATTCTCTCCCTCTCTTTCACTCACGCCCAGATAACATCATCATAGGTCGCCAGTCCATAGATGAAGCAGATAAGTCCAACCAGAGCAGCATAGAACAGCATTTCAGTGTAGAAGCCCAGCCAAGCAAAATAAATCCCAATCTTCTCCCCATAGTATCTCCTACAGAACATGAATCAACATCACAAAAATAGACAAATCAATGTGGACATCAATGTATCTGCAGGTGTTTAAAAGGGCTGGGTAAGTAAGGGAATAACACGTGCATGCTTTTCTCATTGTCGCTCTCACCGGACAAGATTGAGTGGCTGCTCTTTGTAGAAGCGGAGGAACCGAGCCCAGTATCGGTAGAGACTATATCTCTCATTCTCACAGTTAGGGTCTTGAGACCTTTTCCAGTATCTGCACTGCACAACATAACACACACAGACATTATTCTTGACAAGTTATATTTGTAAATGTAATGACAGTGATCCGTGTTAAATTTCCAGTCTTATGAGACTTGCCATGTGTAGCACAGTGTGTGGAAACCTCCTGTTCTGAGGTACATTGTGGCCTTTGGTGGAGACTTACATCATGCAGAGGGAAGGCTGAAGTGTAGGTTCCATTGTTAAGCAGCCGCTTGATGCCTCTCTTGTCCTTGTTGAGTTTGTCATCTTTATTGTAATGGCAGCGGGAGAGGATGTAATACACCTGCAGATACATTGATGTCCACATT
>JAQQZR010000012.1:11352055-11363768 GCA_030068235.1 Notoglanidium macrostoma
CATGCTTCCCATGAAAGAAAAGATGCCATGCTAAGTAACACATTGTCAAGGTGGAAGATTTCCTCTTCAAACTACCACACAATGGCCTCATTCATCAATCTTTTAGTAAAACTGTATAAATATACGCCAAACTTAACAGAAAATCCCTGCCAGGTTTTTCACAAGTGTTGGTAAAGCTGAATTATTTCATAATTATGTGTAAATTGTGATGAACGCCCATCACCTGTAAAATTCAACGTGTGTTCACAGCATAGCTCATTTGCATTTAGTCCTGTCCAGAAAACTACATAAAAGGAAAAGTTCCCAGAGAGCTGAAAGTACAAAATGAGGACAAAACTGTGGGAGAAATTTCTCACAGATAGAAGGGGAATTTACCTTGGCTGGTGTTTGTGCCAACAAAAAATAGTTAGCAATGTAATGGCACCTCAAAAGGCCAACATCTGGATGCAAATTACAGAAAAAGTCAATTATGTGTGAATTAAGTGATGTGAAATGTAAATAATTTGACATGAAAATGAAGGGGATCTACACTAAGCTCAGGTGATCAAACACACCAAGCAGGGAAACTGCTATGTTTAATTGTTTTGTCTCTGTGACTGCTGACCAGAAATCTCTCACACTCTTCAGCCTCTCAAGGCTGGGTTCACACCAGCTGTGTCGCATGTGCCTGATCATCGCAGAATCCCTTGATTTTCATCTTGGTGCCCATGTTAACATGTTAGAGCAGCCACAAAGCCTGAATGAGACACATGCCTCAATTTTATCATGTAGCCTCTTTTTCACGTGTGAGGTGAGCAATTCTCAGCAAAAACAGACAATGAAAAGATCTGCTGATAGTCATATTAACATCATACCATCAACATTACATAACTGACACTTTCCACTACAGCTTCCATGTCTAGGCTATACATTGCAGACATGAAAAAATACATTTTTCAGTCAAACACACGTTCTAAACCTTTATCTGTCTAAATGAAATGTAAATTAAGATGATAATAAAATGAAATCGAACTTGTTATTATTAATGGCCATTATTAAAGGTAAACTCAGTGTAGGGCTAGCATTAGCAATGCTGCAGCAGCAGTAAGGCTGGAGGTGTTGCATGCAAGCTACAGCAGTTCCGTGATGTAGCACACACATGACGCAACTGGTGTGGCCCAGGCATCACGCACCAATGCACTCTCCGCCTGGTTTGTTGAAAAAGCAGGAGGGCATGTGTTCTTAGGAACTCTGCTATATTCAAGAAGAAACCCAGTGATGGTATGTGGCATGCTGAAGGTTTAAAGTCAACACATAACAGATCAGTTACTTAACTCTCTTTGAAACATGCCAGAAGCCAGAAATCCAAGCACTGACAAAACTTGGGCATGCACAGGAATGACAGGAGACTTCTTTATTATCAGTTTCACTGCATTAAAAGAAGATGCTGTGTCAAACAGAACTGACGAATAAGCTATCTTTGTCTTCCAAAAAAACGATGTGCCGCTTTCTAAATATCAGTTCCCTCCTAAGCACTAAATCTTCCAGTAGCCTGCTGCTACTTGAAACATTGTAGAATATCGACTTATGGCTATGGCTACTGTATGCACAGACCAGCCCGTCCTCCTTTCACAGCATTTCTTTTGTCTTAACGGAATAACTAGTCTTATTTGTCTTAGTTACTGAATTTGTTTTGGGTTGCATTCTTTAACGATTAGCATTACTATAGCATTTAATGTTACTTTAATAAATGTCATTAACACGAATGGGGTTCTCCTTGTTTATTAAGTCTATACACGCAACTGAAAAAACCAAGCTATTAAGTTGTAGCTCGTGCCAATGACTTCAGTAAGTCTCTTTACATACACTCAGAATCTCTCGATACGAATAGACACGCACTTGACAGGATATTAACACTTTTCTGAACTAACAGGATTTTCATGAATAACAAATTTCTGTGCAAATGCTACTACGAATTATTTACGAATAACAAGATCACGAATAACTTCCAACTTGATTAAGGCCCAAAGTTTAGGGGAAAATAATATGTATTCTTGCTTCATTGCTCACTTGATGGTTTTGTAAATTTATCCAGTGTCTTTGCTGGAAACATCCAGAGTGATGATTTGGATGTGTTTTTAAATCTTTTGGTCATTATCACACTGAATCACAGTATCAAACCCTTAATGTAAGTAAGTAATGTAAATGGTATACTAAAGGTCTAATAAAAGTAAACAAATTATGCCACTGCACAGCATATACCACAAAAAAATTATAATAGTCTTTCTTTACAAAATGCTCTCTCTTAGGAAAGTTCTTAAAAATAATGCTAATGACATTACCCTAAAGCTTATAACTACATTATTAAAAATCCACTTCCCTCTTGCAAGCAAATGATTTGGTTCTTGTATGCGTCAGCCAGGCTTGTCTTCCTGTACTTTTCTTTCACCATCCTATGGAAATCTTGTGGTTCCTAAAGGATACAAGTCTAAATGTTTCTTTGTACTACAGACTAAGACTAGGTGAACCTACGTTCCACCACCAATGCAGTAAAGGCAGCTGAGAACTAAGCCTAGGAATCTAAATCAATTGAACCAGCAAAGTCCATAGCTTATTTACCTTGACCCTGAGCTCAGAACTCTGACTATGAACTGAGCTTTCTTAACACAGCCCTATACACTTTGAACCGGGAAACTCCAGTGTATGTTAGTAGGAGAGTAATATGAGTTTGGCAAACCTTTCCTAAACAACCGACACTAACACACACCTCTTACCCCTGCAAAGCTGGAAAGATGTTGGACAGGTTCAGTGTGTTCTCTTTCACACTGTTCACACAAAAACACTGAGGAGTGACTGGAGCTCTTAGACACCGGGCCACAGCACTCTGAACACAGACTTTCTAAAGACTGCAGAGAGGAAGAGAAGTAACGTTGAGGTGAGCTGAAATAAAGTAAAGTGTGATTGAATGAGCAAAGTCAGGAATGAAACCAGAAACTTCTGGAAAGAGGTTTGAAAAAGGAAATGATAAATACAGCAGAAAAAAAAGATCGGAGAATGGTCTTTACATGATATCAATAGCGCATGCATGAATGAAATAAGCAAAATATCAGTGGTGTGTTTTCATGGCTGCTGTTTTAGTATTCTAGGATTTGGCAGTCGATAGGTTATTGTGTACTACAGCAAAAGAAGAACTTCCTCTTCATACTGGACTTCCTAATCAGAGGTAAACACGTAACACATACACACACATTACACAAAAGAAGAACATACACGAACATCTAAACGTATACACAATTGTTAAACCTTCCTCAGAAATTGCTCAAAATAGAGTCTATGCCCTGTGGACAATCTGTTTTGTGCTGAGCTGAAAAGTACGATCAACCAGGCTATGAAAGAGTGCTTGGAATAGAATGTAAATCATAGCCAGGCTGATTTTCATATTCAAATAAAGCGCAGATCCAAAAGGAAGGTTAATTTGCCTGGCAGAGGTTGTTGGTGAAAAGAGATGTATCACCTGTAAACACTCAGACCTCATACAGCTGATTCAATCAAGGTTTCTGATCATGTTGCCATCAAGATATCAAGAGATAAGCCAAATAAAATGATCAAGCATGATAAACATGATAAGAAATTTTTAATAACACACGCTTTAGTGTACCATCATTACCACCTTTAACCTGCCAAAGGTTTTTACAACACTCTGGGAATGCCATATGATTAAAGAACAAGCGCACAGGCAGGTTTAGTACATTATTATTTTGTATGTCACTCAACAATACTGAGGGAGTACTTTGTTCAGCTGTTGAAGGTCTATAGTACTCTTTGATTATTATCTGTTAGGGAACTGAAACTTAGCAGCACTTCCTGAAGAGAAGCAGCCTAAATTGAAAAACGTGCCCGGGGTCCCCCTGCTGGTGCGGGCTGGGACTGCAGCTTATTAAATAAATAAAGCCGCATCATGTTGAATGTGGAGAACATATGTGTGCGGATATTTATGAATTACCTTAGCATCACGTTGCTGGAGCGACACACTCTCTGAATTGGGATAGAAACCGTTGTTCTCCTCTATAACAGACAAGACAGAGAGAGAAAGCCAGCTTAAAAAAACTTTACAGAACTCGCATCATGCTCACAACATTCTTTCCAAGCATATCATTTCCTGTGACTTACTCATCTATGATGCATGTCGCAAGCCTACTGCAGAAAATTGAAGCGCATATCTTGCTATTTCTACACACTATGAAAAACAACACTGGGACATGCATTAATCCAAATGCTTTTTCCCACAACACTTTCTGTCATATAGTAGAGGTTTACTGCTTATAAATTATTATCCTCTGCTACTCTGACCGGCAGAATTGTGTGCATGACCTGCCTTGCTGCTGTAAATAAAACTAAAGCTCTTTAAGAAGATAATCAAATTACACACAAACATGATCATAAACGGCAGCTGCTCAAAGCAAACAAAACCAGGACAATACAACTCTATTCATCCCTGTCCATAAATGATTTAACATATCCATGGCAAGCAGGATGCAGAAAAGTAGTGCTTAACACAGAAAGTAGTGTTTCACTATATAAAAATAAAAGCTTCAAATCTTCATATCTAACTACAATTCATTTTATGGGAGGTCTTTCTTTTGCAACTGTAAATTTACTCTGGACAAAGCCAGTGTTTATGAGGAGTTGCTGACAAACGAAGACACAGAGGCAAATGTCTGTCCTGGGAACAGCTAGCTCCATATTATCTGATTTGGCTAGTTTTCTCAAAATGGTGAAAATTTGTAAATCAGATTTAAGTACTCGCCTGAATGTGATTTGGTCAATGATTCACAAGTGCATATTTGTCTGCTGGATTTATCAGTTAAGCAGTCTGACTGCAATGTTAGATTACCAGTAAAACCTCAGCGGTGATGTGGCAATCTCTCTCAAGCAACAGCAACATCCAAAGAAAGCAAGACAAGAAGCTAAAAATTACCACAAAACAAACTTGAAAGAGGAACCGGCGATTAAAATGTAGAATGTTAACTGGTGTAGCAGCACTTAGGGGTGGAAGGAGGAAAAAGATACCACCTACATGTGTTCCCATAACATTTACACAGAACAAGAACAAGGCAGCTGCTCGACATGATCACGATTTGTATCCACAACACTGAAAGAAATCACAATATAAATAAACTGGGTGAATAATATGAAGTTGTGTGTAATTGTGTACAACTGGTGCCACTAATAGTTATGCCTTATCCTTCCCCCTCTCCATGTGGTGTCCTTTTTTAAAAGCATTTTGTTGGCTGTATTTTCATTATTTCCATGAGAAATGAATGCTTGTGTCTCGCCAACATCACAGCACATTTACAATGGCATTTAAAAAAAAAAAAAAAAAAAGTATAATGGTTGTGTGTCTCTGTGAGTGCTTAAAAACAAAAAAGCAAGAGCTTCTTTTCTCACTCACCATTTTCCAAATATAATAAAAATATGTTTCATGTCATAATCAATGAGAAATCCAATGCAGAAGTAGCGGAGACAGCAACATGGACTGCAACATTACAGCTACACAACACGGTTGTACTTAGTTACGTCAGAGTCATCTTGGTTAGGTGGCGATCGGTGAGATGATGACCATGATGGTGCTAAAGGTGGTGTTGGCATGAAAGCTGAAGCTTTGGAACCTTAACGGTTTGCACAGAATGTACAAATGAGGACATCAGAGAGCTAGACCGAGTAAAGGCCTTTAGAGATGAAGCAAGAGTTAAATCCCACTGGCACCACTATCAGCTGATAGTTGAATGGAATTATGGGTAATGTAGCCATGAACCAAAGTGAAAATACACCATGTCAATGAAAGTAGAATTACATTACAAAGGAAATCTTGGAAAAAATCTGAAGATCAATGGCCTTTAGGCTATCAAGTATCAGCTGTCAGCTTGACACCACCCATTCTGGATTTTTATTTAGATGTTTGACGGTTATTATTACTATTGTTGACAGCATTGGACTTTTATAGCTTTCTGTTCTGTGCTGGCCTGGCTACATACGAATAAGTCTCCAAATCCTTGCTGTGTTCCTGGTGTTCTCTTTTGGGTAGGAGGTCTTAACTGTTTGCCTCCATCAAACACTGGTGGTAGAGGTTTAGCGGTTATCTGGCTAATGGTATATTTATCTAATCTATCTTTATAAATTGATAGTTAATAAAAACATTTCTGGCCATTTGTACTTTGTTGGGAAATAAGTGGGAAGTTTGGAGTTAACCTTACGACCTTAACCTAATTACAGAACCTTCTAATCACTGCACAGCATCATTGCCATACAGTTATATAGGAGGTGTATGAAGGTGTTGAACCAGTGAGCATGATTACTATCTTAACTGCCTTTTTTCCCTTATCTGAGAGTGCTGCCATCCTCATGTCACTTTTGGCATGATTTGTGTCTGTGTGTATCCCAAAGTTTTAAACAGTTCACTTTTTTCTCTCAGTTTTGAAAAGAATCATGTCCACAGTACACAAGGGTTTTTTTTTTTTAACTCTTCATTGGAGAACATGATTCTAAAACACCCAGACCTCTGCACTGAGCAGACACATAACATTTAGCAAGTGCGTCACAACCGACATCACTGCGCAGTGCAATATGGGACAGAGCCACCATATACTCCTTGTACTGCTTGCACAATCTAAGTATGCTTCAAATTAGTTTAAAAGAAAAGGGATTGTACAGAGACCACCTATTACTGGAAGAAAAGAAACACTATAGTGAGAAAAATAGCTTTACAGGCAGTGTGGATCGTTATGAAATACTGAAAGAGGAATGGATTTGCGACCCGACGCCTTTCACGAGTCTCGTGGACCAGCAGGGAGCTGCCAGCGCTGCCAGATTTACTGTGTGGCTTCTACCATGGACAAAAATAGCAAGTGTGCCATCAGCTCCTCTTCAGGGGGAAAAAAAGAACGGGACAAGTTAAAAGTTTAAGTGTTGTGTCATGTCATGGTTTCACTATGCTGCGAAAGAGCATTTGTTACTGCATGGGCGCTATGTGCCACCCGAGAGCTCGCAGTAAACACTCTCTTCCGCAGTATCCTCCTTCTTTAAGTATGGTATTATTGCAAACCATATGGTGGCATTCTTTGAGTATCACGGTAAAATTTCTATACTGCTGCAGTCCTACTGTAGTAAACACTCAGTCTGACCTCACTATGTGACAAACTTAACCAGGGTTTGAACGATTATTTTTGACTTTATTTTTACGTATATATCACAGATGAAAGCAATACAAAATGGAGATGAAAAACACAGTTGCACTTTAGGCTTAAAGTGATGCAGGATAAAATGCCTCAAAGTATGCTTCCTTAATAGTTTAAAAGGTTAAGCTAAACAGAAGTGTTAAGGCATATGTGTCAAACACAAGACCTGCAGCCTTATTTCATTTGGCCTAGAGAACATTTTCACTATTCAGAATTCACAGTATGTAAGTAGACCTTCCATCCAAAGTTAAGGTACCGTACACCACCATGTACGTGTACCATATGTCTACTGAGTTT
This sequence comes from Notoglanidium macrostoma, assembly GCA_030068235.1. Taxonomy (NCBI): domain Eukaryota; kingdom Metazoa; phylum Chordata; class Actinopteri; order Siluriformes; family Auchenoglanididae; genus Notoglanidium; species Notoglanidium macrostoma. Next base: position 11,359,567 of record JAQQZR010000012.1, read on the forward strand.
CATAATTAAACCTGTGTGTAAAAACGCTTGTCATATCGTGTCTTGTGCTGGCAGTGGCATATCCAGAAACTAATTTAGGTGGAATCAAGAAATGTTCCTGCATTTTCTTTCAATATAATGTATTGACATTACAAAAAAAAAACTGTGTCAGTATTGCCTCATGTTATTATGTCTTGTATCATGGCTTTAGTATATATCGTCTTATGCCTAATTAGTATAGCTATACACTGCATCACCTACAGAGAGGGTTGGGGTTTGAGTAAAGGCATATTCCTCACAGCAAGAAGGTCCTGGGTTCCATCCCCGGGTCACCCAGGGTGCCTTTCTGTGCGCAGTTTGCATGTTCTCCCTGTGCATGCGTTGGTTTCCTCCGGGGACTCCGGTTTCCTCCCAAAGACATGCAGATTAGGTCAACTGGCTACTCTAAATTGACCATAGGTGTGAATGTGAGTGTGTGTGGCTGTTTGTCTGTATTGGCCCTGTGGTGGACTGGCGACCTGCCGGTGACCGGTGTACCCCGCTTCTCGCATGAAACGACTGCTGGGATAGGCTTCAGCTTCCCCCGAGACCCAGACGGATAACGCGGCATAGGTAATGGATGGCTGGATATTCCTTTGTTATTTCACACTTTGTAAGTACACAGCATCTATCATGCTCCTCAGCTCCCAAAGACTTCAATGACAATACTTACCGTCTGTGTAAAGAAACCTGCACTTGAGCAAATATATACCGCCTTAAAAAAACACCCCTTTTCTGCAAACATCACACTGACCAAATATATCTGTTATAACAACTGTGGAAACTGTACAACAACCAGGGGTGTAACAATATGGCATATCATATTGTTTGATACAAGGCTTTCAGTCTGATATGCATATTGAATAATATATTCAACATACTGCATAATGAAGTACATTATTCCTTATAAAATGCAGTTTATTTTATGTAAAGTGTGATGAACATTCGAATTTAATCAAGCCCATACACTTTCCTCTGAAAAAGAAACTTCCTCTTTATCTTGAATTAGGAGATGCTACAGGCATTGCACACTCACACACAGACACACACAGACACACACACACACATACACACACACACACAGCTGCAGATATAAGACTCTAGAGGAACATGCAGGATTCCAGAGAGCTGCCTGACTGACAGCAACTACCAACAGCACAATGAGAAAAAATAGTCCCATGCCTCAGACAGCATCATTTTGGACCAAACACAAAAACCATCACAGATGTTTGCATACTAGCATCTATGCATTTATGTACTCGCATCTGTATCAGTTCTAACCTTACATATTCACTGATCACTGTCAAAATATGCAAACTGTAGGACATGTTTCTAGGTGAATAATCTGTAAGTGTAAATCAAGCATGTAGACTTTTTCTATCAGAGTGGAAGTTCTACAACTTTTTCAATCTACCTCAATTCATTTAGTATCCTATGTAATGTTGGGAGGTAGACTAAAATGCTTCGTATGACCCTATGTTTATATTTACATCTACAGGAATATAAAAAAAAAAACAAAAAAAACCCAGTTGAATCAGGAGCATATGACTCTTTTATATAACAAGCATGAGAAATAAGATTCTCCGTACTATACACAATGATGCAAGAGAGGAGTGTACCGATGTTGATATTAATCATCTGTCCCTCCGTTCACTTGCGGTATTAGATTAGCTTTGTCTTGCTAGTTCGCCTTCACTTCCTAGGTTGCTCAGACTCAAAGAAACTATTAAAATGAGGATGCATACATTTCAAAAAGGACATGAGTGAAGGATATGCATTAATCTTGTGAATGGTAAGGATAACTCTTACACAAACTTTGCCCATTATTTACCATTATTAACAGTCCACTTTACATAAAAAAAGAGAAATTCTGGCAAAGGAACCCATAGACATTGAAAATTCTGCAATTATTTATACCCACAAGTACAGTATATTTTAAATAGGGTATAATTAGATAGTAAGTATAGTATAATTAGATAGCAGTTACATAATGTAGGTCCCTTAGGGTGAAAAAGCTTTAGTTCACCATAAACTAACCATAAGATAACAAGCCTTTTGTCCCTGTAGATAATTTGTAAAATTTACAACTGCTATTATCCCATAATCAGGCTATGACACACCTTACACATGGAAGGTCACTGGTGAGAACGAGATGGCAGAGGATAAGGCACCAGAGGACTACTCCGCTGGGACTAAAAACCATGGCGGCCTTTCTCTACACTAATGCCCTCATATTTCACACTGCTGATTCAGGAAGTCCCTGCTGCTGTCAGAGAGGTTACACTCCATCACGTTGTCTGAAAAAGATACTATACGTGGTGCGAAAATGAAAACGGAAATGAATTCAATTCTGGTTGCGAGTGCCTACAGAAGTCTGACTAATCTCTAATAAGTCCATGACGTTCCTCTACTCCTCCTCTAGTGGTTGTCATAGCAACTACTCTGCAAAAGCTGAAAACAAAGTTTCCTAGGAGCTCTATCTCCACACATGATTACTGTGTGACCACAGAGTTCAAAGTGTGTCTGTGTTTGCATGGTGGGGTGATGATGGGGTAAAGTGCCAAGATGTAATTATCTACTTACCTTCTTAACAATCTGACTGCAAACATAAAATAAATTACATGTACAATGGCAACAGAGTGTCTATAAGTGCTGGGTTCTCATGGAGTTACCTCATGCTTTAAACTAAGCATTATTTATTTTCCCTTAATAGACAAGACATCTGAATACAACCGACACTGAATAATTTCAATACGATGCCAAGCTTCCTAAACCCGGACATTTTGTCAGGAACACGTTTGAAACCTTAACCTAATCTGTGAAATCTAAGTCATGTCAGCACTGTCCTCATAATCACTTTTAATAGCGTAATTCATTAGATATGTTGAAAATGGTCTGGAAATGGACATATCGCAATGACCTTTCCAAACAGAGACACACAGCGAAGCTAAACCTTTAAATAAATAAGGATTAAGGACAATTTACATCTGCTTAAATTGACATGAAGGAGATATTATAACTTTTTTTTTTTTTTGCTGATCTAAGCAGGAAGAAAACACTGATGATATACTCTGTAACTATTGTGCAATGGAAAATACACTTGAAGAAAATGACAAGCTGTTGACAGTAAACAGTTGTTTGGTTGAGTCTAGATGTGCGAGTGTGTGTTAGTTTTGTACTTTCTTTGTTTGTTTTGAAGGACTTTCCCAGGCAGTTTACTGAGGAAAATAGCAGCTGCTATGACTGAGTGACAGACTATTTCCACTCAGAGAGAGAGAGAGAGAGAGAGAGCACACCCTAAAAAAGATTCAGATCTTGAGGCAGGCTGTGTTTTAAAAGGAAACCTAACGCAAACTATACCTCTGAATCACAAACTGGTGACCTATTGCATAAATCTATAAAACGAGGTCATTCCCCAGCCTATTTATCTCACACAATCCGTTATCTACAATATTCTAGTCTACTGATGTACACGCCTAGGCCTAAGCTTGTATTATATAACTAAAAAAAGGAAGCAGAACCCGACCTGTTTACATTAAGATGTTTCAAACTTTCAGTATGTGTTTATTTAGAGATGCATGTCTGACGTGTTAACCATAAAACACGCAGACTAACGACTGCGTTTAACATAGTTTCAGAAATGGCGCACAACCACAACTTCGATAAACAACAAGAAAATATAATTAATACGAGATACCGGTTACACGGAAAAGTGTCTGTGTAGCAGTTAATGAAGTTTAAAAAGCTAAACAGTAGGCTAATCTGAACTTTACGCTTTTCTCTGGTAACTCGTCGTCGCCTGATGAAGCACCGTTACCGAAAACGCGTCTGAAAAACTGTTAGACTTACCACCTCCCTGTGAAGCGGTCTCACTCATTTCAATGAGCGTGTCCTGGGGGGACATTCCCGCACCTCGACTCATGTTAAAATGTTTCAGAGGCTCATAAAAGAGAAAAGAAAAACGCTCGTTTTGTACAGCGGGGCTCTTTTCCTCCAGCACACGCCCCAGACGTCCGCTCTGTAGAGCAGCGGCCTGTTTGCTAACGACTCCTCACCTCGCTCAACGTCAGAGTCATCTTACATGGGTATTTCAGCTAGAACACAGCCCACAAACCACACACACACACACACACACACACACACACACACACACACACACACACACACACACACACACACACACA
>JAQQZR010000012.1:11384853-11408081 GCA_030068235.1 Notoglanidium macrostoma
TCATTCATGTTCCCATTTCCTGCAGGAGAAATTGAAAAAAGGTTGATTTTCTTGCTGCTGTTCACAGCTGTAAACTTGCGTCTGATTCATTCAGCCCTCGTTAGCTAAGTTGAATAATGGGATTGCCTTTATTTTCCTAGTCCACTACATTTTTTTGTATTACATGGGATTTACAATGCACTGTTTTGTGTGTGGGTGTGTATATAATATATATATAATGTATGAATATATATGATTTTATTCAAATATGTAAATAAATATATCAATAAATATTTAGAAATGCAATTTCTGCACCATCACTGGACTGTACCCAGGAGCCTGTAAACGCAGGACAGTGTGACCTTTCAGCGCGGAACGATTCGGGATTCGATTAGATTCGGGAACCAGGCACGCGCTCGGATTCTTCTGTTTCCTATCACCCACCTTCTTTGATTCCATCCCTAAAAACCAGGCTACTGTAAAGACGATGAGGCTCGTTCAGTTTTTAAAGCTTTCTGAAAGAGATTTCGGTTTTAAAAAAAGTGTTTAGACCTTTCATAAACAACAAAACAATACTTCAACCCAGAGTTAATATCGTTTAAAAGCGATGCCAGTCCGTTCCGTTAATGGATTAACGAGAGAAAAGGAAAGTTGTACAAGCCTACTCTTTGTAAATTTCCTTCAAGCCGTCAACTCTAATACATTTTCTGCGGTTTTACTCTTTTAATAAAAAAATTCCCTTGGAAGAATGACTGTCTGCAAGGATTTACCAAGAAACCGGTAAGTTTTAACAGAAGAGTGAATAAAAATATATCGCTTGACTATGCTAAACTATACCAGTAACGGAACTGCACAGTGGAGACTGCCCATCCATCCATCCATTATCTATAACGCTTTATCCATCTGGGTCACGGGGAAGCTGGAGCCAATCCCAATTCGGGCGAGAGGTGGGGTACACCCTGGGCAGGTCGCCAGTCCACCACAGCAGTGGAGACTGTAGAGCAGCATAACTTACAGTTAGTCAAGGAAATCTAAATGCTAGTCACTTAAAACCATAATAAAAATATCATGTTTCACTCGGATGAATAGTTTTGTCTTTTCTCTTACTTCCTAACTTCTTATTACTTCTCTTACATCCTCCATCACGGTATGCTTGTCTTGAGGCAAACGAGCTCCTGTACAAGTTCAGGATGAAACTAAATGTTAGTCACTTTGCTAAATTACACTGAAAGCTAAAAGAAATTCATTTGTAGTTTTTACAAAAGTCATGCCACTCCACCATGCTTACAACTTGTATCTTTTCTTACCTCTGTTGCTGTCTCCGTTATGGGGTAGCTGACTTGAGGAAATCAAGCTCCTGTACAAGTTCAGGTCTCTATCTAGGTGGTAAGCACAACTTAAGGTTAGTCACTCCTTTAAAGGACAAGGAAATTTACAGGCCAGGCGCTTAAATGTTCTTACAAAAGTCATAAGACTCCACTATGTTGAACAGTTTTGTCTTGTATAACCTGGCACTTGTCTCGAGATGATTAAGCTGCTGTACAAGTTCAGGATTTTATCTTGCGAACAGCAAAGTTAGATCCCTCTGGTAAAGAACAACTAATGCTGACCGTACACTTGAAGACTTTGGAAAGACTAAAGTCTGACACCATCTCACAACTAAAGACAATGTGTCAGCAGCCAGAGAGTAATGCTGGATTAACTCCAAACAAATTTTCAAGCAGCATTTGTCTCTGATTTTGGAAAGACCGGGATTCTTGCAGGGTCACTATTTGCATAAGCCGAGACTAAAGATAAGGTGCAAAACAGAATGCCAAGACAAGAAAAAGACTGACTCAAGACAGCTATTCTGACCACCTTACACCAAATGATCCAGATGACGGGAGCGCGCCCCAGCTCTAGCAAAACCCTCATGGTTTCATTCAGATATTGGAAATTTGTCTGCGACACTGAAATTGCTTAAAATGTCGTTTGGAGTAAGGATGGCATAAATGTAAATGCTTGAACCTTTAATAACATGTGATGTCATTCCACTATACTGAATCATTGTGTCTTGTCTTACCTCTCTTTCTATCTCAGTCATGGGATAACTTTCTTGAAGCAGACAATCTGCTGTATGACTTTATTTTTTTGAATAAAAATCATATTGTTTGACTATGCTAAACTGTTGTTTTTCTTGCTTCTCCTGCTACACGAATCACTGTATATCAATCCGGAGGAGCCTGCTGAGGCCCACAGGCTCCTTCAGCAATCAGGACTATAACTCTGAGGTAAACACTATAGCGAAAGGAGAGAAAAAACTTTAGTCTAGACACAATGGCAGACTTATAAGCAAGAGTCAAACCAAGTATAAAGTCCTGGAACTCAAGCATTTTACACAAGTCTTTCTATGGTATACACCTGTGTTTTCCCCCCACCTCTCCATTACGGGGTACCTTACTTGAGGCAACAAGATCCTTTACAAGTTCACGACTCAGAGGTGAAGACTAGGGCACGATCAGTGGACAAATTAAAGGTTAGCCGTTCAGTTCAATCACAAGGACGTTTAAAACATAGGCATAGCCAACGTTTTCTTTTTAAATTCAAGCCATACCACAAAAATCAAACAACTCCTGCTTGACGTAACCAAGGCCTGGGAGGCACAGCCGTCGACCTACCGCTCTGTGGCAGAATATGTGAAGGACATGCCTGAGGGGATCGAGGTAGTGAGGCCTCACATAAAAGAACACATGGAAACAGCACAAAAAGAACAAAGCAAGGTATACAATCGAGGAGCTTAGCCCAGAGAGTTTCAACCCAGTGACAAAGTACTCCTCCTCGTTCCCAGTGCCTCTTGTAAGTTCCTGGCATGTTGGCAGGGCCTGTACACTGTGGTCGAGAGAGTATGCCACTGTGCACTTCTTACTTATGTGTGTTCACTGCTTGCATGAGTTAAATGCAGAGCATTAATTCATACCTTGCTTGGTATTAAGGTATGCCATAATCACGTGGTTTAATGGTTTCTAACTCCACCTTGGCTGTAAACACTAAGGTGAAACCAGCAACAACGCTAAAGGTTAGTCACTCTGGTAAATAACAAGGAAATCAAATGGCAATATATTAGAATTTTTTTTCTTTCTTTCTTTTTTTTAAACAAAGTCATATTGCTTCACTATGCTAAATTGTCATGTCTTTTCTTACCTCTCCTGCTACATGAATCACTGTGTACCCATCCTGAGGAAGATCTCCTGTTTCAGCCTGCTGAGGCCCACAAGCTTCTTTAGCAGTCAGGACTTTACCTCTGAGATAAACACTGTACTGAAAGTATAAACACATTGTCAAATTTATAAACAAGAGTCAAGCCAGATCTAATGTCTAGAAACCTGAACCTTTCACAGAAGTCTTGCAGCTCTACTATGATATAGTAAACTATAGTAAACATTATTTTATTGTACTTATATTTCTTTCTCCTTTAGCTTTCTCCTGTATGATGTACCTGTCCTAAGGCACCCATGCTCTTGTTCAAGTTCAGGAGTCTACCTAAGCAAAATTAAAAGTTAGTCACGCTATTAACGAACAAGGACTCTAAGCTTGTCTTAAAAATGTCATGTTCTTCCATGTCAAGACCAAATGGCAAAACCAATGGCAAAAGTAAAGGTTTGTCACACTGTTCAAGAACCAGTCCATAAAATCGCTAGACATTGGAACTTAAAAATGTCATGTAGTTCTACTATACTAAGGAGTTTTGTCTTTTCTTACCTAGCTTGCTCTCTGAATCATGGTGTGCCTGTCTTGAGCCATACAATCTCCCCAACAAGGACGACACTGGCTATAAACAATTCTGCTTCCGGTTGAGATGTTTGCCCTCCTGGCCTGTCTTATCCATCCTCATGCCTTACTTCTGCTTAGATAACTTCACGTTGATATTATACATATTCATACTCTACAAATTCATATAAGTTCATGCTCTAATGAAATCAAAAATGACCTTTATTCTCATACTGAAGATCCTTTCAATAAATACAGTATTGTGTGACTCCATAGAATTCAGTTAGTTCCCTTTTGAATCTGGTTCCTCTCAAAGTTTCTCCTAATGTTGTTTTATCCTTTTTAACCTTGTCTCTAGCTTGTTTATGAAAAGCAAATTTAAATCTGGATTATTTATTCATATCTGGATTTAATAATAATAATGATAATTGTTGTAATAGTTGTCACCAAAATCATTCTTCTTCATTCTTCTCTTCTTCTTCTTCTTCTTCTTCTTATTATTATTAATGACAGTACTGTAATGACTTTATAACTGAAATATTACAACATCATTCTCAAGATATAAAAACTGGTCTGTTTGTAATTTTTTAAACAAAATATTGATAATCATAGGCTATTAATAATGTCGTTTCCTATCAGTAGATTATTTAATAGCCAAAGGTTTTAATAGCATAAAAGTAGTGGTACGGTATCTGGTTAACATATTTGCAACAAACAAGCTTAGTTCAGGATAAACATCTAGTGTTGAGAACTAGCCTATATAAAGTAGAAAATGTCAACAGTTGCGAGTGTTTTTTTTTCCAGGCCACTACACGTACAGTACTGTATAATATCACGTGACACGCGCTTCCACTTTTTTCCGGTGTCACTGCGAAACCTGTGCGCACCTCGTCTGTTGGTGCATGCTGTTGTTTAACATTAAATTATCGTTTCAGTGGTCGGACATCTATGTACCTGTTTTACAAATTGAACTCAACTAGGACGAAGGTGGTCACTGTGGCTGTTTTATGAAGGCATTAACAGCACGATGGGACACATGAGTCTCTTCATGTGTTTAATATGGATCCACTTTGCACTCATAATCGCAGGTGAGATGAGACTGACGATTGTCTTCTGTAGCGTTTGAATGTTCTGATTTCTTTTTTTCCCCCCGCCTGCGACGTCAAATATGCGCAATTTCTCAGAAGTGAAAAATAAACCAAATACTTGAGGGAAATCAAGTAGTGCATTATTTTGTTCTTAATATGTAGGTTAGTTTTTATATAATAGTATTACTCTGACAGATCAACTTGGCACAGTTTAAGAAGCAGAACACTCGAGTTTCCCAGGTCTAAGAATAAAGTACTGGATTTGTCTAAAAAAAAAGTCCACGACCATGAACTTTGTACCTTTGTGTCTGGAGAGTGGATACTTAACACCACTGTAAATGGTTAATGAGTGATGAAGTTTATCAGTGTCATGCACAACAGCAAGCTTAGGAGTGCTATAAGCCATGTGATCATAACCTTAATCTATGTATATTTACCAACACTCACTGTATTTTGAAAATATTTAGACCTTATACAGGTGTGACTTTTCGTACATCACACTAGACACACTGCCATACTGTCGGTGTATTGTAGCCACAGTTCATGAGTATGCTTAATACTTAAGGGTACCTGAACAACTAGATTGTTAGGTCAAACCTGTTGTCATCATCTGACATATTGTTGTTAGCACAGGCTAAACACGCAAGCGGTGACTAAGCTAAGAAGTCAACAGGCTGGTTTCGACCCAGTTTTAATCACTCAGTTTACTATTGATGTTTATGTATTAGCTATAAAAAAAAACAAACTAAAAGGCTTAAGCGTTGACAGATCAGTTGTATTTTTTCCCTTTTTATTCTCATTTCCCATCCTCCCTGCTCTCAGCCCTTTTTGAATAAATGCAAATGCACACAGGCGTAGCTTTCAGTGCATTGTTTGTGTGCCTTCTTCTCATCTTTTCAGTGTTTATTTCCTGGTTTAAAGTTCTGAATGGGTAAGAGACTATGACTCTGTATAATATGTAAATATCACGTTTAGAGACAAATAGGTAAGAAATCTGAAGTAGTCATCAAAATCCAGGATGACCACAGACACCTGTCATAACTTCCATTTAGCAAACTTTAAAACTCAACACTGTTTGAATAGTGACCTGAGCCCTCACTCAGGAGCATAGAAAGGAAAACCATTAGAAAGTCACTGAAGCATGCTCAGAGCATGTTAGCTTTACAAACACACTTCCCTATTCCCATTCCACTGATCTGTAGTGCATCTGTACTTATATGATACAGCAGTGACTGTGGAACACCAAAAGTTCAGAAGTTGTATATCTACTTAGTAATTTTTAGTTTAGACTACTTCGAATTAAATGTAAAAAGGGGGACATTACATTTTTTTTTTCTAAATTTAAAGCTTAACTATGTGCCAACTAACCCCAATTCACACCCATCCTGCACCCACTTAATGAGTTTGCTCTAATGTCAACAGAAGCGTGCAAGTTCTCTTCTATGTGCAATTTGTAACTGCTGTGTTAGCATACTAAATTAACATAGTCTATAATGTACATTACTGTTTAGACAATGCGTAGGTCCACTTGTAGATTTTACTCAAATAACTATCCTTCTTAGATTGACACCTTATTTATTTTGCTTTAAAGTTATCCTGTATTATGTACTTGACAGTAGGAACACCATATGAACCACTACCCAGCATTAACACACATTCAAACGAGCATTGACACAATTTTTACAAAATTACACATCACAAAATTTCTTAAGCAGCTTCTATGCTAATTTTAAAGACACTGTCAAAGTCATTTTGATCTCTGTTAATGCGTGTTCTTAACAGAAGATAAGTGAAAGTAAAAGATTTGTCACTGAGCCCTTCCAGTGGAAGTGCTTGATAGAAATAACATGCCTTACTGTGACATCATACAGTCGATTTACAAGGGAGTGTGGCCAGGATTAAATTAGAAGCTGACCCCAAAAATCTTGAGGTAGGATTTTTTTTTAAATGAGGTTATAAACTTGTCATGACCAGTGATGCATTTATACATAAGATGTATTGCTGTAGCATGCAGTTCGTTCATATAATTTACATTTTCAGGAGGTACTTTTCAAGATGATTTCTAGTGTAATTTATACTTAATCTGTTTTATAAAATTTTGGTTATGAATTTGGAAAAATATTGATTTCCTGTATAATTGTTTTAAATGTGTCACTGAAGATGAAAGTAAAAGGCTAGAGAAATGAAAACCTGTGTAACAAATTCCCAAACATGCTATGCCAAATGACCAAATATGTAATCAAACATTTTTTAAAGGTAACCCATGATATAAACATTTTTCTTAATATATAAACACCTTATCATTTCAGAAATATCATGTATCAAGTATCATGTGTTGGCTGTTTTGCTTTATTAATAGCAAGAAGGCTAAGACAAGTGTAAATTTTAAAACTGCCCTGATATACCTGTATTCACTCTAGCTTATACTGCTTTCATCATGGGAGGATCCTTACGTGAGGGGAAAATATCATGTTGAGAGAGAGGAGATTTAATGCACTTTAGCCACCAGGAGGGGGCTCTGTCTTACAAAACTGACATACAGTGTTGTGCCACCTTTGCATAACTTTCATTTAATAGTGGCTGACATGCTGCCATATCTGGGAATTGAGTAATGTAGCATGTGGCTTGGATGCAGCCTAAGTATTCAAGACTATCAGGATGCAGGTATTTGCTGCCATTATTGTAAATTCCACAGTATAACAGTTATAATAATGAAAACTTTATTTTGCATCAGTGAGTTACCTAGCGCTAGATGAAAGAGTTAGGCTAATGCAAGACTTGCCATTCAGGCTTGTTCTCATTCATTATAACAAAGTTTGGTGTGCAAAAATACAGAAAAACACCTAAATCAAACCAATGTCCACCATAGTTTTCTAAATAAAACATAGAGCAGAGGATAAAACCACAGTAGTGAATGTAATGCTCTCACCAAAAGCAAAAAGATGCAAACACAGTGTTTACCTGCTTGATATTTACAAGTTCACTGGATGACTGAACTTGCCCATTCACATATTAATCTTAAAATTTTCAAGTAATGGACATCACTGTATAACATTCATAAACAAAAGAATTGACTCTGTATTATTGTGTAAATTTTTCTGCCAAGTGTTGGAGTGCAAGCCAGTTGTACTATTTGAGAGTCTTTCTACACACACCATGTGATAGCTATTTTAAAAACTTGTATTTTAAAATCACAAAAGATATGTTTTTTCAAGGTCAAAGTTCAGAAGAATGAGTGGCAATTTCAACCAGCACCAATTGAGTTTCCTTCCGCAATCTAACTTATTAAATTACTTGTACGTTTTTTCTTTTTTCCTTGTGGATAATTTAGCTTGGAGTTACACCTTTAAATTTTTCTGCAAAATAATATTTAGTGAAAAAAAATGTTTTAATAAAATAAACCTTTCAATGAAAATTAGCCACTGGTTTTCCTGCCAGAGGTAAAGTTCCAGTGACTTAAAGTAATGACACCACATTAAAGATCCAGAATATTGGTTAGAATGTTAATACACATTTAATATAATCCTATGAATTTGAAAACATAATTTAAAGTTTGAACATTTTGCTGGTGAGAAAATCACAATATTTTGAAAATGGATGAGACAGTCACAAATTCATCTGCAAGGGTAAGAATTAAATATCTACCTACAAAATCAGAAAACAACTAAAATATCTTACCTTAGCCACAATCAAAACAAAAGAAAAAAACCCCGGTATGTTTTACCTATAGTGGTGAGGAAGATGTCAATGTACACTGGAGCTTTATGCTATACCTCTTATTTTAAAAGTAGCTAGAAATGTTGATGCTTATGGTTAGGCTGTGATAAAGTATCTTAATGTATGCAAATCCCCACCAAACTGATCATGCCATTTTTATATTGATGCTTACTTCATTGTTTATATGTATATGAATATGTATGCAATATGTATATACAGTTGATGCAGTAATAAGTCTAGTACTGAAAGTATCTAGAGAAACATTTTGGACAAATATTCTTTATCTGTAGACAGTGAAATCCATAATTATATATGTTAATATATATGTAATGAATCATGTTTTTGCACCTCCTACATCTTCAGAAGCATTTATTTGTTCAAAATGCCCTGTTTCTCTGGATGCCTTGTGTGCAACACATATTTTCTAATACATTTCTTCATATTTTATTAAATATCTAAATGCTGTTTAGTACTATTAATAATTAGTATCAATATCAGTAATACTAGCATAGTATATTATAGTGTAGTATAGTATGAATAGTTCACAGTGTAACTTGGGTCAGAATAGGAGCACAGTACTGAAACTGGAGGGAGATGTGAGAAAGAAGTGATGATTATCACCTGTTCAGTAGAATAAACTTTCACTTTGTTCTGCTGAGGTAACCCATTCCCAGTCAGGCCTGACTAATACCGACCTCAAGCTTTACATGGACCTTGAAAGTTATATGTGCTCCTGTGCCATATACACCTACCAGAGTAAAACATTTAATAATTGAATCAATAATTATTTACACAAATTCTACAACTCATGACTTAATCCTATGAAATTGCCTGATAAATATGTTCTCTGTAAGATTTAAAATGAGGCATACAAGATTTACCTTTTCTTATATGGAATTGGAATCTGCCCATTAAGTCTAACTAAAATAAAAAGATACCACCATGCAGTTTGGTCACCTGCCAACTTTCACCCAGCAGCCAGCCAGCGCTTCCCTTTCAGCTACCGATTATGGAGGGTGACAGGTAACACATGCTTCCTCTAAAATACCTGAAGCCACATTTTTTCAAACTGCTGGGCAGCATAATATACTGTACACAGAGGAAGTCACTAACTGCTCTCTTCCACATACAGAAGCCCATAGACATCCACTATTGCAGACCTGGGCATTTGACGTGTGAGTTCGTATTAAAAGTGTAACAGCGACACCTCTTACTTTGTGACAGGTGCACGAAATACAATTGCACGGCTTTTACACAGCAATTACACCGCAATTACACGGCCACTATTGTTTTTCTTAATTAACGTCGTCACTGCGCTTATGCACTTCAGCGAATGTGTTGGACAGCTTCCAAGAAATTCATAGCCCTTAAATATGTCAGCTAACATTAAAAAAAGAAAAATTGACATAGAATGTAGAATTTTTAACAAGGCATGGACTTCTAAATATTTATTTGCTGAAATCAAATGCAAAGCTGTGTGCTTAGTGTGTGGAGAACATATTTCGGTGCTTAAGGTTTGCAATTTGAATCGCCATTACGAGAGTAAACACGGAGAACAATACAAGAATTTGATTGATGCAGAATAGGCACGAGCATCGGAAGATTTGCTAGATAAACTGCAAAAGCAACAAGGATATTTTACAAAGCTCTTCTCATCCAGGGATGCCGCAGTCAGGACCAGCTTTCTTTAGGCTTATTGTTCTTTATCAATGTAAGTTGATGCTGCTATTTTATGCTAAGTTATTATGTTAGTTTTTTTAAACATTGCAAAAATTGAAAAGTTGAAAATTTATAAACTGTTTTTGTGATTGTTCATTAAATATATGTATTTATGGTTTCTCATAGTGGGATGTCATATATATTGGAACTTAATTATAAGTTTCAAGTATATATTAAGTATATTATATATATTCCGGCCCTCTAAAACAATTCCAATTTCCCATGTGGCCCCTTTGGAAAAATAATTGCCCACCCCTGCACTATTGGCTAGTGTTCCTAGTATGCCATCTCTCTCTCCCAGAGAGCATGGCCAATTTTGCCTCCTAGATTCCCGGCCATGACAGCTGTAGCATCATTGGGATTCAAACTTGCCATCTTCTGATGATAGGATGCATACATTTCTGGTGCACCACTTAGGAACAAAAAAAAAGAAGATTTTTAACTGAAAGTAGTACCACATACTTCTGTCAATACCTAGCAACACACATTTCTGCTCGTGTGAGGAATTTCTGTCATTTATTTTATACTTGTCAGTGTACATATTATTATATATTCTACTTTCTTCTTTTACACACAATTTGTTCTTACTGTGCATGTGTTGTTCTTCTCATACAGAGCCTATTTGTAGCAGAACCCTGCAATTTGTGCCCAACAGCACTGAGACAGATGTGTGGGGAGGCCAAGGCTCCAGTGTTGAACTGAATTGCACAGTTCTGATGCATTACAGCAACAACAGCGAGTTTGAATGTGCGGCTCATTTGCGTTGGAGCAAAGATGGAGAATCTCTCCCTAGCCCTGGCTCCTTCACCCAGAACACCTCCCAGTGGTGAGTCCCACATGTGACAAGTACTGTCCAAGAAATCAATAGATATTCAATACATGTTCAGTGTATGCTATTCTGAAATAACACACTCATAAATGGAGTAGATGCAAGGTACATCTGGAAAATGACCTTTATCATGACCTTTACAGGTTCACAGACAAAGAGCAGCTGATAGTGAGCAGTGTTCTGACTGTGAGCCTGAAGGAAAAGTCAGATTTTGGTCTCTACGTATGTCACATATGGAACAACACAACCACCTTCAGGCTTCATAGCACTAGTAAGACCTCCTAAACTTATTCATATCAATCATGATGGACCAAGACGGATGCTGTTAGTAACTTTTTAATGTATGTGAAGTGTGTTTTAAATATCTGCTTGTACTCCGATGGACTGTTTTTTATTTCATCATTGATTTTTTTATTCATCTTATCACAATTTACGTAGCATTTAATCAATTTCCAAGTAACTGGTGTATTTATGTAAACATGTAATAATAATAATAATGATGACAATTTTTTTTCTTTTATCTCAGTCTTCCCCAGCCACACAGGGGCAGTGTTGGCATCCCTGGTTTTGTTCATAATGTTAGTCTTGGCTGCTGTAGTGTACTCAAAATGCCACCTCAACTTCAAACTCTGGTATAAAAACTCATATGGAGATTACGAAATCAATGGTAAGACTGCACTGAGTTATTATATGTGTTTGTATATATATACAGTGATATGTATAATGTTTTTGTTTTCTTTCAGGTCAAAGGATACATTTTTTTTGCATAATCTTCAGCATGTCACTAATCATGATCCATATGTTTTTCCCATTCAGATGGCAAAATTTATGATGCATACATTTCTTACACAAACGATGAGAATGACCAAAAGTTTGCAAATTTTATTCTGAAACCACACCTGGAGAATAAGTATGGGCACAAGTTACTCCTTAACAACACAAACATCCTCCCTGGAGCAGGTATATCCCTCAGTTATGAAGAACAGAATGCCTTACTGTCTTACTGTCTGATACATTTTTGCATTTTTGCATGTTGCATTTTTTATGTTGTGATTTTTTTCCTCATGTTGTTTTTGTGATTTGACTGAATATAACTTACATTGCGCTTATAATCACAAGTTATGCAGTACATACTGTCAATATTGATTTGTGTTAGAATGCAGTTACGGTTCTTTTTTTCAATGAAATTTATACTTTATAATAGTCCCATGTCTTTCCAAATTACTTCAAAGTTGTTTTTTTTCCATACCTTTTCATTCTGTTCATCACCTGAAAGCTAGTGTGTGTGGGTTGTGTCCTCAGAGCCATCAGCAGAGCTGATTATGAACATTAGTCGCTGCCGGCGGCTCATCGTCGTGCTGTCACAAGCCTATTTACAGCAGGAGTGGTGCACTACCAACTTCAGGTACAAGTAAATGCCTTCTGCTGGGACAATGGCTAATAATGTAAAAAAAAAGAGCTATATTTTTAGTTCTTATATAATATTTCAGATATGGTTGTCCATCAAATAGAGACTAGGATTTGTTTGCTCGTTCTAATTATAAGGGCTTTGGTCTGCTTTTAGACAGGGGCTATTTCACCTGCTAGAGCTGTCTCAGAAGCCCATCTTCATCATCTTTCAGTCTCAGCAGAATAATGTAAGTGTTGACATTATCCAGCAACTACGAAATCACCAGGCACGTATTACGACTCTCATCTGGGGAGCACATTCCATTGTGAGTCCTCACACATTCCACATACCAATTTAGTGTGTATACAAACAAATGTATGTCGTATTTAATTTTTTTGCTATGTATTCCTATTTAATTATCTAACCAATCTAATCATGTACATAAAGCAGCAGTTCTCAAGCTGTTGTCAATATGGGGGCCACATAAAAATCTCACAAATTGTATCTAGATTTTTTTATTTTTATTCTAAATGTGTAACAATACTGGATCTTATTGTTATTAATATGTACCATTTAACCACAGTTCATGGCCATCCTGCACCCTTAGTGTGTTAGTTATATGGTCAGAACAGCACCACATGTCTTGTATTTGCAGGCCAGCAATAGCTGTGGAAGTGGAGGGGTGGGGGGTGTGTGTGTGGTGACAATACCTACAAAAGGAGGCCTTACACTGATAAGGATTGAGGCCTTCTGATCTAAAATATTGGGTTTTTAATAATGCTCCACATCTATTGAGCCTACAAATACGCATAAATACACACACCATTTCTCAATCTCAGGCCCCATCATCTGGATTTTGGAAGGCACTCGCTTTGGCCATGCCCCGTAAAGTGGTATTCCATAGTGAATTGCCTGGAGACCCTCAGACCCTGCTCCAGGGGGATAGAGACCCCATGCTCACCATGCAGCCAGACTACCTGGACTGCAGACCCGATCCAGACCCTGCAGGAGATCTGGGTAAGGACATGGGTGCTGGTTCATCTGCTGCTTGCTCATAATTTTTCAATTTATTTTGGTACTCTTGCTTATAGTTTTCTTACATATAACTAGGCTTAAAAAGCATATTGAAACATTTCTCTATGTGTTGGAATCATATACTTTATAATGTCAATCCACTATTCTGGTCTCCTGTAGGCATACATTTCCCCATCTATAAAGCAATGTCTAGGAACCAAGTCCCCCCACCTCCTTCTGATCCAGTGACTGAATCCAAAACCCCTGAGATCGATGTGTCTGACCTGGGCTCCAGGAGCTACGCTGCCAGAACAGATTTTTACTGCCTGGTTACTGATGACATTTGAATCTGGATCAACCACACCTTGTTCTTCATTCACTCCAATGAGTATACAGCTGAACAAAAGCTCTACCGTATTTCAGTGGTCACTCTTTGTTTGTGTTTCAAAAAATGTATGCGTTTTAGGAAACTAGATTTGACCAGATTACAGGACCAGAGGTCATTTACAAGGGCTTGAGTTTATGTAAACTCAGCAAACAACATTCAACTCATTACCCTTTAATCTGAATCCATGTTGTATGTTTCTATGTAAAAAGTCCTAAATTTTAAATTATGCTTACTAGCTGGTTAGCTGTTAATTCTGGGAGGTTATGCCTGTAGTTCAAGTAAATCAATATTATATAAACTTTTTGTTTGCCTTTATCTGTCTTGTACTTTTAGTGCAAAAGTTACTGCAAAGTCACTGAAGTGCACCATATTTCTAACATTGCATATTAGTTGATGTAAATAGCTTTTATATATCAATATACTTCTATGAAATATTTCCCCCAAAAAATTTCTTTTTGTGGGCCATTTTTGTTGTGAAAGGGCATTTCAGGTTCTGCTTGTGTTAGCCTGCATGGCACACTATAGCAAAACACCACATCTAAAAAGGTCAACCGTAGTCACAATTATTTACATATTCAGTTTTAGGAACCAATTGTAGACATGTGTGCCAGGCTTCATTTGAATTATATTTACATTTTTGATGCTGCAAGCCTGTGTGCTTGTGTATACTCATGTGCAATGCATGAACAACTAATTCTTTTTAAGCAAATCATTAAAGAATATTGACTACTGGATCACTGTTCCATTCTTTTGTCCAACTTGCAAATATGTACACATTTTCTGTCTCAAATGGTAAGGTAAATAATGAACAAACATTTTTATACTTTTCACGTATGTGCAAGTGTTGTCCATTTCAACCTGCAGATGGCAGCACTGGAAAGCACTGGAAATGAATCCAGGAATTGATATCATCAATATCTATACCAATACTAATATCAATTCAATTCAATTCAATATAATGCTGAAATAAACTTAAAATACCAAAGTGAGTTTGTCATATTGAACCCAAAGTTCCCACTGTCATAATACATCCACAGTCAGAAAATTTCTATGGCTCTTGTATGCTATTGTAGTATATAGCAAACTCATCACAGGGCATGCATCAAATGACATATAGTGGAAGAAGGTATCTCCTGACCTTGACTTGTGTTTAGTCCCTTGTTAGTACTCCCCAAAGCACACAAACAGCCAGTCAGTGACCCACCAGCTGGAAGTCATGTCCACATAGCATGTGAGAGCCCTTACTGGTCACAGGGCTGGTCTGGGCACACTCTCACTAATATCTTTGGCAGGAATGTTTGGTCCAGAGTTCATGAGATATCTGAACTCTGGCTCCAACACAGATACTGTGTGTCACTGAAAATGCAATTTTACTGACTTGCCTGGCTCTAGTGATGGCCACCAGTAAAAGAGCAGATCACACTGTGGGAACACTGTTTTAGTCAGAGACATTCTACACGTTTAGTAAAAGTTTTGATTAATTTATGCACTCCCATTAGCAATCTGCCAGTCTGTCCCTCCTGTGTTGACAGCGCTGCCTTGGGGATAGACCCCAAAAGATACGCGTCTAGCTGACTCTGCAAAAAAAACCCAACAACCTAAAAAACATTCAGAACTTTCCACTTGCCTGCATACAACTAAGGTGTCGATGCATATGGAACAATAAGTCCATTTTGATGGGTAACTGTCCACATCCAATGCTTGTTTCAGCTTGTTTCCCAACATCAACAGCACTTGTGATTTTGTGATTTTGTGATTTGCTGGCCTGCACTATAATGTGTGATTTTCTGAAGGGTTTAGATAAATATGGCGGCACTACCCTGTTTTTTAAGGAATTTAATATGCTGACTTCAAGACCTGTTTTTGCACCTTTCTTTTGCATTTAGGTTGTTTTTTTTCACATACACTTCTGGCTTTACTGGGAGGCATCTGTTGTTACAGTTTGCAGGAGAAAACATGTGCTGCACCACTGCCTCAGGGTGCATGCATAATACCAGTGACACCTGCCTTTGTGATGTGGCTGACAGGTGCTTATTATTCAGCCAACATAGAAACATCGGCACAACATTACCTAATATTTCACTAGTGGAGTTGGAAATAATAGCAGAACATTTTGACATTTATTAATTTAGATCTTCAAAGTCCTCAAAGTTACAAAGACCTTGATAGTCACAAATATTTTGTTGTAAAGGTTTTGTTCTTCTTTAATCCAATTATCTAGCCAATGACTCTATGCTTTATATCAGTCAAGTGGATTCAGTTCAATTTTAGTATATAAACATTTTAGTTTAAATCACCCAGTCAAGTTCGCCAATATAGAATAACTACCAAGAATTGGCCCAGGCTCAGTAAATTGTAAGCAAAGACATATAAAATGAGGTGACTTCTTTGCTTCTTTAGAAGGCATAAACATCTAAATTGAAAAAGCATTACGAGCTATGTTTCAAATTTGGTAACATTAACTTGCTACAAGTAGCCAAATTGGACTGTTTGCTAATTCCAGTTAATGGTTCCAGTGGCTAACTAGACAGCAATTCAGATTCTTGTTAATGGTAAATATTGCAAACTAGCAGAGATTGAAAGGTATTTTTAGGCAGAATGGTGTAGTTGCTTAAAACAAGAAATAATCTTCTCCCATTTTTATATACACTATAGGGCCAAACGTTTGTGGACACTCGGCCATTACATTCATTATGTGATTTTTGAACATGCCATTCCAGATTTATTCCCCCTTTGCTGTTATAATAATCTCCACTCTTCTGGGAATGATTTCCACTAGATTTTAGAATACTGCTGTGAGGATTTGCCCATTCAGCCACATGAATATTAGTGATGTTGAGCACTGATGTTATGTGACAAACCCTGGGGTGTAGTCACCATTAAGTAATCCATAGTGTAAGTAATAAAAGTTACTTTTCACATGAAAAAATGACATAACCTTAATTTCATCAGTTAAAAAAAACTGAACCCTTTTTTACTTTTTAATAGTTGAGAACATTTAAAAGTTTTTGATTGTATAATTCCACTTTTAATTGAGTAAGGTTTTGACTTATCTACACTTTCACGTAAGTATAATTTCGCAGTACTTTTCCCACCCCTGTTCTATTTTAGCATTTACAATGCATTTACTGCAATAACAAAACAAATGCATATTTGGTCTACTTTTTGTGAATGCAGTTTTAACACCTTTTGTAGACTTTGAGGGTAGCACATGACCAGGTATCCAAAAAGACAGTTGAGAAACCATGTGATTCAAGTTACATGAACACAGACAGTGAGAGTGAGAGTGAGCTAATAACCTAATAGATGATATAGTTCATAGTTTTGTTTGCACTCCAGAAAAGATAATCTGGCTTTGAAAAATGCTGGCTTTGAAAAAATCACCAAAAGAAGGTGATGGTGCTTGCATGGGATTGCCAATCTCCTGACTTACCATGGAAAACCTTTAGGGGGAATTTTGAAATTATGAGTCCATTAGAGGGACCCTCCTATCATGGGAGAATTTAAGATGATTAGCCAAGAGGAATAGGCCAAAATTGAACCACAATGCTCCAAATGTTAATTACTTATTACCCTAGATGTCTTGAATAATTGCCAACTTTGTTAATGCGTATGAATACATATTTTTTGTTCATATTTATAAGTACAAAGTCAAAAGACTTGTGTAAATTTTAAATGGACATATGCACTGGAAATATATTAAATTACAAAAACAACAGTGTTTAAATACTTATTTCCCTTGACTGTATATAGGGCTGACATGGGGTGAAGAAGGAGACAGAAGGAGAAGGAAGAAGTGTCAGCAGTACATAAAACATCATTGTCATGCAATGGTTAGACAGCTCTGTGATCCACATTGCTCAATCCTGTGCTGGTCAGTACTCACAGGATATTGCCTTGAGATGGAGCAAGAAAAAAAACCAAACAAAAAAACATGATTAGCATCCCTGGGCCATATTCAGTAAAGCTGTGCAATAGCCATATGTCTGGGAGAAGCTGTCACTGATTAGCATGTTCCAGTATACCCCCAGATGATATAAAAATTAGAACTATTAAAAAATAATATATTTGAGTGGTATGGCAACCTTGCACTCTACCAGTTCTAGAGAGAAAACTATAGCTATCCTGTTTTCACCAGATATACAGTGTTTAATGTTTCTAAAGTGAAATGTAAAGTTACTGTTCAATGAAAAAAAAAAACACTTAAATCTTCAATATCTTCAATAATCACTTTATCAGGGTGATGGTCAATCTGAAGCCTTGCCCAGAAATGAATGATATTAGATGTTATGGGATTTTAAATTTGATTTCCAATTTAACCTTCTCTGCATTTTGTGCCACTGCAGTTGGAGAGATGCTGAGGTAGATATATTACATAATTACATAATTTACAACACTAGGACTTATTTGCAGGGGGATAGGTACACCACACATATACACTTACCAGTCAAAAGTTGTTGCACATACTGAAACTCATCTATCAATTATAACAGCAGAGTAAATTTGAGGCATTCTTTCTACAACGGACATTAAATACTGCTCAGTAAGTTCATTCCAACACTAGCATTAGCCACAGGTGTGATGCACTACAGTCTGTTTTGCCTTGACCTTTCTCTCCAGATCATCCCAAACCAGCTCTATCGGGTTCAGGTCAGGCGAATATGTTGGCCAGGCCATGAATTTTAGTTTGTCTTCTTTTTCTTTCCATATTAAATAGTTCTGAAAAATGTCTGGATGTGTTTGGGGTCATTGTCCTGTCATACATCTGACATTTATGAAATGAATGGAAAAGTAGTAAAAACTTGTGTTGTGCAAAAACCTTTGATTGGTACTACATATGCAAATTATAAAAGGTTGTGTTTCACATAAATGATTACTGACTACCCCAACAGCTGCCCTTGGGCTTTCATTTCAGGTAAATAAAATTTACAAGCCTTTCTAAACTAATTCTAATCTACAGTAATCAACATACACTACAGATACAGATTGAAAAAAAAGCAGATTCCTTGTTTTTTGTTCATTGCATTAGCAATGCACTGAAAACATTTTTATATTTACAATGAAAACATACATTTCTATTGCAAAAGATCGTCTGACAGAGTTGTTTGCTGTTCTTTGATTAGATGAAGTCACAAATACTTCATGAATTTTCCCCAGCTCATCATATTAAAAATTATCGCCTACAGGTGCAGTATACTGTATACCATAAAGAAAATAATCCCACTGTCTGGTGTTACCTAGAAGAAGATATGCTGCCTTTTGATTCTGGTTTCTCTCAAGTTTTTTTCCTCATGTCATCTTGGAATATTTCCTTGCCAGTGCTGTTCATGAGGAAATCTGGATTTCTGTAATAACTACTTAACGATGGAGAACAAGAATCATTATACAATATTACTATTTAATGTAAGTTTGCAAAAAGAAAAAAAAAATGCTATTAAAGTGTTACAAGTGTTGACAGAGAGGTGCAATAGTACAGGAACAATAATAGATTATGTTATAAATATGTTCAGTTAAACAGCTATTGTAATAATGTGCCATATTTTACAATAGTTATCAACAGGCAGGATTCTCTTGTGCAAGTGTGAATGAAACAGACAGATCATTATGCTTCGCTGAAGATTTGGCATAGAAGACCAAGCTGTCAAAAGTGTGATATATGACAAGTGTTTCAGAAAATCTAGTTCAACTACTGTGAAATTTAGTCATACATACACAGGTGTGTCAGACAAAGGTGGGGTAGGCGAAAGTAAAGTGACTGGTATGTAAAATGTAGCAACACCCAAAAACATTGATTAAAAAACCATTATCCCACCAAGATGTGTTACATATGTTTGTCTTTAACGAGCTGATATATAAGACAACAAAATACTAGCAAGCATGTTGCTTTTTTTTAATTTTCCATGGAATCTGAAATGTTTTAAATAACATCTTCATACCCACACATAAAATTAATCAAAATAGCTTTTGCTAAAAAAAGGCTATGATTTCCTATATCGTCTCAGGTGATAATTATTGTGGCCTCATAAATTATTACTATATTCATATACAATATATAACATTCATAGTATTATTTATTAATATGGCTTACTATTTTTACATACACTTTAGAAAACAATTTTGTAATGTGTGATTTTGCATATGGCACATGTGTACTCTGTCAGGCTGGTCGTTGGTGACTGATTGGGATATAACCTTGACTAACGTCAGTGCAACACTTTTGCCATCATCACTTTACCTGCTGAACAAATTAATTTGTACGTCATTGAAGGGTGCACCTCACAACAAGTGTACATAATAAAAGGGGATAGAAAGACAGAAAAAGCCTCACAGACCACAATAAATGTAATAAGTAAAAAGAGAACAATACTTCCCAAATTAAAACTCAAGCATACTCTGTATGTAACAAGGACTAAGACTATTCTACAGCCTAATTTCAATTTAAACCTCAACATTATCCAAACCATTTGCCTAGTTTTAGAGAGAGCAAAAAGAGAAGGCAGAATATTCAGGTCTGAGACGAGTGGTGGTATGTAAATAAATCTATAAATCCGAACAAAAGGTCGGTACACTGAAAAACCCATCAGATTGTATTTTATTTGTTTTCAACATGGCTATGACAACTAAGATTACAAAGTGAGAAATGAAAAATACAGGGCATGAATAAATCTATTCCTGAAGAATTTTATAAAAACAGGCAGTGCATATTAGACATAACCTTGACAAACCTCACTACAGAATTTAGCATATTGAACACACCCTGCTCATTATACTAATGTAAATTCTGGAGATCAAAAAAAATTACAACATATAGATATAAAGTATGAAAAATTGCATAAAGCTGTTTCATAGACACCAATCTAAATATACACACTGACTCCAACCAACATTCCCCAAATATTCAGGTTTTATAACAGAAAAATTCTTTACATGAAAGATAATTTCTTAGAAAAGTTACAGTTACAGTCAAGGTATTATTGCTGAAAGTTGCAGTAGCATTTACAGTTATTTAATGTGCTGCAGTGTTGTGATACAATAAAACAACTAACCTACCACTGCCAGGGATTTTCCAGTTTGCCCAGAAATTAATGAAATTGCCATAAACCTGTTAGGTCAAATAGATTTATAGATATTTATAGTGCTAATTAAAATAATAATATATAATATCAACCAAAGCATCATGAGCTGCTTTGCATGGAAGCAACAAGCTTTCTCCAACATTCACATGGATTTTTAGTATACTAACTTTTAGTACAACACCATGAAAATACATCTGAAAGCAGTGCATTCACACTTGGAAATTCAATGAGATGTAAATATGTAAGGCTAAAATAAATATCCTTATGATGTACTATAAAAAATTTTGCATTGGTCATTTAATTTTTCTCTAAATTGCTGACATACCAACTAACTAACTACTAATTTTGTGCTAGACATAAGAGCTTAACCTGAGGCTAATCTGACTGTTCTACAAAAATCTTGGCAATAGATGGTAAAGTAAATTGTGTATGGTTTTAACTGTTATGCACAGTAGATGAATTAGACATCTACTTTGTCTATGATATGAGACATAGCCCTTTAATTATAGGCTCAATATAACTATACAAGAGCCATTAAAAACAATATGGCAATTCTTAAAAGCATAATAGTTTAAGCATGTATATCGTGCTGTCTAAAAATATTTACCATCCTGCTCACATTTTTGTTAAATCCCACAACCATCTCCCCCAGGTATCATTCCTGATGTTTAAGGGAAAAGTAACCTGTCACAGTAGTCTACAATTCAACAATAAAAAGAAATGAATCCCATGCACTACCATTTGATAAGATAGGACAATACTCATGTTATTGGAAAAACAGAAACACAACAGTCAATAATCTTGCTGCACACTGCTAAGATTGGCCAGACAAGACAGTGGCCAAAAAAAAAAACTGAGATCTACCAGAATTTAATTAAGGTGCATCTTCCATTAATCAAGTCCAGTATCATGAACAATGTACTTTGCTTAATTGCACAATTGGTTTCCAGATGTGCCATTCCTGTATTCTAGGGCAGGTTATGTAGCCAAACGTCACAGCTGAAATATTCAGCTATGGGATATTGTTCTTTTTCTTCCCATTCCTTATTTACATTTTCATGCAGTTACATCCACATAGTTCCAGTCTTTATTTAGTATATTACCCAGTAAAGTCCTCTTTCTGGAATCCTTTCTGTAAAGAACAAAAAAGAAAAAGCTCATAAGTAAAGGTAAAGCCAGTGTAATAATTATTTGATATTACAACTAGAGTATCACTGACCCAATCCAGCAAAATGAGTCACAGTGATCCTTGTGGGAATGTTTGGCTGTTCTTCACAAGGAAAACTGTCTTAAGTCTCTCAGGTTAGGGTTAGGGTTAGAGGTTCAAGCATTGCATTAGCTAGTTGCATTAATAATTATGTTAACAGAAGGTCTTCACAAGGATTGTAAGACAAATGTATATGTGATAACAAAAACAAGGGTCACTGTGACTCATTTTGCTGGATCAGGTCACAAATGGTAACTATTAAACAACCTTATACGAAGGTACGAACCTCGAAACACAAACGCACATTCATTTATGTTTCACTGAAGAACACAATACTCAACACTATCACTACAAAACAAAAGGTCTTGTATGGAATATTAATCATTTGACTTTTGTGTATCTATTTAATGTTATAAAATATATAAGATTGGGTAATTACTGCTTACTTCATAATGAGCTACCAGACCATTATGTTTTAATTATTACCAAGTATTTATTAGTAATTTATAGTAGTGACTTAGATGTTAATATACTTCTACTCATTCATTCCTGCTTAGTCCCTACATAGTTACCAAGTTTTGAGATTTTTGTATGATAATGACAAACGCAGGTTTGTGAAATGGAGGCATTCTGTGGTGTGTTGGGACACGCTCCTGAGGAAATCACCTGACAGGTTTGGGTTATAGCTCCACCTGTACTTGATAAAGCACAACCACATTTACACACGCCCTGAGCTTTTGGTGTGTGTGTGTGTTTGTGTGTGTGTGTGTGCATGTTCCAGACCAGTCTTTGTAAAACTGGAAAATGACTACAGGGCAAGGTGGGGGAACATGTAAAATATGTTGTATAGTAAACCCTGACATACAGTTTTTTCTAAACTGCGACGTGTTAATGCAGTGTCTCAGGGAAGAGCTTTCCCAGTTGACAGTTACATTTCAGCAACTTGTTGGAAGCCACATGTTAACAACAGGGCAATGTGACAGGTTGGTACTATAGCAAAAAAAAAATGAAACAACTTCAGCAAAAAAATCCATACCCATATATATATAGAGCATAGAGCATAGTATATATATA
>JAQQZR010000012.1:11437779-11462337 GCA_030068235.1 Notoglanidium macrostoma
TAATAACCTTTTATGTCAACAACCGCTCAACTAAGTAAAGAGAAACAACAGTCCATCATTATCCAGTCTCTTTTAAATTAATAAAAATAAAGAAATAATTGAATTAGAAGGTGACCCCAAACTTTTGACCGGTAGTGTAAGTATAATATGAGCCTTTATTTAAATGGTTTAATATGTGCTTAAGTCTAGTTTTTGCAATGCAGCATTTTTAAATAATCTCCATTCATGTAGTTTAAGGACAACGCATGTCATTTTGAGTGTTTTAATGTGTTTAATCCCAAACTTGGCCAGAAATCACAATGACTCATACACAACTATAAACCTTTGGCTTATCCTTATTTTATTTAACTGAATTTTATGAATAGGCTTATAGGATGGAGTTAATGCTTCAAATGATACCAATTATGTGTTTCATATAGATAATACTGCATTTAAAAGGAGGCAGAAACTGTTGAACAGAAATCATGCAGTGCGTCATCATAAATGCAACTATACATTACAAAAGAAACAAAAATGTTTAATGAAAGCCTCTAATCAAATTGGAAAAAAATGTATTAATTATATATATAAAATGTAATATATTTTAAATTAGCCAGCCAATTGTAAGCAAATTGTATAGGTTTTGGCAAAATGAGTGTACAGAAATGTAAATATTTATGCTACTAGATTTTTGACATGAATAATGATTAATCATACTAAAATGCTTGACAGCTAATTCTACAGATACTGTAGACACATACACGTTCACATACACGCACACACACACACACACTAAAATGGTAATCTCACTTTTGTTATATACAAATATAATATATTTATATATTATATATACAAATATAATATACAAATATAACATGACATTCAAAGAGGTTATATACAAATCTGTGAACTTGGAGCAATATACTATCAAGGGCATCTGTTACAGTGAATTATCAATTATAAATGATTGTACTGTATGGTACATTCATTAACAACATTCAATGGTGTTTACATAAGCATCTTATAAAGCAATGAAGCCTATTCTTTTGTCTTTTCATGAAAAATAGAAGAGAACCCTTAATTACCATTATGGTTCAGCTGTTTGAAACTGCCATCTTTAATAAAAGCACAATGATGAATTATTGAATTCATGCTGAAGAAATATGTTAAATCTTAATGAAGTGGTAAGAAATATCCAACTGTCATTTTACCTTTTTGGTAAAGATATTTATTGTATCTATGTGGATGGAATTGAATGTTCTTTAACTAATGTACTGATGGTCAATTTGCTTTAAAAAACATTTTTGAAGAACCATACCATCCAAACAGCCAAACAAATGATTCTAATCAACACCAAACAAAAGTGGTAAACAAATTACATCGTTATGAGGCATTCTATACACATTCCATATGTCATTAATGTGCTGCTAATAAAAGTAAAGCTGTTGATTGCCATTTAAGAAGATAAGGGTTTGTGTGGTTAACTGATGGAGGCAGCATGCGGCTGGTCATCTGCCAAAGAAAATATTTGTCCAGTGTATAGCAGTTAGTGCTTATCTCATTGGCGGGTGGCTTTTAAGTGCTGTTGGATCCCCTAAACATTCTGAAAGTTGCTGAGCCCCATCAGAAGGCTCAGGAGAGGAGCAATCTGACACTGATCCACTCTCAGGCCGGGCCCTAACGCAGCATTTTGCTGATGGCAGCAGCAACACGGGCCAGCAGCAGCTGTTTACTGTCAGAGATCTAGGTCAGGCAATGCTTTGGGAAGGGTAATGGCTCCTCACACATTCTAGGCCTCTTCTGTTTGGCTGGTAGAGTCCCGTTGAACGTTCTGGAAACTCCGGGATTGACTGATGAAGGTCTAACTTTGTGTCCATCTTAATACTTTAACTAACATTATTTCTTCTAACATCTGTATCATTCAGTTTTTAATAATAATCTGTGAATTAAAATATGTTACACTTGCATGCTGCACACATGCACAGAATATAACTTGCACATTTAAAGGCAGTGTAATAAACATTCATATCACATAGGATCTTATATTTTGCCATTAAGAATGGCTGACATCAACAGCTTTATCCTGACATGCAGGGAGTGTAAGAAGCTAATCTCCACAACTCATGGCTCTGGTACAGGCAGCTGGAGATACAGACTTTAAGGTTATGCTGTACAGGCTGTAGAGTTACACTGTCAGCACTGCCCAGATCAGATCCTAAACACCTTAGCAGACCAATCTCTGCCAGAGGAGAGTTAGTGACTAAAATGAAATGGCATTCCCACTAAATGATTTTCTATGAAAGCAATTAATCACTGGTTAGGGGGTGTGTCATTTATGCATGCAGATGAAAGAGATAAAGTTGTGTCATGATTAAGATGGAAAGCATAGATATGTAGTATTCTAAAACTAAATTAAAATTCTGACAGATATGTTTTACACTATTAATTATCATAGTTTATATTGTGACTATTTTGAGACACAGTTTCTAATCTCTTTGCTTTCTCATAAGCTCTGCTCTGCTCATCTAAGCAAGACTTGTCCCAAAAAGCTACTAGAGAATATTATGCATGACATCCACCTGCCTGTTACATAAATTCATCTAATACTAGGATGTTGTGATGGCCACTCCTCCACCTGCACACACAGCAGACTAGAGTAATGCGCCTAGCTGTGTCACTCACACATGACATCAACAGAAACAATGCCTCTGTTTAGCCTTTGTATGGCAGCTCACATGTTTTCACACGTGTCTTTTCAAAAAGCATGTTGCAAAGTAAACACAATGTGCATGGTGAACCAGAATCCGTTACAGTGGAGTAATGTGTATGGCAAACCAGGATCCTTCACACTGGATTTTTCCCCATTACTCCTACAGCAAAACAAACAAACAAAAAAAACTGTATGAAAACCTTCACTTTCTAAACCACCTTTTGATTTTTTTTCTGACATTACAATGTTAAGTACTCTTTGTGAAAAACTGTAGTTTACTATGTAAATATGCATTGTACTTCTCTTCTGTAGAATGTTGCAGTGCACAGGTTGATGCAAATGCAGTTTAGAAGATTATTATAAACTGGCAAACAAATACAAGATGTGAAGCAAAATCAGGCAAGAGGTCAGGCAATCAGCAAACACTAACAGGGCAAAATTCAAGAAAGCTAAAGCCAGGAACCAGAATGAGATCAAAAACCAGTAATAGTTATACAATAGTAATCACAATAACAAGGCTTGATAAAGTCAGGTAAAGTCACACTGAGCATTTACTTTGCAATGTGCCAATGTTCAGAGTCTGTTTAAATAGGCAATGAGTGAGATTGGATACAGGTGAGCATGATTAGAATTGTGGTGACTGTGGACCTGACTGTGATGTGTTTAGGATTGTACTTGGGATTGGCCATGTTTATTGGCCATGGTATAGTCTTTAAAGTGCAGTTTGGAGTGGATTTCTGTGCAGACATGACAGTTCTCCCACTAGAAGCAAGTACTGCAGTCTTCTTTGTGACTTGAGTTGAGAATTGACTTGATGATGTAGGCTGGTTGTTTTTTGATGACAAGAGGTGCAGGTGGTGTGGTGGAGGGAACGTTCATGGCTAGGGTCCAGCGGTCACAGGTTTAGGTGTAACACATGAAGTTTAGGAGAGAGTTGGCAGTGTTGTGGCATGTCTTGTTTATTGGTTGCTTCATTTACTGGAGTTGGAGGATTTTATATGGGCTGATGTACATAGCATTAAACTTCTTACACCTTTGTGTGCTACTGATGACCTTTGTGGACAGCCAAACTTAATGGCTGAGGCATAAGAACTTCGAGAGCAGTTAAGTGGCTACTATGATTGCCATGTTTCCACGTGACTTAGGGAGGTCAGTAATGAAATCAAGGCATAGGTGGGGCCATGGGCATTGAGCGAGTGGGTTGTGGCATAAGCTTACTGGCTGGGAGGGTACAGTTCACCTTAGCATGGACAACATGCTGTATGAGAAGATATGTATCTGTGTATATAAATTAACATATTTGGGCACCAGTACTTTGTCTTGAGAAAGTTATAGGTGAATTGACTGCCAGGGTGACCAGTGGCTGGAGATGTGTGGGCCCAGTTTATGAGTTTACCTCTAAGGTGACTTGGGTCAAAGTTTTGTTTAGGTAGACATGTAGAGGGGACTTGATGTGTTGGTGAGTTGGCAATCTCTTTGTCAAAATCCCAAGTTATAGCTCAAATCAAACAGGAGAGAGGGAGTATGGATTCATGACCTTGGCGCAGGGTACCTGAGACATAAATGCGGGACAAATCCGTACAAACAAAATCATCATTTTGTTCAGCCACGAACAGCTTCTTAGAATAAAAGGCCTCCGTATGGAATTTGGTCTTCTTTCCTAAATTTGGGATAACACGGTTCCCGCTCCTGATTCTGAGGCATATAACTCCACAATGAAAGGCTTAGGTGGATCAGGGTGTTTGAAATTGGAAGCTGTGAAAGATGGTCTTGAGCATAGCAAATGCCTCATCAGCTGCTTGGTTCCATTTCAGTTGTTTGGAGCTTTTCTTTAGGAGAGCAGGACGTGGGGTGGTGATGAAGCTGAAACTCCTTATGAGCAGACTGTAAAAATTTGTGAAACCAAGGAAATGTTGGAGGTTCTTAATTGTCTTGGGTGTTGGCCACTTAGCCACCACAGCTACCTTGACTTCATCCATGGCTGCTCTTTCATGGCTGATGACATAACCCAAGAATGAGATCCTGGGGACATGGAATTCATATTTTTCTCTTTTTAACATACAGCTAGAATTCCAGGAGAAGGGAAAACATTTGCTTAAAATGGGTAACATGACTGTAGGAGAGTAAATCAAAATGTAGTCAATACAGGCGATAATGAGTCTTCCCAGCATATCTCTCAGCACATCATTTATTTGTCATTGTAACACCAAAAGGGTGAAAGAAATCCCATATGGTGCTAAAGGTTGTCTTCCTGTCCTTGCCTTATCGGATATTCACAAGGTTATAGACACTGTGGAGCTCAAGTTTGGTAAATATCTTTGCAGAACAAAGTTGCATGGTTGAGGGGACCAGAGGGAGAGAATGAGGATATTTCAATCTGATTTAGTCC
The DNA here is from genome assembly GCA_030068235.1 of Notoglanidium macrostoma. Taxonomy (NCBI): domain Eukaryota; kingdom Metazoa; phylum Chordata; class Actinopteri; order Siluriformes; family Auchenoglanididae; genus Notoglanidium; species Notoglanidium macrostoma. The sequence goes on from JAQQZR010000012.1 coordinate 11,442,858, forward strand.
TCCATAGTCAGTGCAAGGATGAAATCTTCTCCTTTTTCTCTCCACAAAGAAGGAACTGAAGCTAGAAAAGTGGAAGGATGAATATAACCTAATTGGAGAGCTCCTTGAAAATATGATGACATGGTGGCCTGGTGACCGGGATGAGGTCAATGGCACAGTCACAGGGTCTATAGGGTGGCAGGCCACAACTTTGGTTTTACTGAATACTTTGAGGAAGTCTTGGTATACTTCAAGGATGACAGTGGTAATCAAAGGATTTGGGCATTCTACTCAGGTGGATGTGACAATGGTTGGATCACCATTGTTTGGGCCAAACATTGCATGGACCACATTGTAATCTCCTTGTCATGCCAGGAAAAAACTAGCCTCCCTTTTGCTGAAATGACATTCCACCTGCTATCTTCTCCTGCTACATCCATGGGGACAATGAAGTAATCTGTCATAAAACAGCCAGCAGGCAGATGTAAATGCAATTTAGAGGTTTATTAAAAACTGGCAAATAAATCCATGACATGAGGGGGAAATCATAATCAAAATCAGGTACGAGTCAGTCAGGTGATCAGCAAACAACAATAATGGGACAAAGTGCAAAAACAGGAACCAGAATAAGATTTAAAAAAAAAAAGAATAGAAAGAAAAACACATCATAGCTGTACCTTCAACAATGAACAGACTATTGGGAAAAAATGAGATAAAACTCTACTCACTACCGACTTTTACAAAGCAAAAGTTTTTATCTGGTATTTATAAAATGTGCTTCACAGTGGTAGAACACACCTTGATGCTGCAACTATAGCAGGTGCTACTTATGCTAAATCCTACCACCTGCAGCCTTACACACATCCGCTTTTACTAGGTGTATTATTTAGCATGCACAAATGACCGCATTTTCAGTATCCGGAACATGCAGATATTTGGAAACACCCTGACAAAACTGAGCACAATAAAGTATAGCAAAAAGTTCTCATATAAATCAAGATATAATTTTAAGAGGAAATAAAGACACTGGCCAGACTTGGGAAATCTTTTAAGCATAATGTGAAGTGAAAACACTACAGCTGATAGCCAAACATTGGCCAAGGACTAGCTGACTTTTTGTCAAGACAACAAACATCAAGTGCTGCCTCTCTTGGTTTCTTACAATGGCTGTAGGCCATCCATGCTTCCTTACAAAGGATTATGGCTATGGCTGACTCATCCCTAGGCAGGAATTTAAATATTAATTTATGTCTGTATTAATGCACATACCCAGCTAACTAGCTCAACATGCTTTATTACATTATGTTGGCTGCCATTTTTAGTCTAAGTACTTCGGTTTCAGTACAACAAAAACATTGGTCTAGGTAGCACATTAGAGTTTTAACTTGGGCTTGCTAATGGAGTTATAATTTGTCAACCCCTGATACTGTATATACTGTACTGGCAGTACTATTACATGACTTTGTATAGTAGAGTAAATGGTTGTGGGAATCAAATCAAACCAGTCTTGAGAACCAAGAACTAAAGCGCACTGTCCAGTTAAGAGTTTAGATAGGGCTCCTAAACAAGCCCCTTGCGCTAATCTGGATCTCTAATCTTTTTACATAGCAGTTTAAACCAACAGAGAGGAGTCTGTTGTAGAAACAGAGACATCAGCCTAAACAAATTGAGCATTACATGGGATTTTTGTTTGCAGAGATCATCTCTTGGTTAGCCTGCATTTAGCCTTTAAGCTATTTGTCTTTTAAACTGAAACCACTGTATTTCTTGCATGTAACAGTTGCAGAAACATACATGTGGATTGGTAATAAACATGCTGGGATTAGACTATATGCTATATGGGTTTATAGAGTGTTTACCAGTATTTTGTGTTTATGGTCCTGCTTTAATCACACTATCATGGGAACATCCCACAGATGAACAGTGTGATTGTCTGTCTATTGTGTGTGACCTGCCTCTGTGTAATTCCTTAATAAGGCAATTCAAAGAAAAAAGCAAATCACTGATTTCAGCCCTCTAATTACTGGTAAATCAGGCAGAGGTCAGTAATTAGGCAGACTGAGATCCAGAGAGCAGCCACCATATGGCACTGGGCTGGACTTGTGCTCGAGACCCTCACTGCTCTTTCAGCCTCGCGGTGACTTATTTGCCCTCTGTTTCCACCCCCTTCCTTATGGGGTCTTTCTTTGACTTAGAAAAACATGTTTTGTGGTAGGCTAAGCTGCTTAGCAGACTAGAGATAGATGTCTTCTTGCTAGCTAATTCCTTTAAGGTTGTGTTGTCAAAAAATTGCATTAGAGGACAAATGGTAATATTTTAGAATACCAAATACACAAATAGAAACACTAGGATAGGCATTTAGGGTCATGTTCAGTTGAATTGGGCTTTGGCACTGGTCCAGAAACAGTTAATGTTAAAGGTGGAAAATGCTAAGGATAAAAAATTTATGAAATGGCATGAAACTTTCATAAGAAATAATGGAACAATTACAGTACACGTCTGAGAGCAACTACTAGCACAACTATCCATTTTCCATGGGCGAACACATTGCTCTTGCAAATTACTTTCTTAGCTGCTTCATTTTTATAACAGAAATAGTTCTTTAATTCAATAATTTATTACATCTAAGTCATTTTAGCTAATTACTAACAAATTTGGTATGTGTACCTGCATACTCATGGCACAAAATATTAATAATGAAACTTTTAAAACATGAATTAATCTAATTCTCCATCCTCCCAAAAAATTATATCTTAGCAAGACACATATATTGAATATAGAAAGTAAAGTAACATTTCTCTGTATTAAAATGTTATATGATTATAAGACTATATAATTTAATATTTTAAATGATTCTACCTGTAAAAGGTTATTAAGCCTACTTCTAAATATTTTATTCATTTCAAAAGAAATGCTTTAATTCTGTTGGTAGATAAGATTATTTTAAGTATTTATTTCAAAAAATAAGCAAATAGTCTCCCAATAGAATAAGTCAATTTTTAGCTTGAAATGAATAAATACGTCAAGTAATGGTTGCAATGGTCTTATATTTGTTATATAATGACCTCATAATGTGAAATATTAGGTAACCTTTTCTTAATTCAAGATATTTTCATTTGTTAATATATATTTTGCAGGGTGTTATGTATCATATTTCTAAAGAATGCTACTGGATGCTCACATGTTGAAGCTCAGAACTCGTTAGCAAAAACCAGCAGGACAGGAAAACAGTGTTTGAGAAAACTAAAGCCAAAGTCCCTTCTTTCTTCTTTTATTCTCCACTTTGTAGATGAATCTAATGCCAAACTGTGTGACTGATTGATCCACCCCTTAGATGGACAGTAAAGATTAAGAGGATGACAAATGGGCATTTGCTTACACAGCGCTTGCTGCTAATCCCCTTGTCTTCCTTTAGGAACCCCGGACTGGACAGGGACTCATACACACTTCAGAATCACCAAAAGCAGGATGAGCAGGTGACAGGCCTCACTGGACATCATATTTCAGCAACAGGCAACAGGTTTTATAGAACAAATCAGAGTGAAGTGAAACTATCATAAGGACTAAAGACACTTACCAGATTGAAGATAATGGAGGATCCCATTTTGAAGATTTCCATGATGCCATCCACATCCCCCACAGACTCCTCTAGGAGCAGCTCAACAGAGGACAGTCAGGGAGGTGAGAAAAACAGCTTCCCACTGTTATTTTTTTTTTAACCAGAATTTAGTCAGTTTTTTCAGCAGAGTTGGTAAAAGTATACTTTAGTTAGTCAGGTTTGGTATACACCGTGCATTTCTCAGAGATCTGTGCATGCAACAGTTCCATCATTTTGCCTACATGGAACAAAATCAAACCTTGCATGAATTTTATGTTTCCCAAATATCCATTAAGCCATGAGTTTCAAATTTTAAAATTTAAGAGTTATATTAGATAATAGTTATATAGAAATACATTTTCTATAATAGTTACTTATAGTTACTTGTTCTCTGCATAAAATAATTGGGTTGTTTCATGTGTACAGGTAAAAGTCCCGCTCCTGGTAAAAACGTGAGTCAAGGCCTGCTATGTAAGGTGTGTGCAGACACTAGCAGTGGAAAACACTACGGGATCTATGCCTGTAATGGCTGCAGTGGCTTCTTCAAGCGGAGTGTGAGACGTAGATTAATCTACAGGTGAGGAAAATAACAAACAGTTCTACAAAACATGGATAGCTTTATTTTGCCTATATGTCATTCTATTATAATATACCTGCAGGTGCCAGGCTGGTACGGGTATGTGTCCAGTAGATAAAGCCCATCGTAACCAGTGCCAGGCATGTCGCCTAAAGAAATGCCTTCAAGCTGGCATGAACAAAGATGGTGAATATGATGTCCATAGGTCCCTCTTAATGGATTGCTTTTCTATATTCTCCTGTCACTCTCTTTCTAAGACACCACTTTCTTCTCCATTAGCTGTGCAGAATGAGAGGCAACCACGAAGCACAGCTCAAGTCAGGTTAGACACCTTGGATATAGATACAGAGAAGGAACACCTGGCCACCACCAGGGAGCCCACATCCTCCTCCTCCTGTTCTGTGACAAACAGGCCTTTACTGGGCTCCCCCATTACCTCTAGCATTAACTCCTGTGGCCCCAGCCAGCACAGCTGCAGCCCCAAGAACAGCCACCGCTTCATGGCCAGCTTGATGACAGCTGAGACATGCGCCAAGCTCGAGCCGGAGGATGGTAGGGACACAAAGAGTAACAAACCAGTCATGAAGAACACAGTATTTGTTTTTGCAATTCTTAAAGCTGTTGTGTTTTCACATTAGGGTAGAATTTGGGCCTACAATTCTACTCAGCTAATGCATCCCAATGACTCTTCTACAATTCACAGCACTGTTATGTTCTCTTTCTCTGTCTCTGCAGTGGATGAGAATATTGATGTAACAAGTAATGAGACAGAAACGAGCTCTCCAGAGAGCAACACGTCTCTCTATTCCTATTCTGGCCATGAGAGCATATATGAGACCTCTGCCCGCTTACTTTTCATGTCTGTCAAGTGGGCAAAGAACTTGCCGGTCTTCTCCCACCTGCCATTTAGGGACCAGGTACAAGCTATTTTCTTTTGTTGTAAATTGCTGTATGGAAACCTATATATATTACAATGGCACTTACATATCGCCTTGTATTTACAATGGTTAATAATTACACATATGTATAATAGGATTTATTTGAAATCTTGCAATTTGTGACTCATAACCAATTCAACATCTTTGTCTAATTGTTTATATAGGTGATATTGCTAGAAGAGGCATGGAGCGAGCTATTCCTCCTCTGTGCCATCCAGTGGTCCTTGCCGCTGGAAAGTTGCCCCCTGCTCTCTCTACCCGAGCTGTTTCCTCCCTCACAGGGTAAAAGCAGCCCCTGTGCCTCTGACCTGCACCTCCTGCAGGAGCTCTTCTGCCGCTTCAAGGCTCTGCAGGTGGACCCTACGGAGTTCGCTTGTCTGAAAGCAATAGTTCTCTTCAAGCCTGGTGAGTTTTCTGATCTTTGGAGTATGAAGGAGGAATAAATTTATTGTCTGTGTATAATTAAAATGTATTGCTGCAACCAATATATACTGGCTCTTACATTTAAACAGAGACAAGTGGCCTCAAAGACAGAGAACAGGTTGAGAATCTACAAGACCAGTCTCAAGTAATGCTTGCGCAGCATATTAACACACTCTACTCCAGTCAAGCAGCAAGGTGAACACACACAAACAAGAACAAAAGCAAAAAACAAATATACTTTTATAAATATGAATACACGTAGAAATAGAATATGTAATCAAACTCTCTGTGTTCCTCAGGTTTGGGAGGCTGTTGCTGCTCCTTCCCTCTTTACACTTTGTAAGTTCAGAGAGGATTGAATTGCTCTTCTTCCACAAAACTATTGGAAACACACCCATGGAGAAGTTGCTTTGTGACATGTTTAAGAACTGAAAATCACTTGTTACAGTATTAACCGCACTGAAGCATAAACCAGGTGATTTTTTTACTTTAGTAATTACATTTGAAATGGGAGATTGTTATACATATTGTTACTCGTTCATCCCAGCACTGGTCACCACCATGACCATTCAATCTGCACTGGCTGGATCAGTTTTACCTGTAGGGTCTTGCAGGTTAACCAGCTCCATCATCATAAGACCAATAGTAATCATAATACACCAGCTTGGACCATCATCAAATTCATTCCAGACTATTCTGTTTTTGCAGTTTATTTTTAAATATTTATATTATAGTTTGTATAGTTTGTTATTATATTACTGCTCACACTATATGCTCTTGTTAATATATGAAATCTTATTAGGTAGAGCACATAGCCTATTGTTGTGTAATGTGTCTATGTAAGTAAACTGCAGTATTGCCTTTTCAGCTTTTCATAATGCAAATATATATTTTGATGAAATCTTTCAAAACAAACCTTGTTGTTTTTTGTCTAAAATCCAAACACAGTTCTTACTAAACTCATAGATGAGCATCTTATTTTCTTTTTCAACTGTAAGTATTCAAAAAGTGTTTGAACTGGCCAATCATTCTTACTTCATCATAATATGATTTTAAAAATGGAGTTTCAGTTATTTAATGTTTTCTCAGGATGTTGAGCCGCATGACTGCTTAGAGGGTAGCATTGATGCCTCACGGCTCTAACTGGCTATGCTAAATTAAATATGAACACATGTGTGAATGATGCCCTGTTATGGTCTGAAATGATCTCTCATCCCATTTAGGGTGTATCCCCTGCCTCTCAGAATAAACTTTGAAAGAACCACAACTCTGACCAGCATAAAGGTTACTCAAGATAAATGAATGAATGTTTTCTAAGAATGAACTGTTCACTTGACCGAACCAATCATCATTATTTATACTCTGAGAAAACATCCCAATAGCTAGAATTCCTAGCAAATCTGATAAATTACATCTATAAGTAAATTACATCTATAGCTAGCAAGTAGGTCTGCATGATTAAATGTGTTGACTTGGCCACATGGGTGGCACATGGATGTAGTTGAAATTAGCTTTGACATACCAATTGCCACTCCAGTTTTGACCTCATATCAACTTTGACATTCATTACTCCTATACAATTTGGACATGCAAATAAATAGATAGAAGAATCATATTTAGCTCATTTGAATGAAATCATCATGATAGTGTTTTTAGTGATGAGTGATGCGACACAGCACAGATTTCCTGGAATACTTCCTGTCCTTTACATTTTAGTATATTTCCCTTCTCTAACATGCCTGATTAAATTGATCAGGGAAAAAGTTATATTGTGTAGGACAGTGGGTATCCAGAACCAGCGTCTCTAATGCAGACATGTGCATGAGAAAAACTAAGGATATTTTGTAAAATCCCAGTTGTCCTCACAGTTAGATGGTGTTACCCTAACACTTTAAACATCAATTAGGCCTATACTTATGAGGCGGAATAAACTCATTCACTCAAACTCAGTAATTTTTTTCAGTATAGAGAAAAAATCACCTCCAGCCCACTAGAGGGAACAGTTGGATAAGGGTTTATGACTGTCAAACCCACTCCAAGCTTCTACGCACTACATAGTTCACTACATATCCAGTGAGAAGTGTAATGGGACTCGGTATGTTTCCAAACACGGAAGTAGTATTTATGTTACGGAAACGATGGAAAAGTAGTTAGGCTCGCTACCGTAAAGACATTAAACAAGATATCCATTATCATTTTTGACATAATGTTTGGCAGGTCTTCAGGTTTCAACTATGAGATTCTTCCACAGAGAGATCAAGACAATAGAAATACACCGGGTCTGTTTACATCCGGACAGTCTCAGTATAACAGCGGCTTCTCCTTTGATTACGTCCCTAAAATCAAAAACAACGATTTTACAGACAAAAGTCAAGGATTAGTATCACGGCTATGCAACTTGGTTGTAATATTCTTGGTTTTTCTTTGTACGCTCATGACATTTCCTATATCTGCATGGTTTGTTTTAAAAGTAAGTGTTTCTTACATCTTAAACACTACATATTTGCGTATCTTGATCTCAGGATGCAGCGTTCAGGTTTATTGTTGCGTGCCATAAAATATCAGCGTTCAAGTGCAATGAGATTCTGCTATAGTAGCACGTTTCTGTGAGCAACATATGTACATAATTCCTACACAAAGCATACTCACGTGTGTAATAAGAAACATAAAAGTAAATTATAATAATCACAGTGATACAGGGATACAAAAAAACAGCCAAAATGTAGAAAGTATAGACATTCTATGCAATTAAATTGCATTTGTATTGAAAATTTCCCAATAAACATTCTCACAAAGCAGCTTGGGGTCTAGATCCCTGATGCTCAAGCCAGAAGCCACTCTAATAATGAAAATATGCTGAGAAGGAATAGGGTCACAACTGGAACCAGACTGGAACCCATTCTTTTATGAATGACACAGGATAGTGGGATTTTAATTATTAGTCTACAATATAAAGTCATACAATGAAAATACAGGAAAGTACAAGACGTGTTGAAATATATAAGAGGTTAAGGATGAGTATATTGTGAATAGTCTTGAGGTTGAGCAGAAGACATGGATGAATACAGTGAAGCATCTACCATTTAGTAATAACAAGATCAGTATGTAATATTTACAGTACATTACCATTATTAAAAGGTGGAATACCATGTATAAACATATAAAATGTATAAAAGAAACACTTGTTGGGAAAACTCTGTTTTTGAGGTCGGTAGTGTGCACTATTCAAAGCGTAATTCACTTTGTAATGTATGATATATATTTTTTTAAGACGGTACCCAACTATGAGAGAATTGTTGTATTCCGCCTTGGTCGCATCCGGCCTCCTAAGGGTCCAGGAGTGGTTTTGGTGCTTCCACTTATTGACCAGTGGCAAAGGGTGGACCTAAGAACCAGAGCGTTCAACATCCCACCATGCAAGGTACTCACAAACACTGCAACTGATTTGTGCTGCTCATTATAGGTTGCCATTGAACCATTGTCCCCTCTACCAACCCTCAAGAATATCAAATGGTCTGATAACATTTTCACTGAAGCTACAACAGTAGTGCAGGCTTTCTTCATATTATTTCAATCAACAATGGATTTTCTGATTCCACTGTCTTGTACCAGGTGACCACTAAAGACGGTGGCCTGGTGTCTGTTGGAGCTGATATCCAGTTTCGGATCTGGAATCCAGTCATGTCTGTGGTGGCGGTGCAGGATTTAAAGGCTTCCACACGCCTTACTGCGCAGAATGCTATGACTCAGACCCTGGGCAAGAGGACTGTAAGAGAAATACAGACAGAGAGAGTCAAACTGGGTGAGCACCTTGGGGTAAGAGACCAAATCAGATCCAATTTTTTAAATATTAATTTATACGCAAGTGTAGCAGGGGTGTTGCAGGTTTTACTTTGCGTGAAGAATGTTATGCATTAATAAACATATTATTTGATCTGGGCACTGAGGAGCACACAAATGGACAGACTCCAATTGTGACTACAATTGTGGTATGTTTTGCAGATGGACATAAATGATCTGACAAAGCCTTGGGGTTTGGAGGTGGACCGGGTCGAGCTGACCCTGGAAAGTGTGCTCCGTGTTCCAGACGAGTCTCACTCAGGGCCACTCATCATGCCACCCTCTGTCCCTGGTCTAGAGGGTCTGACTGGGCCTATACAGCAGCTCGCCATGCACTTTCTGGGGCAAAGTGCAGCAGCATCTCCATCTGCTAAAGGTGCAATTACACACTCTGCATTCAGGTCAATTCATTTACAGTGTTCTGACATCAGTGTAATCATATGGACTTGTATGTATTTGCATGCAGATACAGTGCTCTTCACAGACGAGTTGAGCACTGATGCTCCAGTAACTGGAAGCAGCAGCATGATAGAGGAAGTGCTGGCATCAGTGAGACTGGTGCTGTCTGAGAGCTTGGTTAGGCAAGTTGGAGCCTGTTTCCAGTTTCACATCAGTACCAGCACTGGCCAAACCAGGAGCTACTATGTGGATCTAACTCAAGGTAAGTACTGTAGCAACACATCTGTGTAGCCTAAAAGGCATTTCAGATTTTGGATTTACATTTATGGTGTTATATGAATGTCTTAATTCATCAAATTACAACAGACTAATAACATCATGTTGATCAAAATGCTCACCATGCTTGTGGAGTCTGGACGGTCACAACCTCTTACAGCAACACTGGCTTTTGTAGAACCTTCAGATTTAAAATCATTACAAGGCTTACTAACCTAAGGTCCTAAATCATGTTTTTGTGTTGTAAAACTAGTGGATTTTACTTTAAAAAAATCATTTTTTTGTAAAGATGGGTTTGATAAGTTGTCTCCTTTAACGTGTTTATAGATAGTATAGATTATTAGACCTGTAGATTAAATGAATAATATGTAGATTATTAAACAGATTGTGAGATCTATTCATGATTATTTATTTTCCTGATGACATTTGTTTGTGTATTCAGCCGTTCATCTGTGACCCTCACCTTGACAAATAGTCCAAAAATGTCTTTCCACAACGATGGTCATAACAGACGTGTTGAAAACGAGGTGTATGCATGGGATATCAATTTAACAACTTATAATACATACAAAACTAATAAGACCTAATGCAAAATATGAATAAAAGTAGTTTGCAGGTTTAGTAACATTGTCAGAAAATATAGTGTAATTTTGCTATATCAGTATAACGTATGTCAATATTAAGATAGTAAGCACCAAACAACATATAATGTAGCTCTAATTTGATTATTCTAAAATTTGATTAATACTATGTAATATTGAATAATGTTATAGAAATTCTCTCTAATTTTTCAATTTCAATTGTCTCTCAAACTCCAGATAGTGGAACATGTGGTTCAGGGGAGGCAACGCAGCCAGATGTCTCTCTGAGTATGAGTGAGCAGGATATGATGGCCATGTTCCAGGGGAGCCTGCGGCCAGTCGCAGCATACAGCAGCGGCAGATTGGGAGTGCAGGGAGACTTGAACATGGCCATGAAACTAGATGCACTTGTTAAACTCATCAAGCCTCTATGATATCTAATTCTACATGAATTTAATGAAAAGATGTATTTCATACCTTCACAACCCACAAACTTGTGTTACAGTTTCAAAATGCAAACAGTACTGTCTATATCATTTGTTGTTGTGACCTGAACATTTATTATAGCTGAATGATATAAAAAAATTTTATATTATAAAAAAAAGAGCATCTGGATTAAAAACAGACATTTAGGACAGACCTTAAAACATGCATTCTATCAAGTAAATAAAAAAAAGGGGAAACAAATCCCTGTGAAACACTTCTGAATTTGTCTAAAATGTCAAAATATGATGTGTTTTTTATTGCAATGTTTCAAAGTACTACTGTGTGTATATTTGTAATTAAATGTTTATTTAAATACCATGTTTTAGATATGCAATGATTTTCAGGTAAATTATATATAAATATACATATATACATATATATATATATACATACATACATACATACATACATAAATACATACACACGCTCCTGCGCAATAATAATAATAATAATAAGATGAGGCAAACCCAGTATTGCAAGACAATAAGCTTTTAAAGAAAAATAAGCTTTTTTCTTTCAAAGAGAAAATCCTGAAAAGATTTAAATGTTTAAATGATATAAAATTTCAACTAACTTGTCTGGGTATTCAAAATTTTCCAAAATATCTTCTGTTTGTTACATTTAAAGGAAATCAAGGGAAAAGCTGTTCCATACTAATTTACTTTATCTTTTAGTTTAATTATCGTTAATTTTCCTGACCTATGATTTGCTTTTGAGACTATTAAAAGCTTAATGTTTTGCAATAATGGGTTTGCCTCATTTATTTTTTTTGCCCAGGAGTTTGTGTGTGTGTGTGTGTGTGTGTGTGTGTATATATATATATATATATATATCCCTCAACCTCGGGTTCTGTATACCACATTTCTGGACAGAGAACTCAGTTGCAGTACCTGGGAGCTGCTTTCCAAATTGGGAGTCACAGCCTCTAATGCTCCTATTACCACTGGAACCACTTTGAATTTCACCTTCCACATCTGTTGCAGTTCTTCCATTAGGCCTTGGTACTTTTCGATCTTCTCATGCTCCTTCTTCCTGATGTTACTGTCAGCTGGGATTGCCACATCTCTCACTACTGCTGTTTTCTGCTCCTTATCAACCACCACTATGTCTAGTTGGTTGGCCAGCAGCTGCTTATCTGTCTGGACATGAAGTCCCACAGGATCTTGGCTCTGTTATTCTCAACCACTTTCCGTGGTGTCTCCCATTGGGACTCGGGAACTTCTAGCCCATACGTGGCACAGATGTTTCTGTACACTATCCCTATCAATTGGTTGTGCCTTTCAGTATATGCTGTTCCACATGTACATTTATACATAATTAATATGAATGCACACACATAATAAGAATGTAGATAATTAATAAAAAGTGTGCATGTAAAATTTTCTAGTATCACTAAACTTTTATTTAAAACAGATGAGTGGCAGTTCCCCCCCAACAGCCAACTAAAATAAACCAAAGCCAACTTCAGCCAACTAAAATAAAGCTTAAAATTCTGCATGCAGCTAAATGCCAGTTAAAGTTTTTTTAAGCTTAAATTTTACTAATGCATGTTGCATGGGAACTGATATTTTAACCTTGAAGCACTGAAAGGAGGTACATATAAAACCAAAGACCCTGAGCAGGCGAACTCTCTGTCCCTGAGAGTGATGGAGTGAGGAGAGATAGAAAGCGTGAGTGTGTGGGTGGGAAAGAGGACTCTGGACACAGGTGACTTTAGACAAAGCTTCAAGTTCGCATTTATTTTTCCACCGGTTGCCAGCTATGCCACTCTCTCGCGCTCTGGTTACGGCATTTCCTGATAGCACAGAGAAACACACATGAGCAGCATCACACCTTACCTGCTGGTTTCACATAGAAAAGGGAAGTGTGACTGATTGTGTGTGGGTGGGTATGGGTGTGGGTGTTCGTATGTGCATGATGGCGGTGAGGAGTACAGCTTGGAGCAATTCTCTGGCTCGATCTCTAGCATTGTTGGAAGGACCAGGCCAGGTAAGAGCCTGCCACAGCAGGAGTATGCCTGTTACAAGAGACACATTATTTCCAGCAAGCAGCTCCACTGTCAGGCCCTTCAGTGAGATTCCTGGGATGTGGAAGAACAGCGTAGGGAATCTCTACACCTTCTGGAAACTGGATGGATTCAAGAACATCCATCACATAATGGTGCATAACTTCAACACATTTGGGCCCATTTACAGGTAAACATTTAAGATAAAATAGTGATCTAAATGTGATTTCACTACAGGGGCATGCTGTAATTTATTTCCCGAGGAGGCTCACTGTACAATAAAGCATTTGGAATGTTTCTATGAATGGATCATTAAATATGCATTTTGCACAGTTTATTTCATTTTCATATATTTGACCAATAGTTACAATATTTTTCTACTGCATACATTCTTTCATAATCCAATTTTTGATTCTTTTGGCAGGAGAAAAATGCACTAAACATCAGCATTTTATGGTAAAAGAATTGCATTTGAATGACAAATATCAGTTATAATGATTAATTCCTGTTTAGTTCAATAATTTGTGACATAGGCAATCTATCGTAGAATAAACATCTTCTACTTGTTTTGTGGTAGGAGAAATTATAGTCAAAACAGACATTATCATCTATTCAAAGGTTAGTTATTATTTACCTAGGTCATTATGTGCAGAACAAGCTGAGTTTCCCCTCCCTCTTTTTCCTTCCTTAAACCAATACTGTTTATGACAACAGGAACATTAATTTTATTTTATGTAATATCTTTTATGTAATAAAATTGTCTTGAAGTATGCATATTTTATTCTTGCAGGGAGAAAATTGGGTACTATGAAAGTGTGAATATTATCAACCCTGCGGATGCTGCAATTTTATTCAAAGCAGAGGGTCACTACCCTAAAAGGCTCAGAGTGGAACCTTGGACCTCCTATAGAGATTTCAGGAACCGCAAATATGGTGTTCTTCTGAAGTATGATTCCTCATATTAGGTTTTTGGTTACTAATTAAATATGCTTGAGTGTGAACTCCAGTCTATCTCTCTGTTTAGAGATGGAGAGGACTGGCGATCCAATAGAGTCATTCTGAACCGGGAGGTAATCTCACCGAAGGTGCAGGGGAACTTTGTGCCATTGCTGGATGAGGTGGGCCAGGACTTTGTGGCTCGAGTTCATAAAAAGATTGAAAGAAGTGGACAAAACAAATGGACGACAGATCTGTCCCATGAACTCTTCAAGTACGCACTGGAATGTAAGGTCTAATGCACTATCCAACAGATCAGCAATGAATCAATTGGACTAAAATACTCTTATGCTAAAGCTCTTATTGTTGCTAATCAAATGTGTTCAAAAGGAATACATAGTTTACACTTGAATGCTGACATTGTTTGTGTCTGTGCCTCAGCTGTGAGTGCAGTATTATATGGTGAACGTCTGGGGCTGCTGTTAGACTACATTGATCCAGAGGCTCAGCACTTTATTGACTGCATCACTCTCATGTTTAAGACCACCTGTCCCATGCTGTACATCCCCCCTTCCATGTTACGGAGGTTTGGAGCCAAAGTCTGGAAAGACCATGTGGAAGCATGGGATGTTATTTTCAACCAGGGTAGGAGGTTTTCCTAGTGGACAAAAAATTATTTAATAGAAATATCACACTACATATGACAGTGAAACAAAATCAGTACTAAGCATGAAAACTTTGTGTGATCATGATCATGTTTTTGTATTTTACCTATTGCACTCTGGGGCTCAATAGCGGACAACTGTATTCAGAACATCTACAGGCAGCTGAGGAAAGAATCTGGAGCTCAGACCAAATATCCTGGAGTGCTGGCAAGCCTTCTCATGCTAGACCGGCTGTCCATTGAGGAAATCAAGGCCAGTGTGACTGAGCTGATGGCTGGAGGGGTGGACACAGTAAGACTTTATTTTTATAATTTATAAAGAATTCTTAGCAATCAGATGCCTAAAATATGCTGTTATTTAGCAGTGATCCCATTATTGATGTAGTGTGATGTGTTTCAGACATCCATCACCCTTCTCTGGACTCTTTATGAATTGGCACGACACCCCGACCTCCAAGAGGAGCTGAGGGCAGAGGTCCTTGCGGCTCGTGCTGCCTCACAGGGAGACATACTGCAGATGCTCAAAATGGTGCCGCTGCTCAAAGGTGCTCTGAAAGAGACACTCAGGTGTGGAAAGCTTAAGCTAGAACTTTATTAATGCTCTTAGAAAAAAAAGAGTACTTACAGATATACCAGAGCATTAATTGCAACAAAAAAATACCATTATACAATGTTCATTTCTGACAATTAAAAGAAAATCTAAAACTAGCTTACTATCATATCCATATACAGCCATATCGCATGGATGGGGGTTATCTGTTAGACCTAATTCTGTTCATGCAAAGAAAATTATTCAACCCCTCAAAAAAAAAATTGGAGAGTGCATTTACTAATAAAATGAAATTAATTCAATCTATAAAAATATTCTTGATTTTGCTAACTGTAACCCTTTCCTTCTTAAAGGCTACACCCTGTAGCAGTAAGCCTGCAGAGATACATCACTCAAGATGTTGTGATCCAAAATTACCATATTCCATCTGGGGTGAGCCACAATTTCCATAACCTGAATTTGAGCTAAAAAAAAAAAAAAAAGAAGCTATCAGTATGTGAAATTATGTATGTGACCTTGGATGTCTTTTGATCAGACATTAGTGCAGCTGGGACTGTATGCCATGGGCAGGGACTATCGCATCTTCCCCCGACCAGAACAGTATCTGCCGTCTCGCTGGCTGAGGAATGAGAGCCACTACTTCAAGAGTTTGGGCTTTGGCTTTGGGCCTCGTCAATGCCTTGGGCGCAGAATTGCAGAGACAGAGATGCAGCTCTTCCTCATCCATGTCTGTTCCATAATATTTTATTAACTATGGCTAGTTATTTTAAATGTGTATGCTGAATATTTTATTCCACAATTAATTTCCATAATCCACTCCGTGCATGTAAAAGCTGTAACTTATACTATTGCTTTCACAGATGTTGGAGAACTTCAAGATCGAGAAGCAGAGACAGCTTGAAGTGAGGAGCACGTTTGAGCTTATACTGATTCCTGAGAAACCCATTCTGTTAACTATAAAGCCTCTGCACAGCAGTAAATGACAAACTCCTTCCAGAAGGTAATGTTTTAAGAATTAATTAATTACTATAAAAAAACAATACAATAAAAAACATGGACAATAAATACTGTATGTAATGCAGCATTTAATTTGATTGTAAGACATCCTAATAAATTGTTTTGCTAGCCTTTCTAGTTTATATTGCATAAAACAGCATTTTAAAAATTTAATCAGATCATTTAAGGGTGTCCTGCTGCTTATGACATAAATGGAGTATGAAATATTTTTCTTTAAATAATTAAATAGGAAAAAAACTGTTACACAATGTTATTTAGGGTTACCATCATCAGACAGCAACTACTTATTACAAAATACATGTCTTTTTATATATTTCTTTTTTTTTAAGTATTAATTCTCTGTATTGACGTCCTTCAGCTTTCACATGAACAGATATGTGTGGTCAAGGTTGTGGACTGACCAGTGGCAGGTGATGCAAGGTCGATGTACGAGCAAATCCATGATTGCTTTCACTGAGTCTGGTCAACATGTCCTGCTTTTCTTTCCCCCACTGCTTGGCGTTCTCCTCCAGCTACAACACAACACTGACTCAGCTCTCAGAAGATGAGATTTCAACATTTGTGTTCTTGTTAAACTACTCTTTTGAGAAACACACCTGTATACCCAAAATACGGATGCAGGCCTCTGCTCTCTCTAGCTGCTCTAACAGTCTGAGCTTCTCACTGTCTGCAAAAGGCTGCTGGATTTGAAAAGAATGACATGTACAATATATTCACTTATTAATGGACATAGGGGGTTAACATTTTTTTTTTGAGGTATTTTGCAATAATGGCATGAAGTAGTTTAACTACTGTATATAAATGAATCTGAGTTGCCCAAGACATCTGTTGGACACTGTAGTCATGGAAATGTTTTATTGAGAGTTCAATTATTTCTGCTTTGCCTGTGTACTTACTGAGAATTGTGATGCTGTATTCTTGTAATCCTTACATAGCCTAATTTTAAAGGAGTATGATCAAAAGTTATGAATTGACCAAACCTGCTATAGCTAGCTTGTTTTGGCATTAGCACTAAAAATCTGAATTTACAATCTGAACAATGTTCAGTAACGTCAGGGTGTTTGTCTGTGTGGTTTATCATCTGTGTTATCTGTTATCTGTGTGGTAAATAATTTTTGGCCAAAGTATTGTTTTGTGAGAATCTCTGTACTAAACTTGGTAATGGTATCAAAGTGAAAGTTCTGGTATTGTGACACTATAAAGTGCTGGACTGTCTGAAAAAGTGAAAAGTATGAGTGTGTGTTATGATGTGCACCTGCGCAGGTTGTTGTATGATGATATGCTGTGGCTGCTGGCAGAGTTTTTCCAGCTCTGTTCTGAGGCGAGAGTTTTCTGTAGCTAGTATAGACTCAATTTCTCTCATTCTGCTCTCCTCTGAATCTACACACACATATTAAAGGACTGCTATCAATCACAAGTCAATAATTGCTCCATTAGACATGGAATGATCTGCAATGCCAGCTCTGTGTGCATTTAAAATGTAAGTGCATCTACTATCATGGCGAATTAAAAGAACACCACATGATCTGGAACGGATATTCACTCTATATAGACACACCTTTTTCTTTTAAGACCTTCTTCTTCCTCTCTGCATTTTCTTGATTTCTCTCTTTCAGCTTTGTGGTCAGCACCTTCTCCATCCTTTCAATAACCTCATTAAGAAGTGATGAGAAATATAATAGGTTTTAGTGGTGCAGGAAACACATCCCAAAGAAACCTCTAAGTTAAATCTCCAAACATAATACCACAAACACAGGATGTATAAAAGTATTATGTGAATATTAATGTAGTTTATCTTAGAACAAAGCAGTTCAGTACCTTCTCCTGTTGGCGTACTGTAGCCTCCAGATTTGAGAGTTTCTTGATCTGTCCTTGGTAGCGCTGCAACACAGTCTGTTGTTGTTGGTGTGCTCGCTGTAGTTGCACCAGCTCTTTCTCCTTGTCGTTCTTCTACGGAGAACAACAGGGGATCCTTTAGGCAAAGCAGTTATTAATGGAATATAAAGGAAGGTTAGATGTTCTTTAGAAAGTACACCAGAAACACAATAACCCGTATGACCGTCTTCAATCAATGGCCTTAGGCAGAGATTATTGAGATATTATTCAAAGCAGCATTCCCATCATTTCAGTAAGGATAACAAAGACATGGCAGGCAGTTAATGTATTTGAGATTGCATGAAGCCATCCTTGTAAATGCCCATAGCCTACTGGCTCTATTGTTAAAGCAATATCAGACGGAAGGGCGGGAGAGAGGGGCCAGTAACTCACCCTGATGAGCTCATTCTGAAGCTGCTGGATCTTATCTCTTTGATCTACTGCTTTACTGATCTCACTGGCCAGCTTGCACTTCAGAGAAACTTGAACAAAAAAACTGTTGATCAATGATAGAAGGAGGGAACAGTGAAGAATTTAAGAAGCTATTATCTAAGTTATTATACTCATGAGCATGTTCTGATATATATAACCTATTCACCTGGTCATTTGAATGGAGCTTTCCATTTCACAATAACTCAAAAACAAGTAGGTTTTAATAATGTTAATCTTGAAACTAATGTGTTTGGTCAGGACCAATAAATAGCCAAAATATTATTGCACATTAGGATTAACAATCCTAATATTTGATTAGTTGGATTTTTAGTATTTTTAACTTTTTAATTTCAACTTTAACTTTTTATTTTTATATATTGCTTAACCTAATCTCGGCATTTATGTGTGGATAGCAAAGAAAGAATTTCACTGCACAGAGAAATGTCATTTCTACTGTACATATGACAAAAAACATTTGAATCTTGGATCTTGAATCTTGAATCTATGTTCAAAGAAATATTCTTGTTGAGGGAGCTGTATGGATTTTTTTTTTTACTGGGGGAAAAAACCTTTGAAAACCTTTTAACAAGTATTTGAAATGTAATGAAATACTTGAAATATACTGTTGCAAAAATAAATTATATTGTGTTATTTAGTGAACATTAAAATAGAGTGTTTAGGAATTTTAATTGCAAATGAGCAAAAACATTTGCCATTAAAGAAGTCAAGACCATCTATAGCATTGAAAAACACTGCTGATTTCTCCATTTGCATCAGGACTAAGCCCTGACTGGCTTTGACGGCCTTAGAAAGCCTTGTGAATACTTGTGTGTGTGTGTGTGTGTGTGTTTGTGTTTGTGTTTGTGTGTGTATGTGTGTGTGTGTGTGTGTGTGTGTGTGTGTG
>JAQQZR010000012.1:11462437-11473872 GCA_030068235.1 Notoglanidium macrostoma
TGTGTGTGTGTGTGTGTGTGTGTGTGTGTGTGTGTGTGTGTGTGTGTGTGTGTGTGTGTGTGTGTGTGTGTCATACACTGTCCTTCATGAGATAAGGCCCTGACTGCTTATCGGGCTCTCTGTGCTAAATGAACAGTCTTATCAAACTATGGCACAATCCATGGAAGGAAAGACAGCACCTTCAACTTTACTCTGAATTATGATACCAGTTCACAGGATAACTTCCTTCTGTGGGGAAAACTTTTCACATTTGAGTGAGATATTTCAGTGGGCTGCAGTAACTTCTCATATGTTATTTTTTTTATGATGTGATTTCAGTAATAAGGTTTCCTTTTAGAGGAAATGTTGGTAGACTGAAGAACAGATATTAGGTTCCTACATAGACTGTAGACCAGTTCATTTCCACTTACAGTGTTAGTGAGTTACTTTACACACTTTTTTCAATGCTGATTGGTCACTTTACTCCTTACTTACTTACTTTATTGCAATACTTTGTCTTGTGTACGCAAATTTTCCCCTCCTCTCTCTTTCCCCACTTAAATATATTGTATATTCTACTTAGTTTATTCTATTTGCATTGTACTTATTTTATTCTATTTTGATCATTGTTAAGCTATTGTGTTGTTTGTTGTGTATTCTGTTACACATAAGCAATTTACCTTATCCTTGCCTTAAGCATTTCAATGTACATATATCTTGAGATACTATGCAAATCATAAATAAACATGACTTGACTTTACAATGTTTGAATTAGTATATTTAGAAAGAGTTAAATATATAAACACTGAAGGAGAAAACTAAGTGTAAAACTTGTTAGTCCGTAGACATTGATAGAAGATGATTTATGGAAGAAAATGTTCTACCTATTCTGTCTGCAGTCTCAGCCTTGGTCATGACGTCAATGTCAGTGTCATCCAGCAGCGTGCGCCCCAGATCCTGGTTCATAGAGAGTTCACTGCGTAGTTGGCTGTTCTGCTCTTCCAGACTGGCCACCTGAGAGCGCAGAGCAAGAATATCCTCTGCCATCTTACACATGGCTGAACGATAGTTCTCCAGCTCCTGATAAAGACAAAGTAATGAATATTTGCCTGGAGGATTTGGAAGCCACTACGGAAAGATGGATGCTACGTAACAGAATAACTGAACCAATGTAGGTGCATTACTCATGGACACTGCGGCTGTGCTTCGAGGACGCATAGGAATATTACTGTTAAGGCACAAACTCAAATATGATTTAGTGATGCGAGTATCAGTAAAGACTTAAAACAAATTTAATTACTTTTATACAGTAAGCAGGTCGTTGCATATGAGATGTTCTATAAATGTCATAAGTTTGACATTTGACGTGAATTATTGAATTATTCACACCAGCAGATCTGACCGTCAAAAAAGCTTCTCACTTCAAATCTGACATTATGGCAAGCCATTAATCGTGCTGAAAACTGCTTTATGACCAACAGATTGTAATTACAAATCCTATTCACTGGGTGTCCTCACAGCCTTTATGTTTCATATAGAAACAAAGTATTTGGCATGGAACCTGTTTCATCCTGGCATAACAGGATTAGAATCAGTTGCTCTTTATGCTGTGTTTGTCTGAGCTGGCTTCATGTCTGCTTAATTAACATTCATGTATTATCATTATAATCATGTTAAAGCAAGGACAGGAGAACCCAATGTCAAGAAGAAGCTAATGTCTGACTGTAATCCTGTCTACCTACAAAAAAGAGAATAACATCTGAGTTTTTGTTGATGAAGTAAAGGTAAAGGTGCACTATGTATTGCCAAATCCCTTTTATATAAAACAGCATGGCTCAGTGTAATATGGTTATGTATAAACAAAGGTTCATATACCATGCCATCAAAGAGGACTTGGAAGGATTTTTTTTTTCATGTAAATATGTGTATGTTTGCCTCCTCTCTGTCGATCTGTTTGAATATTCTATGATACAAATACTTTAAATGCCCTGAGGATATAAGAACATGAAAACCTGATCTCATGCAAAATTCCTAGAAATTCACATGACTGCGGGTGAATTTCATTTGGTTTGAAAAACTGCTAAGCCACCCCAACCCTAAGTTTAATAGTTGTAGCTTTAAATACATTTTTTTTTGGCAAGCATGGGATTCTGTTGGAGTGTAAACATAATAAAATGTAGTAACCTCAAAAACAACCAAAGTCCAGGTGAATTAATTCCTATAGTTCTGTGTATGGTCCAAGTAACAAATTATTTTCTAATTAACACAAGTTAAGAAAACAAGAAAACACAAGTCACCGTTATTAAGGTTATTATTATGCCTTTAAATAATGTCAACTAGAATATAATGACAAGTTTATTCAAATGGGTCTATGGGTGTAAAGTTCAGAAATAAAAAAAAATGTGATAGTTAAATAATATACCTAATGTGTCTTTTTCGTTTGTAAATTATATCTGCACTGGAGTGTAGATAGAAGGGTTTCCTTGCTGAAAGTTCCTACACTGCAGACATTCAGTATTTTCAAATTTTAAACAAAAGCTCTTTTTATGAATCTGTGTCTTGTACTATTCAAAATACAATAATCCCAAAGAAAAGTGTAAGCACAGAGTTTCTATAAATCTTAAGTAGATAGAGCACATTTTGTCCATCCCTTGTCTGAAAATCATGGTTACTATTGCTTCATTACTTCTACTGCTTCAACACACTGAACAATATATGGTATAGTCAGTATAGTCAGGCCTGCTCTTATCTTACTGTGAATCTCTGTACTATGTACTAGTTCTTAGTCCTGTCTGTCTTTCAAGCCACACATTTATGGTAAAAGGAGGCATAGAGAGGATGGTAGTGATAGTGAGAGGCCAAGGATGGGCGGAGCGAACACTTGATTAGGAGATTCCAATCTGGGCCAGTGTGAAGGCAGCTCCCTTGGGTCCTCTGGATGAAATCGAGCGCCTAATTGAAAGGGCACACAAGCAAGGTGAGAATCATGACTGGTGATGAGATAGGAGACTTGGGACTCACTGGGAGAGGGGAGAGAAGTGGAGGGATGGCTTCTAATGAGGAGCCGGGTATTAATTTGGTAAAGTAAATGAATGAATAGTAAGCAGGATAAAGCAGGAGGAGATGAACAGGAGGAAAGGTAGAAATAGTGAGCACCCACTGGGCAAGTTTAGAGGAAAGAACACCAGGAGCTCACACAGCACTTACTGTAGCTCTAGGACAAATGCATGGGGAGCGCGCTCTCTCTCTCTCGCTCTCACTCTCACTCTCTCTCTCTCTCGTTCTCACTCTCGCTCTCTCTCTCTCTCTCTCTCTCTCTCTCTCTCTCTCTCTCTCATTCTCTGTGGGTTCTGTGATGATTGCATGCTGATGAAGTCATGCCAATATATTCTCTCCATTTCATTTGTACCTTTGGTGTCTGGTGGTTTAAACATCCTGACTGCCTGTGGCCATTTCTTTTGTTTCCCCAAAACACAAGAATAATAATAAACCATGCCCTTATAGAAATGGTCCAAATTTGATCAATATTATTATCCATGCTGCTGCATAAGAGAATGTGTGTAAATGTTAATCTATTCAAGCAGTGGCTGTATGTCCTCAGTTTCAGAGAAAAATGAGACGAACGTACATTAATTAATTAAAAGAATTAATTATTTTAGGGAACACACTGGAGGTGTGCACAATTTTTTTTTTTTGATATTACAAATCCTAGACACCATGATTTTTCAGATAGACTTCAGTATCCTCAGCTGAGAAGAGCTTTTCAGTTAGTGCTATAGGATCTGAAGCCAAGTATTAAATCACTCAATGTGTGCACTCAATATGCAAAACTCACCCTGGTCTGTTGTTCAGTAATCTCTGCAACATGTGGATCATCATCCTGAACATTAGGTACTGGGCATCTGAAATATTCCCCAAAACAAGATTATAAAAAAAGATCACTGATTTAATCTGAATGTAAACAAAAACAGTTTCAGGATGAAATTACAATATAACGGAAAATGGCTAAAAATGAATATCCAGGCAGTTCACCTCTCGTGTGGAGAATGTATTTCAAATGTTTGGTTGAGCTCTAAGGCCCTCCTAGACTTTTTCTGTTCTTTTGGTTCTCCTTTGCTTTGTTGAGGAGCTTTGGGTGTTTTGAAGATGTGTTGATATTCTGGGAGGATCTGGGCAAGGGCATCATATGCTGGCAAATCATATCCATCCCTCTGGAGCTGGACAGAATCACAGAGAGCAAGAAGATACCCAAACATCACCAATTATTAGGAAGATATACTAAATAATGTACAAATGCTAATTATGCAAAAAGAAATGTAATTTACACTTGAAGTAATGTGCATGTGTAAAGATGTACATTTCTAGAGTATGAGCATATAAATTATTTCTTAACATACAATAATTGAGCTAAACTTGTAAAACCATTTTACATTTTCAATAAAATTATTTTTCCCTCACTTACAGCTCTTGTGAAGGGCCTGTAAAACATGTTCAGTGACTACTCAAACATAGTCCACCTTTATAACAAATCCAGTTATATATTTAGTCCTCTTCTACTAAGTTACAAACCAGCTGTCAAATTCAGTCTTAGTTGCAAGGAACAACATTCACTTGTTTTTTATGACATTATATCGTAACACAGAGAATTCCCTGTAACTAAAAACAGCCCAGCCCTTGCAAATAAAAACTAGTGTACTTGCTTATTTAAAGTACAAATTAACTTCTACTCTATAAGCAACTTTACAATCCAGCTCTTGTAAAAAATTAATAGAAAATTCTCAAAACAAGGCAGCTTCTACCAACAGCAGCCTACTGTACACACTCTTTACTGACAACATACCTGTGAAGTGGCAGGAACTTCCTTAGAACTCTGCATTACATTTGGGATTTTTAAATATTATGAGTGGTCAGATTGGGAAAGAGAAAAAGTGCCAGACATAATGAAAGTACAACAGCTGAAACTAGGCTGTTTCTACAACACAAGCCTTGCTTAGCAACTCCCATAACTACAGTGACTTTCAGCACTTATCTTTGTGCGCTTACAGTTATCTTTAGCAGTGCTATATGCTGTAGACATATTTTTCTTCCAATAAAGAAACACGACAAAATAATTTTTTTTTTTAATCAAAGAAGAAAGTCCAGGTTAAATCATTAGAGCCCAATGAAAGGCTTTGCCCCGCCTTCATCATGTGCTAATGAATGGTCTGTTCGAGCAGAAGAAGAAGATTGATGAGCGAGTTCTGTGATCATGCTGTGAAGGCCTTGTTCCTTATTCTGACTCTGGCTGGCAGCACAGCAAGACAAATGTTAACTTCTGAATACAAGATGTTCTTCTCCCCATGATACAAATCAATAATCCATTAATTCAACTGTCAGCAAATATAGATTTCACATTTTAGCTTTGTAAATCTGAGTTCTGATTATTTGGACTGAAACCTCTGAATACTATTCATGTTACAATTCCTGGAATTCAATTCACTTTGCCTGTCATATTTTGGCCTCAGTTTAGTCATAAGCACACCCAAAGCAGTGTTATGTTTCTTTAAGTGAATGGTAGCCACCAAGCAGATTAATTTGAGTGAAACCACATGACCACAATTCCCCATGTGGCTATTAGGTTGCATAGCGACAGTGAAGAAAGGGACCCAACAGTCCTTCCCTTTCAATGAAAACACAGCCAATAGCGACCTCCGAGATGCCTAGTCACACATGGCACATTGTCATAGATGGAAATACTTAACAACCCAATCTGTCACAGATAAACTTAACCAAGAGTGGCAAGAAGAACTCAGGACAAAGCCATATGTACAACACAGTAACCATACTACTTGTATTAGACTTTTTGTCTAGCAAAGGATTCCTTTTGAGGTGGAAATGATAGACAGTTAATATATTTCTGATTTAATCCAAGATTAATAATTAGTTCCATCCTCCCTGCCAACTGCATCTGAGAGAGAGGGGAGAAGAAGAGAAGGAGGGAAGAAATAAGAGAGATAAGAGAACATCAGAAGGAAAGGCAGGCAATAGTTAGGCAAATCCATGAAATAAACATAGAATGAAATATTCCTTATTATCCATTAAATCACATAGAGATGTTATTATCTAAGAGAACATCATGTTCATGTCACATTTAGAGGTTCAATTACAAATAGACAGAGAAAAAGACAGAGTGAGAGTGAGAGAGAGAGAGAGAGAGAGAGAGAGAAAGAGAGCTATGATACCAGGTGGTGAGCTGATTGCTGTGCTCTGTGAGGTCTATGCTTGAAGGCTTGCCTCTGTCATCACTGCATCAGTATTCAGGACACAGCCTGATAAATGCAGCAAATGGGCCTTCAGAAGACTGACAGGCTTGAGTCTGTCGCCGCCATACAGAGCTCAATTAGCCTGTCAGAACAGGGCTGCGTCCCCCGAGACTCCGTCAGTGCTGCTCCTGGGCTCAGTTGGCACCTTCACCTCCCTTCTGCTCCTCAAGTTATCCTTTTTACCTTTTCCAGTGCTCATATTTATTTGTTACATTTCTGCTTGGCAATAGTAGCTCCTTGAGTTTCAGGGCATTTCTATTCCTCACCTGTGACTCACATAGTTCCATTTCTTGTCACCTATAGAATTTATGTCATTATCTCAAATATGTTAAATAAAAAAAAAGGTATGCATCAAACATAACAACTAAACCGCTGCTATATATGTACTATATATAAATATAAAACACCATAAAAACACCAAATTTACCAAATATTTACAATTTCCAAACCATGCAATCATATTGAATTATACTGTTCAATTTTAAACTGCCAAAATATAATCTTATCCAGTAGATATGTATTTCTGTTATTATAACAGGTATTTAAATATGAATTACATATAAATATCATGCAGGATGAAGCTACATTAATTTTTTAAAGCTTTGAGACATCCTCTTCCTTCAACAGGATGTAGACATGATCCCTCTGCTTCCATCCTGCAATCTATACTAGAAATAGAGTATGAATTAGATTGGAGAAGCGCTGGCCTCAAACTAACTTTACTTGCATGAAACACCTTCTGTAATTGAATTTATCATATGAAAAATGACCTGATTGAACTGTGAGCATGAACACAGGTTCAGTGACTGATCCTGATTAATCTTTAATAATCTGAAACAACATTACCATGACTTAAATCAATCTACACTTTATTGTTTGGTTTAGGTTATTAGTTTAGGCCAAGGCCCATCAGTAAACTGTCTGGTCAGCATTTAGGGAAATACATCATGGGACTTGTGTGTGCGGCTGCTTGTGAGCAGTATGAGTGAGTGGTATGTGCGTGTCAAGGACAGCAGCCATGATGAAGGACATGCAATACATATTTAAAGTGCAAAAACCCCAACCACTGTTCATATTTATCCTGAATGAAGCATGTAATGCCAAGAAAAGTGTAACATTTGCATTTTAAAATATATTATAAAATGCATCGATTGCTGAGGAATGAAACTGGGAATTTAGTTCCATTTCATCAACAAAATAGTTTCTCAGTTGTGCTGCAAAAAATTACAAGTGAGTGAAAATATTTAGTATTTCCTATTTCCTATTTCCTAATCTAAGATTATTAAGCATATTCTAGACTTTATTTACCTGCTATTATTAACCTACAATATGTTTCTTTTTATACAAATTGAATTATGTGAATTCTTATGAATTTACAAGTGTGACTCCATGCTGGTGTAACATGCAAGCCACAATTCCTTTTGCTAGAACAAATTCACCAGTTGCACCCCTTTCTTCCCACAGGGCTTCCTCGACCTTTTCAAAGTATAGTACAAGCATGGCATAATGGCTTACACTGAGAGTGACATTTACACACGCCAACCTGAGCAGAAAAACACTTAATGTTCTTTACGCCCAACAGGCATATGGCTCCCCCAGCAAGATATGCCTGAAAATGTGTCTGTCTGCATTGGATTTACCTGATTACCTGAAACTGAAACTAAGTTTTAAGGAGTGATACATTGAAAATAAAAATAAAGACAACACACACACACACACACGCATGCACGCACGCACGCATGCACGCACGCAGGCAGGCAGGAAGAGCAACTCAGGCCAAGCCAGGACACAGACTGTCTTGATAGTGATAGGGGGTTGGGTGTGTGTGAGTGAAATTGAAATCTGATCAGAGAATGTTTAATGGTTTAGTGATTTATTCTGTGACTCCTTTCCTGATGCAGTACTTTATACATGCAGAGGTTAGTGGGCATCTCCATAAAACTCCATAAAGACATTAACTGAAAACATCACTGCACATCCAAGTCATTCAGAAATAATAGATGCAGATCATAAAACTAATGTAATCCTACCTACAGCTATAAATGAGGAAGGATAAAAACACTTCAGTAATGCAATCATACCCCAAAAGACAAAGCCAATGGAACAAATAATTGCCAGACAAATTGCTTGGGCTCTAGTGTGCATATCAGTAGAGAGCAGAAATACATTTTCACTGGTCAGGATGGAGTATAAAATAACTATAAAACACATACACACACATAACACACACACACACACACACACAAAGAAGACCAGGGTAATATAAATTCCACAATAATCTGCATCTTTCCGTAACCTTTGACCCCTGAACCTTTGAATCCTGCTGATATCTTTCTTCTGACATGCGGTCTGCTCCGAGTAAGACAATGTGATTGTGAAGGAGTTCATCTATGAGCTTGAAATGAGGAATAGAGCATACACATAATGGATAGTAATAGAACCCCCCCATCCCAACTGCACAGCTGCTGTAAATGGATACAGCAGCATCCCTAGTACTTCAAAGCAAATCCAAAGAGGCAAACCAGTTCCTCACTGCTTTCCTCTGTGAGTCAGGAGAGACTGTTATCAGACCGGAGCAGGAGCTCTGGATTACCAGCACTGCTCTGCAAACAGCAGTAAATAACGCAAGTGATATCATAGGAGCTAATGAACCTGTCTCAGGGTAGCTAGTGAGACTTTAAATTCAAAATTAATTTCAACCAGACAAGCTCATTTCTAAATCAAACCGGTAATTTTAGTTTTAAATTCCTATTGAAATTGTAAGCCTAAATTTAAGAGTAACAACAGAACTGGATGAGCTTATAAATGCATGAAATGTCTTTATCACTAGAGACTCTTTGCATGAAGGTTACATGGTTGAAGCAGCCCTGGCTGACGGAAGCACCTGCAGGGATTCTCAACAAAGATCAGCCTTGAGTCTATGACTGTGTTCTCTTCTTTCACACAGATCTATAGCTTTAACCTTGCCTCCTACCTCCAGCATCCTCCCACGCTATGTCTTCACACACATGCCTACACCACACACACACACAAACAGACACACATGCACACACACACAGACACACACAGACACACACACAGACACACACAGACACACACACACACACACAATTCAACATTTCAGAACCCCCTCCAGCTTGACTGCCATTGTCTCTCAAGGCCAGCAATGTGTTGGCTTTGCACACGGTACATCCAGCAGTTTAATTCCGCTGGGCTCATCTGAACTTCTACTTAGTGACATTCTCATAATCCTGGCTGAAAACCATGAAAAACATGCACTTGTAATAAGCAGGGGACACTTGACTGGGTTAGAGTGATAACATCCAGAAAATACAATGAATATTTCAGAATCATTAGCCTAAAAATGGTCAAGACCCACAAACAGAGACTGTGGTTAAAGTTGAATTGAGACTAGTGTTTTCTATGGCACTACTAAAAGGTGTATGACAGCATACAGTATTCCTGTCAGTGTCCATGACAGAATGATGAAAATGTAGCAGCTCAGATGAAAAGTGTGAGGAAATATGGGCTCATATTTTGTTGAAAATAGGCAGTTCTTTTCAAAACATCATCAACAACAACAAATCTGAATTAAAACTTGGCTGTGAAAATCGATAAACCAGTCAGTCATTTAAACTCCAACCAGCCACTAGATGTCACTGTGGGCATGTACAGCTCTGACACTCCACCCTGAGGCCAGTGAGCCAGTAGGACAGACCATGGGACAGACAGACACACAAGCAGACACCCTTACACTGCTGCAGTACCCTGTCCCATAGACACATATATGTATATGCTTGTGTGCATGTGTATATGTCTGTAAATACCAGTACATTCCTGTGCTAGTTGACAAACACTACGTACACTATTCCAAATCTGAAACCCGGACCAATCCTAATGGCAAAATCACGCTCCTGCCAATAAAACATACATAAATTATTTATCACAAAGCAAGACTGAGCTCCAATATGGGCTTATATTAAGGAGGCTGTTTTTTTAGGAAAAGTCTTTATACAAATAAACTGTTCTGTGGTTAGAGGGAAGCAGAAAACATCTGCTTTGCTTTTTTGCTTCTGTCTGTTCTTTAAGGATGGACAAAGAAATAATTTTCCTCAATCGCCTCCATCTTTGATGGCTGCTATTGTTTTGAATTGCTCAGAAAAGGCTTGGGAAGATTCATTGCAAGGCATTCAATCTGAAAAGAATCAATACAATATAAGGCAACTTGATGAATTCAAAATGTGTACTCAGGGTGAATATTGACCGGCTTCATACTTGCAGCCATTGACAGCCACTGTGTTCCCAATCGATATGGGGATAATGCCAAATATTGAATGTTCAATCTGTTTGAGGATGAAGCATTACAGGAATATCAAACAAAACTTAAAAGGTGTGGGTATGCATGTGCATGCAATTATGCTTCCCTAATTAGTGCAGGAAGAATACAGAAAGCATATAGTTTGGAAAAAGACTTCTCAAGGGTTATTTGGATAGTTAAGTGCTCCTGACTTTTTCTAGTTGGAAAGGGAAACAGTGTGCTGTAGGGTAATGCATAAATTTAAGGGACAAACTGAAGAATGCTTTAACCTTTTCATGGAATCCTCTACACAATCACATTAATTATTACAGAGATTAGTTCTGTTACATGGACTAATTATCATTATGCTTAATCAATATAACTGATATGCATAAAACACAACAGGCGGAGGAGAGCAAATGGGGGTGGGGGTCTTGCAGCAGGGTGTGGTTTTCTGAAAGGAGAGAAGAGAGCTGCATGAATGTGAGTCACAGCAGCCCTGCAGGAGGGTGTGGTGGTCTGAGAGGGGAGGAGAGAAGGAGGGCTGTGGAGTGAGGGGAAGACTCACAGTGTAATGGTGAAGGGTGTGGCTTTCCATAAGGGGAAATCTATCTCCACTGTCTGCCTGCTCCAACTGCAGCACTGTATGAGGAACTTCTAGCTCTCTTTCAACAAGAGCAGAGAAGAGCTCATCCTGGAGCACGAGTTCCACACAGGGAAGCTGACCACCTGGCTCAGGCTGGAGTCTGGATGCTATAAAATATAGAGATAAGCAGGCAAATACACACACTCACACTTACACACACACACACACACTCACACACACACACACACACACACACACCCACACCCACACA
>JAQQZR010000012.1:11473972-11485866 GCA_030068235.1 Notoglanidium macrostoma
CACACACACACACACACACACACACACACACACACACACACACACACACACACACACACACACACACACACTCTGAATTATCTGAACAGGAAACAAGATAGCACTGTACTGCTATTCAATTCAAACAATTATGGCACAATATCTTTTTAATCTACACTGTTGAATTGCATGGCTGTCCCACACAGAAAGATGCAAGAAAGAGCTCACACATTCTGTAGATAACCTTGAAATAAAAGTCCTTCAGAGGTGGGTCACGCAGCTATAATTGACACCGAGAGTTGAGGAAAGAATTATGGCCCAGGAGAGCAGAGGCTGCCAGACAAAAAACCCAGGCTTCATCAACCAGCACTCTACCCTAAATGGGCACTGTGTGCTGGAAATGGGCTTCCAGACTCCAAACTAATGTAATTATAAGCGTATACACATCAGAAGAACTGATCCAGCTGTTGTACATAATTACATCACATTACATTTTAGTCTCTTATACAGGTCTACTTTACTCATCCCTCTGGACAGGAGGTAAATAAGGTTATATTTCACCGATGTAACTGTTGCAAACATAGAAAACTAGAAAAAAAACTGGGAAAAGAATAGAAAAATCTAAATAATAAGAAACAACTATGTGTATATAAAATAATTTAACATAACTATATAGTGTCTATATAATATTTCCTTTCACTCTCAAACTAAATGCTTTTTTAAATTGTCTCCTGACAATGTTAAAATGCCAGTGTAATATTAACAATAATTACAAATAAATATTTACCATAAAAAATACATAAAAAAAACAAAGTACACTAATGGAGACACAGTGAAATTTATCCTACTTGCTCAAAAAATAATAATTGTATTTACACTAAATACTAAAAATATTTTTTCTGATGCCAGATCAGATCATATATCAGTTACAAATGTATGTAAAAAAAAAAAAAAAGGAAAAATTAGTACATAATTTCAACACAAACTAACTAATTATATTGCTAGAATGATTACAGCAACACTAATTTTGTGAACAATGTGTCTTTCGGGTCACAAGGCTAATAAGGCTGAGACATGAAATGTAAGCTATGCACAAAAAATACTTTTGTGCTGTTTAACATTCTTCTGTCATTCCTTTCCCACCTGAGTGCTTCTCCCCAGACACACACAATTGACCTCCTGCACCAGCCGTGTCAAAAACAAATGGCAGCGGTGCAGAATCATTTATCACAGTCTCATTGAGCTGCTGCTCATCTGTATTCCTTACACTTCTAACAAACGGTAATGAGCAGAGGTAACAGTTGTATTGTGTTGTACATGTTGTTTTTAATTCTATACATCCATCCTCCAACACACTACATAGACAGTAAGCACAATCAAGAGCTTTATTAATAGCCCTCAGGACCACATGACACACAGCCTGAATGCCTCTTTACTCTAGGAGCAGCAACCAGTTGCAGCAGCAAGTCTCTGGGCTCTGTCCTTAGTGCTGAGCCAAACAAAAGCATCAAAGCCTGGATCTGGCTTCTTCTGAGGCTCATGGCTGAGGAGGCACCATGTGCACTTGATTCAATTAACAGGTTTCAGAGGCCTCCCCTGGGAGAAGGAGCACAGCATGAGGAGAAGCATAAGTGTGTGCAGTCTGACAAAGACATGGTTCAACCCCCCATGCCCCGGCTCAGTCCACCTCATTAGTCAAGCAAGTGAGTGTGCCTCAAAAACACGGGCACGCACATGGAGGCAAGCATGTGCATAGACGCAATATGTGCACATGCATTTCACTCCAGCACACAATCCTCTGTTATTTTAAACACTGAATGAACAGGCCACAGTAGGAAAAAAGCCTTTTTATATTATATACACATCAACTTAGCCAAGTTCTCGACAGCATTATACAGTAACAATGTCATATCCCCCAACCAGCATCCATCTTCAGCCTTAATCCACCTTCCTATTACTTGGTTCAATGTCTCAATACCACATAACCCAAAACCAAATGGCATGGGGTTCAGTACATAGCACTGTTGTCTCACAACAAGAAGGTTCTGGGTTCAAACCTGCTGGCCAACTTGGGCCTTTCTGTCTGGAGTTTGCATGTTTTGGCTACTCTAAATTACCCATAGCTGTGAATGTGAATGGTTGTTCATCTCTGTGTTAGCCCTGCAATAGACTAATGACCTGCCCAGGGTGTACCCTACCTCTCATCTCTCAGTATAGCTAATGAATAGATGGATCACCCAAAAACTTCCTCAATCTGACTCTGAGTAATACACCTGCTTTAATATAGATTAATACCCAGCAGGTTCTACTGACACTGGGGATATGTTCAATGAAATTTCAGAACAAAAGAAAGAAAATGTGCTATTACTGCACATATGATTTTGAAGGACAATCTAAGATTACATTACTGCCCCTAAAATAGTGGTCTTGACAAATGTGAATTTAAGGATGTGTGAATGAAAATCAGCAGGGTGATGTACGATATCTGAGCCCTATAGATGTCTCCTGCTGGTATGACTAAATAACACATCAGGCAATGAATCAATCTAAGTCAATTCTGTTTTAATGAAAAGCACGTCTCAACTTGCATGAGGCTGGCAAGAGTGTGAATTAATCTGCAAGGCAGTGCATGTGCACCCACCCACTCACTCACCCCTCCTCACACATTTATGCACACACATGCATTTATTCAAACACACCTGCTTTGCCCCTTCCTGGTCTCTCGTTTTACAGCTGCAATCATAACCATGGCAGTAGCCAGCTAGATAATTACATAGTGTCTGAACAGCAGCAGCAACTGGTACCCGAGAACAGGAGAAAACCCCCCGCCCCAAAACTATTAATGCTTCAGTGCCACAATAACACTCCTCTGAGTGATTTCCTCTACATTTACAGCACAAATGGGACCACTCATCTATAACAGGAAAAATAGAATCGTAAAAAAACCCAATTCATTTTGCTTTTAAGCTCTGCTATCCGTGCCTTCCTTCAAAAGCTTCAGTTTACAATGTGGCTTAACATGACCTGTTTTCTCCTTCCATTTTAACATGCAGATGCTAAAGTGCTCTGAAATCTGCCCTAATGCAATTGACTTTATAATAGACTGCTAATTAGATGTTGAAATACATGATGGAAATTTACACTCCTATTTAGTCATCTTCATTATCAGTTGATCTCAAATTAGCAACCTTAGTAGAGACAAATTCCCAGTCTGTCAAGCAGTTGGAGAAAATGTATATATTTTCCTTGTGTATGATCCCTCAGCTACCTGATCTTCCTGAGTATGAGCTGTTCACACCCACACCATAGCCTGTAGAGAACTCAGGCCTGTTTCTTGACTCCTGCTCCTCTTTCGTTTTTCCATGGCTTTCATCATCTGTTGTCTCTGTTCACTTCACACAATCATGTCTGCATAATCTCAGGTCCAACTCACACGCAATTAACACTCCGGCACCCAAACCCACATTCACAGCCACCCACCCTCACCCTCCTCTGGGGCTGACAAACAGAACTGAGGCTTTACAATGCATGCTCAGAAAAATCTTAGAGCATTACTTTAAAATTTAGAGCTGATTATCAATGTTAAAACTGTGCTGAAAATATTTCCATAATAATAATAATTGTTTGATTTTTACAATCAGAGTGATTCTAGTAGCTGATGTATTCAATATATATCCAATTCAAGTCACTAGAACAATCCCAGCTCGTTATGAAGCAGCTTTTGAGAAGGAATGAGAGGCTAGTAAAAGGGAGGGAGAGAAAGAGAGACAGATGGAGATGGATACTGTGACTAAGAGTGCTCCAGAGAGAGCCAGTAAACTGCTCCCTGTCCCCTGCAGCCCGTAAAAATGGCTGCATTAAGATAATATTGCTGTATAGAAATTATTAAAGGGCAATAAAACAGCTTTACTACCCTCTTCACACTGTGGACTCTGTGGGCTCTGTTTGCGTGTGTGGGTGTGGGTGTGTGTGTGTGAGTGTGTGTGTGTGTGTGGTATATGCACAATTTCACATACAGACACCTTACTGTGCAAGACTTGCATATAGATGGATTGTGAACATCAGGTTATTTTGTAATCACATAACACAGCTAAAAGATCCTGTTATGCTGTAAATGAAGATGATGCTCTTATAAATCTCAGTATTGAAAATAAATTTTCTGCCTTAGTCATTATTCTGCCATGTATGTTACTGGTATTATTTTAATAACCATACCGTGAAACATTGATCTATGGTTCGTATTAAATCCTTTAATATATTTCTGAACTGTACCTTTGGTCACTAGCAAAAAAATGGCACATGAAATTGTCATGTGAATAGGAAAAATATTGTAAATTGTAAAAAGACATGGGAGAAAAGCAAATGAATTTGATTGGTGGAGACTGCTCTTGTTTACAAACCTCTGAGCAAATGAGACACAGCGCAAGACTGACGAAGGGTGACGTGTCTGAAATGGTCGCAGTGATCCATCCTGTGCAACATAGCATATATATGACACCATTAATACTAAATCACCTATTTGTTTAAAGACTGTGATATCAAAAAGATGAGAACTTTGAGAGGACAGATTTAAAGTGGGAAAATTCCAAGAGTTATCGGTAACAATACGTTTGATATACACACACGGAAACATAGTCTCAGTAAAAATCCAACAATAGTATTGGACAAGATCAAAATCTTGATTGCTCACCTGTAGAGCCAGGTACTGCAGTCTCATGCCTTTCTGGCCTCTCTCATTCATTAGGCTGCTGTAGAGTTGCTGGTCTAGATTCAGTGCTGAAAATGCTACAGGGCTCCTCAGGTGCCAACTCATGGCATTCATTACTAGAAAAGAAATATCTTGTGTTGTGTCTGGTTAATATCTGGTTAAATGTAGTGTGACTTCTAAATTCTAACTATTCTAGAAATGCATCAATAAATTATTCACAATATGGCACAATATATTATGTAAAACAAAAATGAATTAAAGTAACATGTAGGTGCATTCTGCAACAGGACTACAAAACAAATAAAATCAACAGAAAATTTCCATCCATCCATCCACTATCTATACCACTTTACCCGTCAGGGTCGCGGGGGAAGCTGGAGCCAATCCCTGGAGCAGTTGTTTCGGGCGAGAGGCGGGGTACACCCTGGGCAGGTTGCCAGACCACCACAGGGCCAACACAGACAAACAGCCACACATGCTCGCATTCACACCTATGGGCAATTTAGAGTGGCCAGTTGACCTAATCTACATGTCTTTGGACTGTGGGAAGAAACCGGAGCACCCGGAGGAGAACATACAAACTCCGAACAAGGATCGAACTCAGGACCTTCTTGCTGTAAGGCGACAGTGCTAACCACTGCACCACCGTGCCGCCCACTAAGTTTGGTCATCTTGGTGTCCAGACCTGATCTGAAGAAAGCAATATGACATCTGGCATATGTATGACCGATAAATAAAAAAGAAGAAGGACTGGAAGAGGGAAAAGGTACTGAGAGGATAAACAAAATATTTTGATAGTTATATAGGCAAAGGCAGGATATGCATGATAGAGATTATTTGTGTGATGGTCTGGGAAAAACTTTGTATGTCGTTGTGGCTGAAAATTCTGGCAAAGTGGCAAAAAAAGACAAAGAAAAATTGATTTTGGCCAGAATTGGGATGTCCTGCCTTTTACATGGGATGTCCTTTTGACACAAAAACTTTAAGAAACCATAAATGTTTCACCAAAAATTTTTTTTTACTTCTGTTTTTTGATCTTGCCTAGGCTATCTTCAGTTTAACGCAGTGCTCAAAACAGGCATTCTGTCTGAAGGTGTCTTTGAAAACCAAAAGCTAAGTGAGATTTCTTCACACAATGAATGCCAGGCTTTCATCAAGTTGCTCTCAAAATATCTGCATTGCTCTTGCACAGCAATAAGAATGGAAATTCATATGCAATTTTCTCCCTTTTCACATTTGGGGCTAATTAGGATAAAGTGTTAGAACTTTACTTCTTTCTGAGATGCATGCAAAAAAGAAACACAAAACAGCTCATGATTATAGTATATGGTAGAAAATGTCAAAGCTGCATCATGTACAGGGGGTCCTCGTTTTACGACACACTTCCGTTTTCATGACAGTGACGTAACCCGAATTTTGGTGCAAGTCGAAACACACACTAGCCTAAGTCTTACCTATCCTGACACAGTCGTAAAATCATAATCTAGAACCTAAAAACACAACTAAGCGACAGAAAAAGGAAAAGGACATAAATATACGTTCAATATAATGTTCGTCGCTGAACTCCCTCACTCATACGTCGCGTTACTGCGTATTCTTCCGCCGCGCGCGTGAGCGTCGTAAACTCGAAACGTCGTATGTTGAGATGTACGTAACCCGAGGACCTCCTGTATATGGTTTTCCCTTTCTGCCACACACTTATATTACAATGACAAAATGTTGCATACTTTTTACCTGATGTTAACATGCACTATTTGATCATCTTGCTTAATCATTATTGTATTAAAGAAGAAACATCTGCGAAACTTAACACACTAAATGTTTTGCTGGTATAAATTACATTCATTTGTCTTCCTTGTTTTGCCCTAAGTGTACGCACATTTTGTAATAAACTGTAGATTAGAAGACTGGCCCACTGCAGCTTAACAATAACATTTCATTATTTTTGCAGCTGGTAATTTCTTTCCATAAGGAATATTAGAGATATAAGGACAGAGATAATATTGTTTCTCTCACTAAATGCCAGCAATATTCCAGCACATATCCCAGTGTGAAAAACAGTGTAGTGTGTACCTGTAGTTGTAGGATAATACTCAAGTGCCAAAGCAGCTTCTGGAGAGAAGCAGTGGTTCCACACTGGCTGCTCTTCAAGTGATCCTAGCTCTGAAATCTGTACATTTCCCACAGAACATATTGATTTATCAGAACCAGTAACTAAAGGTGGTATGCTCAGCAACCTATGCATTTAATGCTCCATAAAATGACCTTTTTAATTCAGTTTGTATGTCTTGTGTAAAAAAAAAAAGAAAAGTCTGTTTATGCATCATTTAATCATATGAATCTAAATCATGGTTACAGATTTAGTAGATTAACATTATTTTAGATAGTTATTTTAGGGTTTCCTGATGGAGTCTTGCATGCAGTCAGAACAATTATTTCTATTTTCAGGCAGGCTGGTCTTTATAGCATTGACCTATTGATTACTTAAACCTGAGCCATTATTTAAACAGCAGTCTTGATTGTGGGGTAATTGCTTAGAAAAATAGGATGTCTTGAGGGTTGCATATATATATATATTTTCTTCAGTATGTATAGTTATTAGCATGTAGAGAATATATATCAAATATGGATTGAAATGAATAACAAATTATAATGAGTAAGAGCTGGGAAAATAGGAGCAATTTATCAGGAAGCCATGTGACTGCCAGTCTGCCATGCCTATGCAGTACAATGTGACTAGCAAAAAAAACAATAAGGGATCCAATTCTGTTTCTATGTCTAAATTATAGTCTGTATCTCTGGCTCTGTGGGTAGAGAAGCTCTGGACATGGCATGCTGGCATAGTACTTGTTGGGCCCTGAGGGTAATGCTGTTGTTCTGCGATGAGGTGTGAGTGTGCATGGCGCCTGCCTGGTTCTGCATGGGTGGGGAGAGCAGCAGGTCTGGCATGGCTAGCAGATGGCCTATTCCCTGCGGGCACTGGGCTTTGGCCTGCTGCTTGGCACAGTGCCCTGAGCCTAGCCTATGTATGGTTGTAGAGAGAGATACTGGAGGAAATTATATAGAAGAAAGAACAGGTTAAGAGGTGGAGAGCATGGGGTCCTAAAATCATAGCATGATGAGATAGTGGGCAAGCCAACCTGAAGGGAAACAGATGACTCACCTAATAAACTTCACAATGACTTTGAATTAATGACTCTGCTTCTATAACTACACCTGTTTAAAATCCTATTACAGCATAAAATAAACTAATAAGGACTAGTAACTATTACTTATTTTTACTTGCTGTCTATTAGTATACAGTGTAGTTCTGCGAATACTAAATATTTATCCTGAGTTTTGCATGCCGGCTGCATGCAACTGAAGTCAGGAGACATCAGGAGTGAAAGATGGGCTGCTACATATGAGTGCCTTTCCCCTGAGAGCTCTGCTGCCGAAATGTCACTAGCACCAGCAACCCAGAGCTCACACGAAGGTCAATAGTGACAGCAACTCTTCCAGCCATCATTGATTCGCTCACTTTGGCTTAATCGCATGGGGCAATTACACAGCACACTGACATTCTAATCATGCAAACGAATGCAGATTTTAAGGATTTTTTTTGCTCAGAAATTAAAATGCAGCAAAAAAACAAAGCACTGGTGTAAGATAAGTGCTTCAAGTGAAATCAGCGCTAATCTTTTGAACAGGAAAACTGAATTTAAATGCGCTTTTAGAAGGGCAAAAAGAAAAGGGAAAAGGCAAAAAAAGTGGTTTAAATAAAAATATGGACATTAATCGTAATCAAATATATATATAGTCCAAGGTATATTTACTTAGCAGAGCATAAACATTAATTTAATCTGGTATGTTAATATCATATAGTTCTAAAAAGCCTAAAGAACAGGATTTTCTTTTTTGTAGCTCATACTATGTGACTACTATATGATAGGCTATAGAACGTCCTGCACATGGAGACATGCCACAGCACTGACTGGGCACAGATGGTACAGGACCAGCATGCTAGGCTGTTCCCGTTGCCTCCACACACACTCATGCACACACACTAACATGCCAGAATACACATTCCAGGGCAGGTGGTGGTCAGTGCCACTTAAGCAATACATAAGGATGTTTACATGTAACCCAGAGTAAGGACACTGTTGCACAGTGTTCTTTATTGTGATGTGCTGAACATCTGCACATGTTTACATGAAAGATCAAATGAGTATGCAAACTGCACAGAATACATAGAAATCAGTGGCTGAAATAAGCAGGTCAGCAGATAGATCAATATGGCTCTGTCTCTGTGGGATTCACATTAGCCTCAAGTGAGAGAGCAGGAGATGACACGTCACCCAGCAATGCCAGTCAGTGTGTTCTCTGTGTGCATGAGTATGAGTGTATGTATGTGTAAGCAGGGCATAGGCAGAGGAGTACAGAAAGTAATACAAAAAGCAACATTAAAAAGAGACCAAGGAGAGAGAGAGAGAGAGAGAGAGAGGGGACTAGTTATATTATTCAAATTGTTTCTGAAAGTACATCTAAGCTGAAATACTGCTATTCACAATAACCGCAATACAATGAAATGAACACAATAAAAATAATAATGTTTATTTTCATTTTGTTTAATGAATACTAGGTTTCTAATAACACCATATAGTGTGTGACTCTGTATGCATGTTTTCATAACATTACATAATTAATTAATTGTTTTATAGAATATTCTGGAAATGAGAATAAATGTTAAGCTAGACTTGGTTCAATTTGATTGTTCGCCTAACTGCATAATCAGATTTCTACTAACACAGACATAATTATGTGATGTACAATGTACAGTGTATTTACTTTACTAGCCTCACATTCAACCAGATAAATTATGCAATCTATAAGTTAAAGTAAAAGCAAGGCAAAGTGAAGAAATGTGTGAAACAGCTGACGCATGAGTTAGTCAGACATGAGTTTATTGGAAATGTATCTGACCTGAGGCAGGCCCTGAGCTGTGAGCACCAGCAGACTGAAGACTGATTCAAGAGGCTGTGGGAAGGGAACAGACACCACACAGACGCATGCTGCCCTGGGCACATGCAGCAGCATAGTCTCTCTATAATCACACATGCAGAAAGGATGAGATGGACAGATAAACTGCAAACAGGAGACAGGTATAGAGAGGAAGAGTAGAAAGGAGAAAAGAACGAGGCTGTTTTACATTTGACCGTGACTGACAGAGACACAGTCACTATAAGAACAGTTCTTTGTTTAGAGATTGGTTGTATGATGAGATGGGGAGCATGCACACACACACACACACACACACAGCCAGAAAATGGAAACGTGAAGGTGACAGCCAAGTAGTCATTCTGAGATTACAGTTACAACACTGGCACAGGAAACCCATTTGGGAATGAATCAAAAAAATAAATAAAACATGAATTCACACTTCCAATAGTGCAGCTTGGCAAGCCTCACTATTATTAGCAGCACAGTGTGTGTGTCAGGACCTGCTGAAAGGATAGTGAAAGACATCTGAAGGGTGCAGTATATATGTGTATGCACAAAAATACACACAAGCAGCATTTACAGTACATGTATTTGAGATACTGTAGGCATTTGAAACACAAAATAATTGCTTCTAGAGAGAAACAGCATGTAAATTTTATCATTAGGCTAATTCAGTGATAAAAAAAACAAACCCAAAAGCATTTTGTAAATGATGAAAAATCTGACAACACATATTTCTGTTTTCCACTTTAGGTTATATCTTTGGGATTTTGTGGAAAAGTGAGACACAAAGAAAATAAAATGGACTTATATGTTAGATGCTGTAATAGCAGACTGGAGTGCAATATCACAACTGTACTTTGCAAACACAATATTGAGTGAAAAAGGCATTTAGGTAATTATTGCTTAGGATTTATAAATGATGTTAGCTTGAACAAAATGGCAAACAGTAGGCCAATGTCAACAACAGGCACTTTGTCTATAAGCATCAGGCAATAAAACCACATTTGATAAAATGTTGGCCTATCAATTTATATGCAATGCAGCTTACTGCACTGCAATAATTAGTCTCCCATCAACTGTTGAAATCCAATCAGTGTGGTTTCTGGAAAGTACATAGCCTTAGTTACCAGAACACTGGTACTACTGGTCTCATTTCCCCTTACATAATGTATTTATGCAAAATATATTTCATAAAAGTACATTTGCTGTATTTTGTATTATGTTTTAATATACATTTTGCGCTTTTTCTGCTCATCCTTGATTCACATGCATAAATACTCTATATGGACAAAAGTTTGTGGACACCTGACCGTAACTCTAATACGTTCTTGCTGAACATCCCATTCCAGATTTAGTCTCCCTTTTTTGTTATAATAACCTCCACCCTTCTGGGAAGACTTTACACTACATTTTGAAGTGTGGCAGTGGGGATTCCTGGGGTGCAGTCAGTGTTCCAGTTTATCGCAAAGGTGTTCAGTGGGGTTGAGGTCAGGGCTCTGTTCAGCACATTGGAGTTCTTCCACACCAACCTTGGCAAACTATGGTGTCTTCATGGAGCTCGCTTTGTTCACGGGGCACTGAACAGGTTTGGACCTCTTAGTTCCAGTGAAGGGAAATTGTAATGCTACAGCATACAACGATATTCTGAACAATCATCCAACTTCGTCGCAACAGTTTGGAGAAGGATCACATACTGGTTTTATGGTCAGGTGTCCACAAACTTTTGGCCATATAGTCTATGTGCACACATATACAAAAACACATGGTCATGTGTACACACATCTCGTTTACACTCTTACACTGGACTGGACCTGTTTCTGTCAAATCAGTCATGAGCATAAAAGACAAGACCTGAATAGATTTCCTGCACTCTATCAAGCTTATTTTCTAGCCTTCATGTAGGTTGCAATCTGTTCTGGGTAATCATACAGTAAAAATACACTGGATCCATATATCTTTGACAAATACAAGATGGATAACACCGCACAACAATTTTTTTTAAAAGTCTTGCTTCCTGAAAAGTTTTCGCTGATTGTGACAGGTACCTACTGGGTTTGCACAAATATAATTTTGGTTTTACTGGATCACGTAGGAACTCTGAGAAATAGACATTTATATGTTTACTGACAATAACATATTTAGTTATATTTATGTTTCGCATAAGCTATAAAATTCAACAGAATTAAAAGTGTTTTGCTCCTGATTTTCTTTTGTATTCAATGTC
>JAQQZR010000012.1:11485966-11502013 GCA_030068235.1 Notoglanidium macrostoma
ATTCCATGCCTGGACATGCCCAGGCTGCACAAACCGTTGTTGATAAGTCACTTACGGGAGCGAAAATGTTCGGATACAAATATAAGAAAAAATCATGACAAAACTGAAGATTTCTCTGAAAAGGTATGTGATGGGTAAATTTTTAAGTGATATTCATGATCAGCACCCAAAAATGTATAAGAAACACCCAAAAGAAGCAAAAACTTTGTTGTGCAGTGTAATTAAACCTTAACATGGTGAAAGTAGTAGTTTTCATAAAAATTGCATTGATTTAATGGCAGTTATCAACTCTATTTTAACACGGAATAAAAATGATCAGTATTCTATAAGAAAGAATGCGAGTCAACATTCAGTGGGAAGACAGACAGTGGCTACTGGCTTCAATTATTACTCTGGTCAATGCCTCATGATGGTAAAGAGATTTGCAAAGAGCAATAGAGATGGAAATCTTCCAACATCTCTAAGTTCTAGTCCACTATAAGTGCCACAAGTACATACTTAAAGCTTAAATGAATCCAATCCTAAGTCCTCAGAGAAAACACTCTTTACTTTGCTCATAGACCCCTCCCATCACTGCTTTCAGGCTTTCAGGAAGCTCATTTACCTGTCTACAGCCATGGATCATTATATATTTTCTCTGTTAAGTGATGTCATGGACCTTAAGTGCATTATCTTGGAGTATGATAAGATGTTTAAATGCAGCTATTTGCTTTAAGCTCTTGCAGAACTGCATGTTTGCCTACAACATAAAGTAGTTGTGATGAATTTAGTCACATTCAGAGAGAAGGTGTATACCTGAATGAATCATAATAAGCAACGATATGGGCAACAGATAATAAAAGTCCCACTGGATCTCTCAATGGACTGTCACTGGTCTGCAACAGTACCTGATAATGAGAAGAGGAGAAAAAGGAAATAGCTTGGAAAAGAATCTGACTTTGTAAAACTAAAAAGGGAGGCTGTGTTTAGAGACAGAAAGACAAAGGGGCAGACAGCGATAGAAAAGGGTGCATTTTAGGCTCATCTGATATTCGATACTTCCTGTTGTGCAGCAGATCAATGAATTAACTCACTGAACGGGAAACTGCAAGACGACATATATTAAATTAGCTTTTTGATTGCAATAACGAAAGACTACCAGACAGAAAATGAGGTCCGGTATCCAATCAGTGAAAATCACTCCTGACATACAAATAGATTAAACAGGTAATTTATTTACAATTGTTGCAAGTGCAGGGTTCAGGGCACAGTGATGCTCTGACAAAGTGCATTCCATTTACAGTACACGTGCAGTGCCAAATAACACCATTAGCTGGCAAAGTAGTATTGCAGCCTAAGCATGCCAAAGCTCTTTATGTGATCATAAAAGTATTTCTAATCTAAGCTATTGTGTAGGGCAGACAGACGTGACATGGCTGGAAGCAGGAAGTGCAAACCTCCAAGCCAGTGAAGTAGAAGCAAGAAAGTCTGGGGAGGAGGCTGAGATTCCGCACCATGGTAACATAGACACGTACTCCTGAGGGTACTTCCCTGTGGGGCTGGAGCGCATGAACCCACCCACCCACCTACTCACACACACACACACACACACACACACACACACACACACACAATGAGCAAGGATAATGTTAGGCACAATCAAACCATACATATGGATGTTTATAGCAATAATGTTTATATACTTCTATTCAGGATGATCCTGGGAACAGACAAAAATAAGATTATGTAATAAATTTCATATTAGATAGAATACTAGTTAGAGCCATTGCATCCACAGGGAGGAAGTAAATAAATAAA
The DNA here is from genome assembly GCA_030068235.1 of Notoglanidium macrostoma. Taxonomy (NCBI): domain Eukaryota; kingdom Metazoa; phylum Chordata; class Actinopteri; order Siluriformes; family Auchenoglanididae; genus Notoglanidium; species Notoglanidium macrostoma. The sequence continues at coordinate 11,487,764 of JAQQZR010000012.1, forward strand.
GTCTCTAAATATTACCACTCCTTCTGATAGTAATAGGTGGTGTTTAAATGTGGCCATCTGTCTATGTGGTTGTTGTTGCGATGGCAGGGTGATGGAGAGAGGTTACACAAGGCTACACAGCATGTTTGATTACAGATCTGTGTTCTCCAGAGTGTGCTTCAATAACACAACACTGAACCAATCAATGTTTATGGGTGCCATAAAGAAAATCCAGCTAGGGTCCCAGTGACCCCTAAGCATGGCTTCCTCAGAATAGGGCATGCTGCTTGGTAGGAGTTTGATGAATAACTAGTTGCAATCAGTCTGCAATCATTTCATTGATGTCTCTTGTATAATTCCTTTTGACAAATGTAACTGCAATCATTGTAACCATTTTTAAACCTCCATTTACCTTGCTTCTAAGGTACAAGAGGAAAATTATTCTTCAGAGTAGAGGAAAAATATGAAATTGCCATAGCTAATTATTACCATTATAATTCAGCACAGAGAGTGAAATTACAGTGCCGGCAGCACTATGGCCACAGAGCGACTGATGAATAATTTATGTTGTGGAGTCTACTAGCCCTGGTGCAAAGAAGCTGTGCAGACTGGAGCAGAGAAGCCCAATCATGTGTAAACTCACATCTCCTTTGCACTGTAGGCTTTGGCTAGTGACTGACAGCTAAAGGACAAAACAGGGTGAAGCAGAAAAACAGAAATACGTCTCACTTTTTTTCTTTCTCTCTTATTTATATAGTAGATCCATACTTTGATCTTTAAATGTCCTCCAGTCAAAAGCAGCCATCTGCTATACCAGTAAGTCACAGTGAGTCACAGTTAAGCCTTCAGAATATATCCTAAGCATGTTTACTGTCAATCTGCTGAGAATCGATACTGAGTCAGATGATGCCATAATGGTCTGGAGGAGGGACTGCATATTTAGCACTAACTACAAGAAACTCAGTCACAGGCTGTTTAGGATTACAGAATACGATCGCAAAAAGCATAAACCAGGGAACCTCTGCTGTATTTTGCCATGGTGCGAAAGAAGCTAAAGCCTTTTGCAAGTTAGAAACCTCTTTTATTGACATCTGAAAAATCCAATTAGTTGTATAATTAGAATTGTATGTCAAAGCATCTGTTTTAAAGCATACAGACAAGCAAGAACTATCTCTACAACCCAAACTGAAAGTATGTGTTCAGGGTCCCACTTGATCTTTGTTTCACTGTTCCTACATATATATAAAAATTACATTTGTTTTCTTATAGCTCACTACTGTTCAAGATGCCATTAAACTACTGCTCCTGTAGTAACCGACCTCAGAGGGTTCTAGGAAGCATGGTTTATTCATTTCCTTCTATAAACCCTGCACAATTCCTGTTTGATGGATTGCCCCTGAGGCAGCTCCTCTTGCTCAATCTCCCTGACAAAGCCCCTCAGTGCCAATGATGAACACACTGACTGCAGCAGCCTGTAGGTCCCCCTTAAACTAGTGATATATTAGACCTGCCATCCACATTGACTTAAGGCCTAAAACTGATGTCTTGAACAGGGAGGGTGAACTGTATCACAGAATGCTCTGTTATACTGACTGTAAGCAGGATTTGATGAAGGGTATGGAACTGTACAAGAGTGGGCGATTATTACTGACTGAAACTAATAATGTAGCATTATACAGCCAATCACAGATATTCATTTATTCTCAGTAACTTCTTTATCCTGATCAAGGTTACAATAGAGCCAAAGCCTATTCCAGGAACACTGGACATGAGGCAGGAATACACCCTGAAAGGGATGGGAGGTAAGTCCCTTACAGAGCACCATACACACACTCAAACAATCATTCACAACTAGGGGCAATTTAAAGTAACCAGTTTACCTATTGGCAGGTTTTTGGGAAGTGGGAGGAAACTGTAAGTGTAACTGTAAAAGGTTAGTGTAAGAGCTTTTCACAGCTATAACTATTATACATGCTGGAGGGGTATCGACACATACCTGTACCAGCTCCAGGTGATGAAAAGGCTCGAAACACGTGACATGGCCCAGAAGCTCTTTTGATGGACCATCTGCTATATTTATAACAACATCTGCAAGCCAGTAAGACACAGCAAAGAGAATGATGATTAGAATAGAGAAAGTATCAACATGAGAAGGTTAAACTATTAAATCCCACCAAATTCCACAAAATATGTTTTAGACATTGTTAAAGAGTTTCTAGAAATTCTAGGAACATTTCATTTGAATGGTTTACATGGTCTATAAAAGTAAGTAAAGAAAGTACTAAATACATTTACAATATTAAATAAAAATCTAAATAAAATTGTTCAAGGATCTGGATCATTTTAATAAGACTTTACTGCCACGTTTTCATAATTCTCACTGGAGATGCAAACATATGAATGTACAGTTGTGACTTGTTGGATAAACCATTAGCTCACTCTTCTTAATCACTGTTCTTAATCCTCATTCCAGTCCAACATCCAACATTGCACTAATTTTGTAAACACGGATACTTTAAATGGTGACACAGTGGCTAGTGTTCTACTACAGTTTGTTTGCACAATGAAGAAAGTCTTAAGTTATTCAATGGTAATCTTTGACTTGGTCAAAACTATATTGTAACGGCGTTGCTAGCGACGCTTCCAGGATGTGCAGGGTTTTCCCGGCGTGCTTGGGGCGGGAGTTTGTTCATTGATGTTTAAGTGTTTTCTGTGAATGGTGCTGTGTATTTAGTTATAGTTAATGTTTTGGGGAATTGTTTGGGTATATTCAGGTTTACTGTGTGTGTTTTGGGACTCAGTTATGAATATACCGTTCACGGGAGGGGAGGTTAGGGGATAGCGTCGGCCAGTTGGTGTGTGTTCGTGCGCGCGCGTTGATGATGTTCTGCTTCTTAATGGAAAAGCCTCACAGTTCTTATAAGAACTCGTTTCTTTCACAAGTCTGTTAAGAGTGTTTTTGTTTGGGGTCTTTCATAAAACTTCTGTGTTGTCTCTGGTTTTTGCTGGCGTTTTTCTGCTATAGACGGCGAAGACGCTACAATATAATACTATGTTATTTGCTATGGTTTTTTTGCGTTTAGGCTACAGTTAACAATCAAAAAGATAGCTGGACATGTATAGCTATGATTGCTACTATTAACTGCTATAACTGACTCCTTCTGATGTTCTTCATTCAGATACAGGCTCAGTCCAAACTGTTGCTGAATGAGAAAAATATTTGAGGGATATTATTTAAACTGCAACAAGCAAACTTGTAAAAATTATTTTAAAGAAAATTGGTAAGTTGCTCATGGCCCAGATTGCTCTGACTAAGAAGATACAGGGTATGCCCTAGCACTAGAAGGTCTTCAGTGACTCAAGAAAAAAAAAAAATTCTAAAAATGTCAACAACCAATGCCTCAAACACCAACAGCATCCAGTAAGGTTTAGCAATGTGTTTCCAGGCTGCTCAGCAACACATCTGATATCTTTATTCCATCTTGACAAGGACACAAGACCAGCCCCTTGACTTTACGTTTAGCCAATGAGTTCACTTCCCAGCTGGAGGAAACACATAAAACCTGAAAAAGGAGCATGAGCAGAGACTTGTTTGAGCTGCTTTAGCACCATTGTCTCCTAACTTGATCAGCATTCCTGACACATCAAGAGCAAATCCAGAGCAATCATTCCCTCTGCTCTTGTTGGGAGAGCCATTAAGCCCAGTGGGTAATTATTCTGTCACTTAACAGGCAGAAACCATGAGGCTGGAATAATCAGACCCACGCACTGCAATTATCATCAACACAGGAGCCCATTCACAGTGCGGACTCACAGATCAAGACAAACCAATTTCACACAAATAGATTTTCCTGTCACACACTTTCTTTCACAATCTCGCTTCCTCTGTCAGTCTTTCTAAGCTCACAGTGGAGAGAACAATACTTTGCTCAATTATCATTCAGTACAGGGCTGTCATGTGCAACCATAGCTAGGAAATATTCAAAATTGTTTATTATTTTTATTTTTTGTTCACAGTGGGAAACATATTGTGAGTAATGATATGGACTTCTTTGTCCACTAAAGACCATTTTTAGTTTGAAAAAAATTCAGCTGAAAGATATTATATTGTAGATATAAATGTCGACATGTTCCATTTTGTTATTTGTATATATATATACATATAAATGTGCTTCAATTTTTCCCACAATCGTTCTTAAAAAACCTGTGACAACTTAGTGCTTGATACAGAAGAGAAAATGAGCTATTTATATTATGCATACTATTAATTTATTTACTTTGAACTTCAGATTGATAGTTACTTAGGGCAATATCCAACAGGATGTTTGCATTATTTATTTAGTTTTTTTTTTTTTTACTATAACACTATAACACATCTTGCATCACAGTAACTGTGGAAATTCTCAACAAGGAATAGTATGCATTAAACCAGTATGCCATTTTAGACAGAACCCAAAATAATTTTTTTAATACTATGAACTATTGGTTTACTCCAAATGTGCAGTATTGGAGCGCAGCCAGAATAAGAAGGAATAAGAATAAGGGCCAAGCCAGTTGTACATTTCTGCAGAAGTGTCAAATCCACCAGGATGTCTGGCTATGGCCTGTATAATTTATTGACTGCCCCCAGCCCACAGAAAATTACTGATGATTTTATTTGTTTGCGTTAGCTATGAAACAGCTTACCCTTTCTGTGGCCTTCAACATCCACAAGCTCCACTGATATGTTCTCCTTCCAGCAGGGGTTGTGAGTGGATTGCAGAGCACAGTGTGTTACTGCCTGGCTCCTCCATCTACCAGTCCCATCGTCTTCAGTCTCCCTGAAGGTGTTCACATAAATACACACAAACAGTATCCAACTTAAATATTTAGCTGATTGTGGTAAATTTTTCACTTTAATCATTTATAGCATTAGAAAAGGATTGATTTGCAGATACATTGCAAAGGTGTTGCAGAACAGGAATTACTGTACTAGTATACTGTGTATAGTCCTAGTTTTTAATCCCCTTACACTTGTAAACACAAAACACAAAACACTATTTGAATACTAGCATTCTTGCATTCAGTATACCATTACTATTTAACCACACCAAATAAACAAACCATTAGTTACATATTGCACCTACAACAAATTTTAGCATGCATATACTCAAATAATCATTTAAATGCTTTTTTTCCATATACCAATCTTTGAACAATTTAAGCCCAAGTGTGCTTTTCCCTTTTCCCTTACTTACATTAGAACAAACATTTAACCTGTTTAGTGTATACATCTAAAGAGGAATTTCTGCTGTAGTTTTCTTTTTTAAATGTATTAAAGCATTCAAATGATGATTTGACTGACACAATAATCAGACTTGCACAAAAGAGCATATTAAAATGTTGTTCTGTGGAATTTCATGAAAATGTATATTTTGCATACTTTTACAAATAAATTGTCAGAACTACTCAATATAAAAAGAAGGACATACACTGATCAACCATAACATTAAAACCACTGACAAATGAAATGAATAACATTTATTATCTCGTTACCTGTCAGGGGGTGGGATATATTAAGCAGCAAGAGAGGTTTTGGTGGCACTAGGGGGACAAACACAATATTCAGCAGTTGGTTTTAATTTTACAACTGATTGGTGAATATCAAAGTCCCATTAACCAAATAATTAATAAATGTAGTTTAATTACATGGCTCATACAGAGAGAAATACATAATACATTTTGAGAAATGCTAATAGCACACTGCCAGTAACTAACAACAGGAAACAGTTAATCCTTTAGCATGGATCATTTTGTCCTCTAAGTAAATGACTGGTCTATGGACTACATAACATTAGGCTTTAGAAAATAAACCTTCTTGGGATACATGACCCAATATGAAGAAATTCAAAATGCCTGGTAAATTTCTACTTCAGATATTTAGAATACAACAAATTTTTATGAGTTATAAAAAATGTGTATTTATATTAATAATTGTAAATTATTTTATAAGTATTATAGAAGTGTGAAAGTCAAAGATTGACAACTGGAAGCCAAATTGCAATTCTGCCATGTTTGCTATTATGTAAAATATCATATTTATTAGGTGCAACTATTATCAATCTGTCTCTCTGACAAAGGAACAGAACATGCCACATCCTTTTTAACATTTCTTTGGGTTGGACACATCTTGGAGAATCTTTTGCTGGTAATCTGGCAGCCCAATGCATAGGCAGCTTTGTCAATCCAACACCACCCCCCTTTCTTCTCTCATCTGAACCCCAGACGTGCACCATGTATGAGCTGAGTGCAAAATGCAGGATTAGGAAATAGGCAATCTGGGAGACAAGAGGAGAATATAATGAGCATGATCTTTGTTAGTCGAGAAACAGTTATAGACATGTGTGAAAGACAGCAGGAGAGATGGTAATGGTTCATTAGTGAAACATTTTTTCATGTAATGCACACAAAACACAACAAAAACCTTTTACCTCTCAGGAGACATTATAGTGAACAACTAAGTGGAGCTTTTTGCTATCATTAGAATGGTGCAAGCAAAAACAAAAATGTATTATGACTATGAAGTCATAACAATTCTAATTCTGACCCAGAGCCACAATAACAAGCACCTTTTGTTATATAGTCAACAGACTTGCTCCAGTTTTCATGCTCCAGTTTGTTCCACTACAGAGAAAGAGTTTTGACAATGTAGTTATTAAAACTCTATTGGGTCTTGTCTTTGTGCAAAATGCATGACTCGGATCAATTTAGAAGATGGAACATAAATTTTTTATTTAAGTCATAACACATATTGCAAAATACTGGCGCAGCTATAAAAACCAACAACATTAAAGATTGTTGCAATCATCAGTGTCATGAAAAACCATTAGATACAACAGACTAAACCATTATTCACAATCAAAATATTTGAATTTAAAATAACTAGTGGATGCAACATTATTGTAAACTATGATTTAATGCAAGTATAACCAAAATATAAATATAACCAAATAAGAATCTTTGCAGTTTCCAGTTTATTTCTGGACTCATCCCCAGAGATACTGGCTGTAATAATAAGGCCAGGGTGATCAGATCACATTAGCCTCTGTACAGAAGCAGTACCCAGAGCATGCAACAATTTTATGAAATCTCTCATTAATTCTTCAGACAGTTGGAGAAGATCCATAGACTAAAGAAGGCAGTAGTGTAAGACTTGGGCTCTCTGATTGTAGCTGTATCACAAAGACGCTTGACAAAATTAAAGAAGTTAAGATTACACCTGAGCCAATTCTCAATGTAGGTCTCCAAAGAGCCGAAGTCAACTATGATGAACAATTAAGAATTGTTTAAAACATTAAACATCAGCACCACGAATCTTCAAATCTGAAGAGAAGAAACACTTTACTTATTATCTAGTATGGTCAGATAATAATCAATCATTTATCGTTAACTTAACAGATGCCTTCTCCACTCAAACTAGAAGAGAACCATTAATTAACACAAGTGGACTGGGTTTTTTTCTTTTATTTTGGTTTGTTTGTTTGTTCGCTAGCTTCAGTTTTTCACACAGGTATTTAAGCTTTTCGTGAAACATTTACCATTGAATTGCAACACTACTATAAGACAGTATACCATAAAGGATACAACTAAAAAGTTACTTGACAACTAAAGGCTTGTTCAAATACACTGTATAATATATGTTAGAAAACAAAACAAGGGGCATCATATGCAATACTATAAATGTAGAATAATAAATGCCAAGCTGAAGATGACACTCTAATGATCTTTGATTGCCACATATAAACCAAAGTTGGTTCATAATCCTTGCACAAAGATGCAGCACAAGATGGTCTTTGTTGTTCTTCAGTAAATAATCACAGTGTTTTCTTTCTTTTTGTACAGCGACCCTCCCCCTCACTCTGAAAGCCCAGGATGGTTTGAAGCCTTCGATTTGCCCCTTGCCTGGGCTGCCCCCTCTTCTGTCTGCCTCAAAGCCAGCTGCAGATGAAAAATTTATGACAATGTGGCTTGGAAAAAAAACACACTCTTCCATTCCATTTGAAGCTCTTTCTCTGAAGCTAAGCCTTCTGATGGTGGCCATCTTAGCACTCTGACACACAGTATGTCAGACCTTTGCTGATTAAAGCTCATCTGAACTGGCTAGCTGATGCAATCAAGGATTGATTGAGTCCACTATTGACTCAGGAGGCTTTAGGCAGGACCGGTAGTCTGGATAGTGATAATTAGTGATGGGTGTAGGCCAGAGATGTGCCAATGCAGTCCTGGAGAACAGGAGTTCTGCACTGAATAGTGATTTCAAGGTCCAAAGCCTCCTTGTTCAACTGACCAGTTAATTACTGGATTCAGTATGTATGATAGAGCGAGAAGTCAACAATCTGTGCTGGACCCATCAGCACTGGGGCTGTGAATCCTGATTGTAGACTCTTTCCTTCTTCCAAGGGAAGGGAAGAGCCTACAATCCAATTTACATTAGTGTACATTATAGCCGATGTCTGTTTGTTGCGTGTATTTCTTTAGGGTCACAGTGAACGATTGGAATTTATTATTCATAAGGGTCTCATTATTTGGCTATCAGATCAAAAGGTAGTGAAACATTAACAGAGGAACTCACTCGCTCAGTGGGAAAAGCCTGCAGCAACACCACAAGATGTTTTTGTTTCTTGTTGTTGTAATTTTTCATTCCATGACACCAAGAAAAGAGGAGGTAGCATTGACACCAAAACATTAAGGGTACATTTCTCTATGTAATGGCATGCAATTTAATACAATGAATTCCGAAATGCTCTTTGTTATAATCTTATGGAAATAATGCAAGCAAAAACAATTTCTTTCTTTATTTACAGTACTCTAATAAATAATTGGGAGCAACTTCTAGCCAGGTTTCCATTGCAGTTTTGCTCAAAATAGAAGTGACATTTTAAAAATTTCCACAAAACACAACTGAGAATATGATGTTTACACTGAGTGATGCTAAGCAATTAAAGCTGGTTTTCTCCTCTCACAATAGTTTCTCTTCTCATGACAGCTTTTAAAGAGCACTCTTTTTTCAAAAGGCAATACTCAAATGCAAGAAGCAGCCAAACAGACAGGTGATTAAATACACAGACAGATGCAATGCTTGAACAAGTCTTCTTAAATTAAGCTAAAGCTGAGCGTCTGGCTTATTTAAAGGAAGTACTGTGATTGTAAACAGGTAAATGTCATTAGTAATCAGGTGATAGAAGCCTGAGTTCATGTGGTGAGGTCACAGTCTGAGGATCATGGGAGTTGTAGTCTGAAGTTACACAACATGATAGAGCCAGTGTCACAGTCTACTCAACATTATTGCAATCAAAAGCATACTTACAATTAGTCTATAACTCAGTGCCTTAGACTGAAAATAATCACTAAAATAAGATGGTCAGTAATTTCAAAAGATCAGAAAACTATATGAGATTAGACAACATGTTTACCAAATAAATGCAGTACTTTATATTTGATTGTTAAATTAATAATGAGCACCTGAAACAACCCAGATTAGCTTAAAACAATTTTTAAGTCAACTCTGTAATAATCATGACAAACTATTAGCTGGCACGAACTAAATTCAAAGGAAACTTGCTAACATAGCTTTTATGTTGCTATTTTTATTTGTTTTGTGAGTTTTTCAGGGATGGGGGTGGGGGGTGTCTAGTCTGACACAAATATGTAATTACGGAGCTCTGTGATAATTAGGGGTGGACTCATTGTCTGTACTCTTCCCTGATAACATAAAATCAACCATTCATAGGGTTTTTGTTAAATCATTATTTTTCAATAATTGAATGTTAATGTTATAGAGAATAATTTACATTAGAAATCAACAAACAAGGTAAAGATGGTTGTAGCCTATAAGACAAAATGAACAATTGAACAACATTAACAGCGCTATTAGTATATTCTTCATAACAACATATTTTAGTACCAGCAGACAGAATTATTATGCTTAGTAGTAGCAAAGTGTAGCCAAGTACCAAATATAAAAGGAAAGATACACAAATACATATATGTACTACATATACACAGGCACACCAGGAGGCTAGTGCATTCTTTCAGAATTTCTTTCCAGAAATCATATGCCTAGCTGGCTTAGTAGAAATTGCCAAATTTAGCGTGAACCATTTCTCACACCAGACACTAAAAGCACCATTAGGCAGATTGCTCCAGGTGTGCAGTTCAGGGGTGTATGAAGATGTGACAGCAAAATAAAGCAGAACCATACAAGGCTTAACCTATGTAGTCTTGACTGTCTCTCTCTGTTCACTAAAAATCCTGACATTTAAAAAAAAACATGCAGTGTGTGTGCATGTGTATATACTGTATGTGCATATATGCGTGTGTGTATGTGTATGTGCACATGTGTGTGTGCATGTAGGTGGACAATGTTTATGTAACATTGTGGGGACCAAATGTCCCCACGGTGTGATAAAAAAAACCTGCTATTTGTACCTTGTGGGGACATTTTTCTGGTTTTCTGGAACAAAAATCTGTGCATACAATCAAAAACTAAAATGGGCAAAAGTCTTGTATTTGGTTAGATTACTTGTGGTTAAGGTTAGGGCTGGGTAAGGGTTAGGGTTGTCACAGTTAGGTTTAGGGATATGCCCATTGAAATTAATGTTCCACAAAGACATAAAAACAAGTGTGTGCGTGTGTGTGTGTGTGTGTGTGTGTGTGTGTGTGTGTGTGTGTGTGTGTGTTGTGCCAATCAGTAGAAAGGAAAGATAGGTTCATTAAGTAATTATAAGCATGTGTTAATGTATTGTGAGTGGGGTGTGTGCAAGCTTATTCATATCCAGCTTATTAATAATTCCATACATGCAGCTCTACTGAGGCTTAAGCAGATGGCATCTCCAGCAGAGCAAAACTCATTAGCAAAAACATAGGAAATGGTCAGGTATTGGTCACTCTCAGCTTAGAGACTGTGAAACTTGCCATGAAGTGGTTCCTCTAAAGTAAAAGGGTATCATAATATTTTATCTTCACCAACTTTTATGATATTTAAAAAGACAGTTGAACTAAGATCTATGTGGAAATACCTTATTATTTATCATTGAACGTGAAAAACTACTTGGTGAATTTTTTCACTATAGCATTAAATGCTGAAGTGAAGTGAAGACTGATTTTGTTGTAGTTAAAAAATTGGAAAGACAGGAAAGGGGAAAAAAACTATCTAGTTAACATTGTGGGCTCTGTGCTTTTATTATGCAGAAAGAGTACAGTTACATGGCGGCACTGGCGATCCGATGACTTATGCATTAGAACAGAGCATATATAGCCAGCAGAGCCAACTCAAGGTAGTTCTCTAGCTTGTTGGAAAAGTTTTGCTTTTTTGCCTAGCCTGGACAGGACAATAGTTGGCACCATGCACATACACAGTAACACACAGTCACACATTTGGGCAATCTAATGTTGGCTCAAAAGTATGCTACTATTCAAAATAGTATGTCAGAACACAAGTGGTATCATTAGCATTAGACATACCATTTAGTCTGCACTATGCGGTTTGGGATGCAGCCTTTAATTCTCCTTCAGTGTCCATTGATTTTTACATCCATCAGATTAATCCGTACACAGAAAGTGGTGCACAGCACAACCCACATTATATAATGTTCTAGCATTTTTCTACCACAAGGGTGTCTAACCCAAAACGTCAGGAATCTTACAGCCAACTGCTTTTGAGATTCACTTAGAATCTTCAGAATGAGCCTGATTTGGCTTGTGTACCAGGTCTAGCACTGGCAGAGATGTTACATATACTCACACAATAGTGAATGGCAGTGGGACTCTTCTGTCTGACAGCAGCAGGGGAATACTGGTGGCACCATGCAGCATGATGCTGATAATCTCATGTCCTGACTGGTACACATGAGTGGGACAGGGCACAGACAGAGAAGCACTTTCTTTCTTCAGGGCAGACTCTGTCACCTGGCACAAACAAAAAACAACACAATAACAGTTTAGGGGACAAATGCAGAAAAGCATGCTCAAAAGAAGCTCAAAAGTTGCGTTAAGTGAGCATGTATGTATGGTAATATGAAAACCACAGTGCTGTTAAATTGTAAAATCAGGTAGCCCAGAAACTCTTAAATGGCTCTGACAGTAGTGCCAGCTCAAATGACCACTTAATATTAATATGCTTGTCCTAATATGTTATCATTTCTTTAGTAACACAGGGACTTGCATAATGTAAGGCTAATAAAAAGCTAGGCTATTCAAGACTTCCATGATAATATGGTGATGGTTTCTGTAAGGAGATGTTTATATAACATTTAGGGAAGACATTAAATGTAGCTATAAATGGATAAAAAGTATGATGTGTTGTTCATTAATAAAATGGCAAATTGGCAAATTGACATACTGTTTTTAGAGAATAATCCACTTTGGTGTATTAGCATGCATCATACCATTTTATTATGGATTATTTTCCTAAACAGCATATACCTTGTGTTTTACACATTGCACACTTATCTCTGAAGTAGGGAACGTATTCAGTGTAGCGAGATGTAGCAGAGAGATGAACGAAATCTGACCTCAAAATATTTTTAGGTAAACAGGGATAGACTATTATCCCTATGTTATGAAATTATGAATGTTTACAAAGCAACCATAACACCAAACTATGCACTAAATCAGCTTTTACACTCAGCTCTCAGTTTCTAACAGATGGATTAAACACTGCTGGAATGTCCTAAGAACATGAGCACTGAATAGCATAAGGGGCAAAATGTGCTTATCTCTATATTTTAAAAAATATATAAATGCATTAGCCATTTGGTATATTGATATAAATCACACATAATAAACACATAACAATGAACATGTTGATTATCTGTAATAACCTTGGTTAAAATAGTGAAGTCACTGTGGTTCCTAAGCAACAGGTAATCGTATAATAGATGTGCAGTTGTAACAAAAATGGCTTTTCACAGTAGCAGCTGGGAGCTTCTGGAAGTCAATCTTGTGTAACAGTACCTCAGTAGCAACCTTGAGATACTCTTTACCATTCAAAGCACAGGGGTGAGTGCTGTTTCTATTCAAGTGAAATGAAAGGCGTGAAAAATAATCACCACAAAACAATGAGGCTGCATCTATCTATGACTCAAGGTCCCTTCACATGTGCAGCCTAATAAGCATTCTCCCACAGACTATCGGTTTTCTCCACAAAGCTGTGGTTTGTTCGAATGAAGGATTTTCTCAGAGCTTCAATTTGTTATCGTCTTATAAAATAAGCTTCTTATTCCCAAGGGGAGAAAAGAAAACAGGCTGACAAAGGCAGTTTGGCAAAGTTTTCAATGGGATAAAAGATTATTTCAATGTTATCCAACACTTGCTTGAAAAATGTGATTACTTATGAAAAATATATTAATGTGACTAATATATTGTTTTATATTTTTCTTATGGATGAATTCATTCATGTCTGAGTAGTATTAGGTGTAACAGGAGGAATCCTATGGAACAGGTAATGTAGAACCAGAGCACTGAGCGTGCAGTAACAGTGCCAGTGGTGCTATAACCTTGGTCTCAGGGGAGGTCAGGTTGGCTCTGATTGTGTTTGGCTCTGATAAACAAGAAATTCATACAGAACCAGTGCCACTGCGCATGCTGTATTGGTGCCAGTGGGTTTTGGTAGCATTAGGCATGTTGGCATGGATGAAGGACGAGGTGGGTAATCCATAGAAAATAAGCTATTTGGAGAGAAGTCAGGGCCTGATCACTGGGCAAGGGTGTCTGACGTTCTAAAGACCTGAAACACCTGAAGACCCCAGGAAACATTACTGATGATGTGTCCAAGTGCATCACAAAATGTATTTTAAAACCAGTGAATTAATATTTTCACATGCATCACTATGCGCATACTAACTATCTATTTGAAAAGAAGACACTACTTCTACTACAGCATGTTGCTTTTGCACTTCTGTTTCTGGCTGATATCTTTCTGATATTTCTGATATCTACAGCGCTGATATCAGCATCAAATTAAAAATGGAAATATGACTTTATTATTAATTCATTTCGCAAATGGCTTTTAATAAATCCTTTGAAATGAAACCTTATCCTATGGTCCAATATGGGCCTGGAAATTTTGTTTGTACAAATATCCTGACCTAATATATATATATATATATATATATATTATAACTTTAATATATAATATATATATATTAAAGTTAATATATATTAACTATTAAAGTGGTTGGCGAGTGTATACACATACAGGATGAATATATATATATATATTCATCCTGTATG
>JAQQZR010000012.1:11508564-11519317 GCA_030068235.1 Notoglanidium macrostoma
TGTGTGTGTGTGTGTGTGTGTGTGTGTGTGTGTGTGTGTGTGTGTGTGTGTGTGTGTGTGTGTGTGTGTGAGAATGAAGCATCACGCTGATCTCTGTAGGGACTTGGCTTGTTGGGAGGCTCCTCTAACACAGTAGGGTGCTCTTGACAAAACATCAGGGCCTGCCTGATCATTTGTACATGGTTGACTTCCACAAACACCACACCGACCACCAGTGTGCCTTCAAAGCATTGGCCTGAGATCAGTTACACAGCCAGTAAATGCTCCATTTGTGAGGATGAAAGCAGAAGTGTCAGGTTCTCTAAAGGGGCTATGAATGGATAACATTTCCACTCAATAATCCATTTAGGATAGCATGATGCACTGAAACAAAAAATTTAATAGAGATCATAATTGTCAGGATCTCTTACCATTATAATTTCACCAGCCTGTGCACCATTAAACACCTTTAGGCTAAATTACTTAAGTACTAATTACTAGATTGAAATGCCTGGCACATAAAATGCTAGGAAGAGGTGCTGTGTTCCTTTAACACTATCACATAGATAACACCAACACTTGCATCTACTGAGAGAAAACAAAGGGTTTATGACTTGGTCTGGATATCTGATATAGATAAGGTGTAGGAGTCCCTATTCAGTTTAAAATACCTTCATCACATCTTAGAAACAAGATTATTACACTCTCACATGTCTCATCTTTACTGCCTGGTCAGTCTATGAAATTCCATAACTTGGATCTGTCAACCTTCTCTAATCAAATAAAAATAGAAGATAAGAAGGGCAAAGTGGATGAGTCTGGTGTAAGCCTGCTGAAATTGCTCCAGATAGCAATTTCATGCTCCATATCAATAACTGCAATAACTGCTCTCTGGGATTCTTCTGTTTCCTGCTGCGCGGGGGAATATCGAGGGAAAATGAATAAATTATCTTTTTAGGGCATTTAAAACAACTATTGTCTCATGAGGACCCTGAACAATTATAGATGCAGAATAAAAACTCACCCAAATGTACACCGGAGCTCAATGTGCTAAAGTGAGTCGTGTCTGTACAGTCCTTAGCAACTGAAATATTCGAATATAAAGCTTAAAAATGCCTGTTTGTCTCTTTTTTCCCCAGATACCTAATTAGTGAAAACATCACAAATAGCAGTCTGGTCTACAGGTTTCCATGGTTTATTGTGTGGTTTTTCACAATGGTATTCTCTTCATTTTGTTCTTCTTGTTCTGACAAGATGATTTCTGTAAAGAGTGAATGCACCTAAACCCAACATGAGCCCTAACATCAGTATGCATGAAATATTTTTGCCTCTATTCATTTATCAACAGCTTCATGAGGACATATGAACTATACTATCACTGTAAGAACAAACACACACACACACACACACACACACACAAACACATACACACATCCCTGACAAATAAAATGCCCCATGATGAAAGGAATATATGCTACCCGTGTATGTTTACATACTACTAAATTATTAGTAAGTGAATTATTCCACTTTACCTCACACGCCTTATAATTAGCTCATTCTCAAATGCCACATTGCAATACACAAGTAGCATACAAAGTGCCATGAGTGAAACAGCAGCATAAAATCCCCAATCTGAATTCTGTGTTCATGCATAATTTAGCATTTAGGGATGAGAATTTCTCTGTGTAACAGCATGTACTGCATATATTTACTTTATATCATTTCTACAAATAAACATGTAGGCATAAGTTAACTGCTTTAATACATAAAAAATCTTGAGACTTGATATTTTGTGAATTATTCCCTGTATATAATTTAAAACAATGATCAAATCCAATAAAGAAATATTATTCCAAACTAAAATCACACTCACTGAATCTGGGAAGTTTTTAACATCTTGGATAAACTGGTGCAGGCAGTGAAAAAAAACCCAAAAATTAAAAACATGCTAGGTTGATTTTCCACTAACCACAAATAAATGTGCACACACACACAGAGCCTGAAAAACCTCATATATCACTAAAGTAAAGACTTGTCCTGTGACAGCAGAGCTTGCACACAATTAGGCCTCTGCTCAGTCTTTAGCCCAAACACTCCCTGGACCACTATAAAATTCAGCTATTAATTACGGCACTAATTTGCAAGAGTACGTTTTTACAGCCTGTTTATCCTCAGCCGTTGAGTATAGCTCATAATGAATGGCAGCACAAGACTTATTAAAATGGCTATATGGTGTGTGGCGTAGCATGAAGAGAAGAGCAGATGCTGAGGTCAGTCCTGACCATGAAAACACAGCAGGACAGAGATGGACACACACTAGGGAGCAACACCTTACAACACCATTCCACCACTATGCCCTAGGAAAGGGATGATGAAGGAGGGAAATGTTTAGGCGAGAGGATATATTTTTATCATGAGGACTTTTCATGAAGATTATGCCTGCAAATAAGGAATATTTCTAATGGGAAAAGACTCTCACAGAACACATAGATATGCTAAAGATGAAATTTGTATGTACTGAAAAACATCTAATAGGATAAAAAATAGGGTAAGGCAACCATAATTAATAAAGATTCTGTATATTACTACACTAGTTGTAGTGAGTGGCGATCTTTGTTTGGTGCCACAGCCTTTAATTAAAGCAGGCTTGTTCTTGTCACAGTATCACCATGTTGTGATGATTAGTGCTGATAAGCCTTGGCAGTGCAGTTGGCGTGATGTGGAACACTCGGCTCACTAATGCGCTCCAGGCAGAGGCGGAGGAGCCGAGCAGGGTGCTAACAAAGCAGTCAGGAACAAACAGTAATTAAAGGCATAGTCAACCTCAGTGTTCTTTACTTTCAATATAGAGCTGTATTATTAGTGTGTTTCATTGCTGTTTTGTTATATTCAGGCTGAACAAAAGTGACCTGATAGACCATTGTGTTATTCCATCTGTACTTTACATGCAAATGATTGAGCAGTTTCCATCTCTGCATATCTCAAATGGAGATATAATCCACTGCAAACAGTTTCCATCAGAAGTCACATAATTAGTTGAATAAGGACAGAGTTAAGTCTGTTATCCATTTCTCCAACTACATTACAAATGTGGAAAAAGTTCATGGCACCTAAAGGTTTATGTAAGGCACTGTATATGCAAAATAAATACGTCATTTTCCATGTCTTCCTCTTTACTAATAGGATAACCAAAACAACTCAGCCAAGATATAGGCTCTGTTCTCATGTACTGTAATTGTACAGAATTTCCTATTACCTGGGTGTTACCCAGAAGTACCTGCACCTATTACTTAAAATCTTTAACCAAGGACAAACACAAATTCAATCACATGACCAAAAACACTACAATCTGTTACATATACAGAAAATATATATTTTTTTAGATTAGGCCCTCATATGTTGAGCTTCAGTAATCAGTAATGTTTTCATATCCTAGGATCCTTTATAAAAAATATTCTTTTTATACTGCAGTAGCATTCACTGCACAAACACAGAGCACATGACAGGTGGCTGATGCCTCGATTAGTCAGAAATTCAGGAAATCAACTGGAGCAATGTGCACAGAGCTCAGTTTCTCCTCTCTATATCAAAGCGGCTGTCAGCTACTAACAAATGCGACAAGCAAGAAGACAGACTGTCATGTCTCTTTGAGTGTGTGTGTGTGTGTGTGTGTGTGTGTGTGTGTGTGTGTGTGTGTGTGTGTGTATGTGTGTGTGTCTTTATGATGAATGTTCCTAATTTTATATTTATTAGATTTAAGAACCATCAAAAATATTTGTGCTTGTCACAGGCAGCCTGGTACCACAATCCTCTCTCACTGAACCATCATGCACTTGAGCCCTCTTTACAGCACCGCTTTATCGCTTCTAAAATTGCCACCAATGACACAAATTGATTTTCCTTTTTTTATAGCTTGCGCACATTGTGAAAAATGTAATCAACCATGGATGTCAAAGCTGATAACCTACTGTACATCTGTACAAGTGGTTTCTAATGACAGTACTGGGAATAATCAAACATTACATTACTTGCAGTTTAATGTAGAAAATAGCATATATTAGCTCTGTATGTGTTCTCCAACTTATGATGGTAATCTAACAACCAGCTAAACTTGCTCAGTATGACAAAAAGGTACTGTTTAATGACCTATAATACATAAAATAAAGGTTTAGCAATGATTAAAGTGAGTTTTAATGCTTTTTTCACTAATATCTTAGCATGCAATCAAGCCATAAGTTTTCCCAATGGTCCAGTAACAAATAAGCATATAAAAACATTAACACTTTGATGTACATCCAGCCTTCCCATGTGCTTGGGTTGCAAGTGAATGTGTGCGGGCTTAGAAGCAGATGGTGCAGATTGGTGGTATTTATCCTGAAAGGCAAAGACGATGCTTCAGTTCAGTGACAACATAATTGTAACCAGCGATAAGCGTGTCCGCCTTCTCTGTTGAACACAGCGCAGAAAATTTCTTGAACACACACCAGTCCAATTACCTCGTAATTGAGTACAGCAAGGCTCATTGATTACAACTGCTGCTTACTGCTTACTAATTGATTACTAACTGCCTTAACACCACAACCTCCAAAATTAAGCATGTGACCTGGAAGTTTTCAAGGTGTCAGGAAATAATGTTGGGGCTAGTTCTTTATTGGTGAATATGATGTGGAGCTTCAAAGCAACCTATCAGGTCAGAAAAGGGTCAGATACATCAATCATTCAGTGACACAAGACAATAAGCTTTTATTAATCTTATTAATCTTAGATACAATTGGGCAGCAGATAAATAAATGAGAAATATATTATGATATGTTTGATAGTTTTACTTACGTAAATATATGGGAAGTGCTCAAGACTTTGTGATGGGGTGTGCTCATGGGGAAATAAGCTCAGGCCACCCAAATCAGGCTCAGTCTTGGCCTTGAGCTGCTTTGTGCTTGTTTCACCCCTTGAAAAGGACAGAAGTCTCTCTCTGGAGCTGTATATTTTAGCATCAGTCTCTGTATTCACAATGGGCTACAGAAACATAACATAAGCATGTATGCATTTTAAAAAAAGGTAAGATCATGTAAGCAATAGGATTATAGCCATTTAAAATGACATCCTATTGAAAAAATAAAATTTAATATCATTTGAGGCCAAGGGCTTAGTAATTTATATTCAATGTCTGGGGATTTCTGTGCATCTAATGTTCCACACTGGCTTTCCTGCTAAGTTTTCAGACTGGCCACATGGGTAGAGCAACGCCATGGAACCTGATCTCTATCATATAGTTTCTCCTCCGTTACTAAAGGTAAGCAAGAGTTATTTTCATTCAGATCAATGGGCTTGGCCTCATGTAAAACCACAGAGTAGAGCAAGTGCCCACAATCCATGGCCAGGTAATCATTCTGTGCACGAAGCAATGCCATGATTAAACTGTACTGATAAAGCTCCTCCCCTGGCTCTGCATACAGGTTAATCTGGGGGCATTGGTTCTGGGATAAATTGCAAAGAATCCCTTACCAGCTTTCACTTCTGAGTCAGTCACACGAATGGCCTCCACTTTTAGTCAAACATCATGGTTTCTGACATTCTTGCAAAAGATTAACCAAAGGAAGGAAAAAAGTCATCATTCATACGTTGATCTTCAGTAAGCAGTTAGTTTACCCTGATCAATGTCATGCCCCTAGGGAAACTGACTTGATCACATGTACATGGTAACAGTCTTGCAATAGTGTACCAAAAATGACATAATATATCCTACCTTTGGGCAGTGTGAAGACAAGCTTGTTGCTTGAAAAAGCATAGACTTCTTCCAAACTACTCTGCTTTTTAGTATCTGTGGAGACAGAGTTTGCCTGAAAGATCTTCATCTTTCACTTTAAGTTGGACTCCAGAGCCAGATCCTGCCAAAAGTGGATTCTCCACAGTCAGAATAAGCTGGTACTGCCCCAACTGATTCTTGAAAATTCAACTCACTATCTTAAAGACAAACTCCAGCTTCTTCTCTTCAATCTTAATACGGTTCCTCAGCATTATTAATCCTCATACAATATAATTTTAAGTCAGGGCTTTGTCCTTTAGTCACCTAGCACTTTTGTTACCATCAAAGGTTTGTTCTGTTGCTGGAGATACAGGTCAAACACATCCCTACACATAAAAAAAGAGATAATATAAGGCCATTGGCTGTATGTGATAATTAATGGCACTATAAAACACTGGTGTAATCTGTGCCATGTGTTTTCATAGCAGTGCTTATAGTGTGATAAAGAGAAACAACATTTCTCTCATGTTACAAAATAAAATAATCTTGTTAATATTAAGGTATAAACACACATATTTGGCCAAGATATGCTCTACAGCTACCCATGCAATTCCTTCCTTTTTTAAAAACCTTCATGTTCACTTCAAGGTCTGGTCACTACAAAATCAGGGGCAAAGTCCCACAAGATTGCATGCACTATAAGCACTTCTTTTTCCTCTGTACAGGATAATTCTAAACTGCATGGTGAAACTTATTTCAACCTACAAGCAAGTTTTATCCTCAGTTTGGTTTTGTAATGAACTTTTTCTGCATGTAGAGGAACAATATAAGTGAGAATCAGGATCTCCTGGAAGGTAAGAGCATGCACTGCAACGTGTTTCTGTACAGCTTATTCATAAATAAGATAATATGCTATGCGAAGATTCTTTAAAAAAAGGCCATATGTCTATAATTTTACTACTTCATGTAAATGCACATAAAGTGAAAAGAAGCATGGAAAACATAGAGAGGTGCTATTTACACCACTTTTCTCTGATGCGGTGAGAGATATGGTGAGTATCATTATAATAATTTGTTAGCCCATAGTTATTTAATGGATAGGCTATATTTAATTAAGATCAGTGCTTTGAGCATTTTTCCACTGAGATTGTTCATTCAGTCATTGTGATTCCTCTTTAAACATGGTTGCCAGGTTGGATATGATTTTCAACCATTTCAAAATTTATGACATTGTTTTATTTAAGCTAATTAACATTCGCTTTCCAAACCTGTGGAATGAAGTACTTGTAATGCAATGTGTGATGCATTGATAACCTTAATTGTATTAGCAACGAGGTTCAAAAATAACAAAGCCTACCAATTGTTAGCGCAGTTTTGGGAGTGTATCACAATATCATGCTACATCCACCATATGTAATTATTTGAGTGTGTTTATTAAAGTACAGTACAGACAGTGATGGATAAGCTGCTGAGCAGGAGGCGTTTCATTACTAAATTTATGAGGTGTGATTTCACACTCAGTCAGCTGAAGCCAAGTCCAACAGGTGCAGAGCTAGTGGGGTTGCCAAATCTGCATAATTGTTCGATTCACTTCAATTCAGTTTCATTTATATAGTGATTTAACAAAGGAAATTGTCATAAAGCTTTACTGCAAAAAATTTTGTTCAGAACTAACCACTGGTGAAAATACCAGTCCAATTACAAAACTTAAACTTCAGCTTTCCCAAATCCTGGCTTTTTCTGCAAAATCATAATTGCTTTTGGTAAAAAAATTATTTGTATTGTCTATGCCTTCACTCACCTTAAGTAACTGCTTTATCCTAATCAGCGTAGTGATGGATCCAGAGCCTATTCCAGGAAAATTGGAAATGAATTGGGAATAAATGCCTGATTGGATGCCATTATCCGCTGCACCAATGTGCTTCCCCTTTTACCATAGTTACAATACCTTATTTCCACTACATGACTTCATGTAATAATTGCCTAATTAACCCATAACTACTGTCAAATGACACCTGTCCATCACAGCAATACGTCGGTCTTCCCCAAACTATTGCTACAAAGCTGGAAGGACAATTTTGTAAATGGTATCTTTGTACACTGTGATATTAAGATTTCCCCCTTGCTGGTACTATGGCCCAAACCTGTCCCACCATGTCAATATCCCAGTGCAAGAAAGCTCCATAAAGATATGGTTTGCCATTGTTGTTGTGGAAGAACTTGAGTGGTCTGCACAGAACCCTGACCTCAACTCCAGTGAACACTTTTAGGATGAATCTGAAGGCTTCACTTGACTAATGGTCGTGTGGCTGAATGAGTAAATCCTCAAAGCCTTGTTTCAAAATCTAGTGGAAGTTATATAGTGGAGCCCAGAAGTGTCAAAGTTATTATAATAGCATTTACATACTAAATTAAAGGCTAGTTCCTCTGACCTGGCAACCCTGGATAATTGGTCCTAAAGGACAGTATGGTGTTGGCCTGCAGAAATTTGTAATACAAGCTGGGGTGTTATACGCTTCAGAAATTGCCAACAACAGATGGTCACATTTTGGGTTCTTATGAATGCTTCCTAAAAAGGCTTTATTCCTATATTTAAGAAATCAGCTACTCCTATATAAGACTTTAGTATCACTTAAGGAGTGAGTAAATAAAATATACATAGCTTATAATTGTTATTATATATGCATTGCTTATAATAGTCTTTATTCATAAATTCTAAATGTCAAGAGCAGTTGTCTATTATGTTAGTCCTTTAAAAAATTATTTTTTTTGGTCGTTATTATCGTAAGGCTGCTGAGAACAGAAGATTAAGTTGTCACATGCTCTGTCAGTGACTAATGGATGTTTTTCTCCCCAACATTAAATATGTCTGTTATTGGCATAGCCAGGTTAGCACCATCAAAACTACTTTTCCTTTAACTGGCTGATGTTAGTGCTCCCAAGAGACCATGAGTGATGATGGCGGATATGAAATCACTAAAGAGAACGTCCATCTTGTTCTATGTCCTTGCTGCAGTGTCTTTAATTAAATTTGGTCATTCAGTGGATTTTGGCCGTACACAGACCCCCTTTTCTAGTTAATCATGCCTTAGGAGGTCAAATGAAAACTGCACCAAGCCTTAAAAGCCACAGTAACGGACAGTGACACACTGAAGATGGTTTAGCAGTGAAATTTATTTTTGATACTCAGTAGCTTGAGTGATATAAGATGTAACAGTGATGGTTATATTTATCACAAAATATAGCATTTTTCCTGATAAAACAGCATGTCATTTCATATTTAATAACTGTTGGAATTGTTCTGTTTCTCGGGCTTTAGAATAGCATTAATGTTTTCACTGGACCTGAAGAACAGTATACCTCTTTTTGTCTTTGGGTTTATGAAAGACATTTTCTGTTCCCAGACCAAAACCGAGCACCAGCTATTTCTCAGCCTGGACCAAACAAACTCTCTGGCCCAATTCCACCACCACCTTGGTGATGTAAGTCTTCAAAGCATTCTTTGTTCAGTAGCCTCTGTTTGTCCAGCCTCTTTTTTTCTCACAGAAGGATGAAACTGATTGGTGAGGTTTTTAGTTCCCCTCGGGAGTTTTAGCAATGGTTACTTTCTTTAACTCTCTTTGACTGTAATCCCTGCATAATGAGAGTAGCAAACCAACCCTGACACTGTGACTCAGATTACACAACTTCAGTGATGGCAACACATACGCAACGACAGCTAGAAGCTAGGGGGGAGACCTGCAACAGAGCTTTGTTGTGTTTCCAGTTCTCTGGAACAACACTGCTGTTTACTATCAAATGCGCAATATAGAAGTTAGACAGAATCTTGACATTATTCAGCTAATTAAATGTGTGTAATTGGAGATGAAGTGCTGTGTGTGAGGGAGATGTAACCTTTATCCCTCATCCTGTTTTCAGTCCATTCACGTGGCTCTGCCTCTGTGTTGATGTAGTGACTTGTATGAAATTTAAAAGTATACAAAGTTATCTGCATCTTAAGATATATAATCAGAAAGCTAAAAGCCTGATACCTAGCACATATGTTGGTGAAGTCACTTCTGGTATAAGGTATAATGCTATTAAATGATCTATATTAACCAGCTTATAATTATTTATCTTATCATTATTAATGTTCAAATGTCTGGATCTCCAGATAGCTGAAGTGCAAATAGTTTCAGTGTTTGTGACAAATTATATACCTGCATCGAAATAGTTTTCTTGCATGTAATGCTATCATTACTATTATATTGTAATTTTAGATCATATGTGTGTGTGATTTACCACTGAAGGTATAATAATTTATGTGGAATAATAAACTGTTTGTTATTTAATGCCAAAGTGGCATGGCCATGACCATCTTCATACCTTCATCTTCAAAAAAGATTGCATTTTGTATATATGCTTCCTGGAACATCCCAATGTCATCCTGCAAACCCTAGCTGATAGATAAATAGTAAATTTTTTGTATTTTATTCTGTGCTTTTAGAGACACAATTTGGAACTTTACTCAAACTTTACTTCCTTTCATATTCTCAGTAAATTATTTAAGAGTAGCCAATCCTGTCAAAATATACAATCAAAACTATTTAATTTTATTTTAAAATTATTTATTTTTAGGTACCAGGTAAGCATTTAATTAATAATTAACAGTTGTGCTTGTTTTGTGAGAACACAGACTAAGCTCATGCACATGCACAATGCACATGCACATGCACAATGCTCCCAGGTTCAGTTTTTTTTTACTGAGGTACTAAGAAAGTGACCTAAGAGAGCAGGTAAAAGTGGCCTTTGCTCTCCATTCATCCATCCATTATCTATACCGCTTTATCCGTCTGGGTCGCGGGGGGAAGCTGGAGCCAATCCCAGCAGACTTTTCGGGCGAGAGGCGGGGTACACCCTTGGCAGGTCACCAGTCCACCACAGGGCCAACACAGACAAACAGCCACACACACTTGCATTCACACCTATGGGTAATTTAGAGTAGCCAGTTGACCTAATCTGCATGTCTTTGGACTGTGGGAGGAAACC
>JAQQZR010000012.1:11526777-11553520 GCA_030068235.1 Notoglanidium macrostoma
ACACACACACACACACACACACACACACACACACACACACACACACACACACACACACACACTCACACAAACACACGGACAAAAAAAATCTAATACAGGAATGTACTTTATTTTCAGTTATAACAATTACTGCCAGTGAGAGCAGGCTTTGTTGACCCTAATTTACAAACTCCAAGCTGAAAATAATGGGGTCTCAAATTGAGTCTGTTATAATTTTGCCACAGCAATTTTCATTCAGATTGCTTCACACATCCTCATTATATTCCTCATACATTAGAACTCTTTTAAGTCCAAAAATTGCATATTTGTGAATTCAGGTCTAATCTGAAGGGGCTGTACAGAGGGGATATCTACAATGTGTATAACTGCCAGAGGAATATAAGGCCATCACGTCCTGCCCTGGTGTGCTGGATGGGCTATACCAGCTACCAAGCTGCATTTATTTGTCTGGGTAAAGTTAACTCTAGACTTTTTTATTAACATTTTCTCTTTCCACTAAATCTGGCCATTTTATTTTATTTTCACAAATGTATATACTCTGATATTTTGTTTTGTATTACTAAAAAATATTTTTTTTCTAAATTTCATGTTAACTACCCCTAGAGTCTCAGCTTATTATTAATTATTTATCTTAGAGAATATTTTTCTGCATTTAATATGAGTTGTTCAGTAAATATTGTAGAGCTAGATTGGACAATATGCATTTACTATATTGAGAAATGTAAGTCTGGAACTGAGGTTTAAACATGAATTTAAAATTTTATGCAGTTATGCAATTTGCAGTGGTTAGCCTTCTTGTCTCACAGCAAGAAAGTTTTATGTTCAAGCCTACCTGCCTGCCTGCCAGGTGACTGGAGCCTTATTGTTTGGAGTTTGCATGTTCTCCCCGTACCTGAGTGGGCTTCTTCTCAGAGTCCAAAGACATGCAGGTTTGGTCAACTGGCTACTCTAAATTGCCCACAGGTGTGAATGGCTGTCTCTGCGTTAGCCTTGCGATAGATTGATGACCTGTCCAGGGTGTACTCTGGCTCTCGACCCAAAGTCAGTTAGGATTGGCTCCAGCTTCCTTGCAACCCTTAATGGATAAGCAGTATAGATAATGAATGGATGGATGTTTTTGAGTCAAGTATAACAGAGTAAATCTCTGTGTCTGTTCTCATCAAGGCATGGTCATTCAGACTCTGGTGTTCTTCATTTGCTTTCTATTTGCTGTGTTCCTTGTCATCATTCCCATCTTATATGGAAGGAATCTTGTGGTCTTCCGCATCATTAGCAGAATGTGGTGAGTACACTCTGACATCACTGCCAATGAAAATGATTATAATACATCATCATGGTACTGGTCAGTGACCTTGAGCTCTTAGTGCTCTTCTGCTCTCTCATTGTGTCCAGGGTCATGACACTATCTCCAAGTGCACTACACAATCTCACTTCCTAATCCATAAACTCCAGCACTTAAAGAAGTGCTGCTTAAAAATAAATCCTCTCGTATGTGCTGTGTTCCCATGTCCAGGCCCTTCTGGTTGACGTTGTCATTGACTGTCCTTATTCAGCACCTTACAGCCAGGTTCTTCTTCATTAAAAAGGAAGCTGGAACACAAGACCTAACTAACAGGTAGGGCTTTCCATGCTCAGTATGAAATAATGTAGCTATCAGTTAGAAGTATGATCTTTTCATAACTATTAAATTATTACCTGTTGTCTGAAATTTATCTGAAACTCAAATTAATAAGTATCTTAATATCTGTTAAATTGTCTTAAATGCAAATGTACATTGTCTTTTATTTTAAGCTACAAACATTCTCAACCTGGTGACATTTTATGTACATTTTATGTACCTTTGAATTTGTTTCGAATAATGCTGATTATTTGCATGAGGCAGCAACCTGCATTAAACCTTAAAACAAATGCTATTGTTAGCTACCAGCTGCTGAACATATGTTACATATAGATCACTCCCTGTACTGCCATATAAATACTTTTTAAACACCCTTTGTGGAATATGTTGTAATTTTGTCTCTTCTGTCTTGCAATTGCAACAATTGTACATACTGGTAATTTTTGAGTTTTTAAATACTAAATTTAATTAGTTTTGCAATTAAAGTGACTTTGTAAAAGTTTTCAAAAGTGTTACATTTGAGTGGACAATATCTGCAGGCAGCCTGTATTGGGAGTATGTCAATTCTGTTTGTCTTAAAAAGTAAATGTCTTTTTCTGATTTCTGTAGAGGAGGTCTGTTCCTTCTGACCTACCTGCTCTTTCCAGTCAATGTACTTGTGGGTGCATTGGTGGGAATTTGGAGATTGGTCATCACAGCTCTTTTTAACATTGTCCATTTGGGCCGCATGGACATCAGCCTCCTCAACCGTAATGTGGAAGCTTTTGACACAGGTACATCAGATTACATCCTGGTGCAGCTGAAGTGCAGCTTGTCTTCCTTTAATTCCTATATACCATTGCCTGTTTTTGGCCATATACTGTAAGAGTGACACATAAATATGGTTGACAAATTAAAGGAAAAATCCATGGCTGTTATGCTGTGGGAGATGATTTACTGCTATGGTTCATCCACTTGACCCCTTAAAGTGAAGAGCTAGTGCATATCAATACAGAGCTATGTCTGATCATCTTTATCCTTGAGAATGTTGTCTTCCAGGATGTCAGGGTCCCAGGAATTCATAGGGCACAATGGCTCATTTAAAGATTAGATGAATATAAAGATGATGTAAATCATATACTATGGCCTTCACAGTGACCAGGTCCCAACCCTACTAAACACCTACAGTAGATTTCCAATCAAATGTGATAGACAGGGTTCTCTACCACCATCATCAAAACACCAACTGAGGGAATTTCCTTTGTTGATGTTCACTTCTCCAGTACATTTCCATAAACTTACAGTATACATGCCATGATGCATTGAAGTTTGTCTGGTAGCTTGTGGTAGCTCAACACCTTACATGTTGGTTTTTCCTTTAATTTGTCATCCATCCGTATATATGGTATATAATTCCTGCCAAAATGACTGCATACTATCATACTGTAAAAACTGAATGACACTTCAATCCTCCCCAGACAGTGATTGCTATGTAATCTGTTAGACTTACTTGAGATGAATGCTCTGCGCAGCTGGGGAGCAGACATATTGAAAGTGCAGACGGAATTGCCACTAGACACAATAGTGTATGACGGTCTGTAGATTGCATTTTCCCCAGTTCAACTCACACACCATTCTGTTGCTCTGCAGGGTATCGCTGCTATGCTCATTATTTAAAGATTGAGGTCAGTCAGTCTCACCCAGTCATGAAGGCCTTCTGTGGGTTGCTGTTACAGTCTCCAAGCCAGGACAAAGGAACTGGAGATGCAGCACGTAATGCAGAGGAAGGTTTGTGATACCAGTGATACTACTCCTATGCGCTCCTTGCTTAATGCAGTACATCTAACATGGGTCTATGCAAC
Organism: Notoglanidium macrostoma; assembly: GCA_030068235.1. Taxonomy (NCBI): domain Eukaryota; kingdom Metazoa; phylum Chordata; class Actinopteri; order Siluriformes; family Auchenoglanididae; genus Notoglanidium; species Notoglanidium macrostoma. The sequence goes on from JAQQZR010000012.1 coordinate 11,530,237, forward strand.
TGAATTACCTTATGCTTATTATCATGAACAAAGTAAAAAAGTGTAATGAATTATTAACACAGACATTATGTTGACTAGAATGTTGTTTCTGAATCACTTTTGTCGTTTACTATGCAGTGATGAAATCCTGTACACAGATAAAAATCTGATCACAGCAGCATTTTTTAATTAAGTGTGTTTTATGAAAACGTCTAGTGTTTCTCTGCTGTTAGATGGTGGTGAATAGATCCATGGTGGATAAACGTTAGCCCTGTGCACAAGTGAAGCAGTGAAGCAGTGTGTCTGTATATTTGATTTCTCCTGGGCCATCCAGGCTGTATTTCCAGGCAGTTGGCCAGCTTTGTTTAAAACATAATTGATTCATTACACTGTCTTGCACGCAGCAGGCGAGCATATCTATCCTGATTAAATTTGTGAGTATAAATTGGGCCATAATGTACAATGAGTCTCTCTGGCCTCACTGTTGCTCTCAATCAGACCTGTCACAGACCAAGCAAATATCTGACCTCGGCTGAACAGGGTCTCATCTAGATGGACAGGACTTTTGCTTATACTTTTTCCTCTTTTTTTTATACTGTTTGCATCAGGCAAGATAGAAATATCCTTTCTGTTTTCCCCTGTAAGGAAGTCAAAGTCACAGAAACAATGTGATGACAGCTGTTTGCTTCCAAAGAAGTTAACAAATTGTCAGTGAAAGCAGATGGTGAGTGGACCATCTCTGAAAAACACAGCTCTGTTTAATCTCTACATCTCTCTTTTAATTCCTTGACATGTACAAATTGCTTAGCATCCTAAATTGGAAATATTTATAGGATGTCTGTATTTAAATACTGTCAAAATTCCCCTAACTCCTGCTGAACATGGTTCTATTGTGCAGTAGAGATTAGCGTTAGGTTGGTGGATTACACAGATGGACCATTCTAATTGACTGTTTCATATTTATGCAACCCAGAGGGCTTGTGTTTTTAGCATGGTAATGGCAGACTCAATATGGCCCAACAGTGTTCAAAGGATTCCATTATAGCTGCCTTTAGATGCAGCAGTGTGCTGATGATCCTCATTCAACTGAAGTACTGTTAACCCATTTCACCCTAATGCATGTATTTTTCTGTAGAAAAAAGTGGAATGATGTAATATGTATGCACAGTTATGTGTTTTTTTTTTTGTTTTTTTTTTCATAAAATGAATAGCCTCAGGATTGCTATTAACTTCTTTTTTGAAACACATCTGCATATGCACATATATGACATGCAAAATTATCTATAGGTAAACTAAGCTGTTACAATAATGTTGGATGTTATCTGGCTGTTTTGTTTCAGGAATTCAACTGGTTTCACAGGACAAGAAACAGAACAAGGTCCCCAGTTCTAAGCAAGCTCGTGGACACTGGCATCTCCTCTACACTCTAGTTAATAATCCATCCTTGGTGGGGTCCAGAAAACACTTTCAGCGACAGAGCTCAGAGAGCATCCTGAACGGGACCCTCAAGCGGAGCTCCAAAGAAGGCAGCAAAAAGGATGGCGGCATCATAGCAGCCAGCAAAGAAGGAGAGGGACCTGCATCTATGGACTGAGACTGATAACACAGACAAAAAGAGACAACACATTTTCTCGCTGTCTTTATTAAATTATTAGATATTGGACAGATTATAATAATAACAGCATTTTTGCTAGTGTCGGTGTAGAACTGAAGCTTGTCTTGAATAAACATTCTTGTACCTTATAGTGCCTCAGGAAGAAGTATAAACTGAATAGATGCACTCTTTTGTGATTAACTGGTTGTTTTCTCATGTCGTTGTGTCTGGTGCAGATTTATCAGAAAATTCCAGTGGCACTGAACTCTTACATAAATATGTGTGCAAAGTTATATTGGCTATTTAGCCTATGCATAATTATATATGATGTATTTCTTTATGGATGGTTGATTTTGGGTTTGTTTGTTTTTTCATTTCCATGCTGAGTTTTTACTGTACATTCATTACTGTCCTTGGCACCTTTGAGGAGAGATTAAAGATTAATTTGTTTGAAAATGTTATCTTTAATGCAATAGAGTATAATCTATTTTTTTTTGTTTATAAAATAAGTTTACAGTCCTGCATATTTACTTTAAGAAAATATCTCCTGTCAGCTTTGAAGAAAAATAATACTGATTTTGTTGTGCTTTAAACGATTTCACGCAAATTAAAAATAAATAAATAAATAAATTGAATGAATGAATAAGTAAAAGTAAGTAAGTAAGTAAGTAAGTAAAAAGCAATGGTGTGGCGGTGTCTGTGTTAAACAAAGGAAACCATACCGCGTTGTGGCATATATGTTGCGTGCGCTGTAAGGATGAACAAATCACCAATAGGTCTGTTGTTATTCTTAATTATTCTTAAAATACTGATATTTTTAATAATAATTAATACTAATAAATATTCTGACATTTTAATTACTTTTCTGACTGCTCTAGCCTAAGGCGCACGAAATATAATACTTTGCGTTATTTTTCCTCTCTCTCTCTCTCTCTCTCTCTCTCTCTAAATTATCTTACAAATTCCGGCTGATTTTCTTTCTTTTTAATTGAATTGATGTTCTGCTGCTGTAACTGAGCGCTTTAAGACCGTCACTGCAGGCGGGTTGCGGTCAGAGCCGCAGTTTGCGCACCGATTCAGCGACCACCTGCACTTCGTTTCTTTGTTCTTCCAAATGAATTCTAAGACCAAAACTACACCAAGATCCCTCACAAAATGTATAGCGATTTTCATTACCGCTTAAATAAACTTTGGAACATGTAACATGAGGTCTGAGGCCGCGCTAGGAAACAGACTTCAGTGCGCATTTTACGCGGAGAGAAAGAGGAGACCAGAACGAACATCGGTATTATGTCCTGAAGAACACCTTCAGATTATTAATTTGAATCTTTACGCATATTTAAAAATGCCTTTCGCAATTCGTATGCATTTTTTTCTATTCTTCTATTCTTTAACTTTTGTTAACAACAACAGTGTGCGGTAACATTTTCTCTGTGTAATCAGGTCATAATTATTCGGTCAAATAAATCGCTTTCCTCATGTCTAAATTATTCAAATGAATAAAATAGAGATTGCACATATTCTGAAGAATACATTCAAATTAGACATGAAGCATTCTTACCACAGCAAGAACTAAACCAAACGTATTCATCAGTATTTTTATTAAGTTTACGTACATAAAATCATATCAAAATCTTTGAAAAGATGGTTGACAATATCAGTTGAACAGCTCGACACAGATCACTAAGCGGAAGTGTACAGGACGTGCGTACAGACTGACGGTAAAATGCGACAGTTGAGATATAAAAAAGGAGGACATCTTTATACACTTTACTGCTTTACACCACATATCGACATTGAGAATATCTACCTTCCTATATACTCTAATAAAACACACTCGGAAATACTTCTTGTGTGACATGCCACGAACAAGTTACCTTAAACTAGAGAAAGGAGACGTTCAATAAGTCCATAAAGGCGAGAGGATCTTCTTAAGCACCCGCTCCTTAAAGGAGATCTGAAGTCACACATTACACAAAATGTCACTTGAAGGTGACCTGGGATTTTAGCCTACTTTTTTTCTTCACATGTCGTGAAGAGAAACGATTCCCTTTCAGAAGTAAAAATCTGTGCACCGAGGTTTAAATAATAACTGATGAACATGTTGTACCCCCGGGCGCAGTGTGAAGACAACATTACTTTTACTAAAGCCTTCAGTTAAAGAGCATTTTATTAGTGACTGAGTTTTACCACACTCTCTTACATGTATGCAGGGATGCTAAGACTTTCCATGTGATGGCTTTAACGTTGAGGTGAATGTACAACTCATTGTAAAGTGTGTTGGAATAAATTATTTTTGTTCATAGAGATAGGCTATTTATAAAACCCAAGAACCAATATGAAATATATACATTTACTGCTTAATAACTGAGGTAAAATAGAGTTAATGCACCTTCTGCAGAGAATTACCATAGTAAGGTGATGTGCTCATTGATATTCACCTGGTTTGGAATGTGGTCGAAAGGTAAATGTTTTACACAATGTTGGTTTTAGCGCGGCTCTTTATAATTGCCATTTATTTCCTCAGATATATTCACTGCCTCAGCCCCTAAAGGTAACCTGTCACTATACTCAGAGCCCACTTCAAATTCCTCCTGAGTTTTGGACTGTGACTCAGGAATGGACTCAGTCACAACACTGCCCTCGACTTCCTCACCTTCCCCTTCTCCTTCCTCCACATCAGCTTCAGCGTCTCCCTCTCCAAGCTCACTTGAATTGAAGTTTTTCTCTGATCCCACAAAAGAAGCTCTCGGATCAAAATCTGTTGCTATGTGCTTCTCCAACTGATCTGCATTCTGCGTCTTCATAATCAGTTTGTAGGTCTTCCCTTGATACTTGTACAACAAGTGACAGCAGGTGGCTCCTAGCAAGGGCACTGTGGCCAGAGCCAGCAAGAAAATGCTGACCACCACTATGATAAGCAGTGATGGTATTTTCTTCCTTGTTGTAAAGACAACTTGGACCTGGCAGTCCTGGCCTCCATAGGTGAGGCACAGAGTGTAATTAGTGCCTGGCTGTAAACCTTGGAAACGATATGTATTGACACCGTCCTCAATCTTGGACCACTGAACAACTGAATGTCCATTGCCAGTGCTCACACAAACATACAGCATGTCCATGGGAGATTTTCTGGATGATGTCTGGTAAAGAGTGAATGGTTCCTTATTCACAGTTTCCAGGTCTTGGGGTTGGTTGAGGTGAAGGTTCGATTTGGCATTTGCAATCTGTAGAGGATTAAGCTGGACTTTAGCTTCAGTCTCCGACACCTCCAAAGCAATCACCCCAAAGTCAAAGGTATACTGTTTAAGGTCATCCAAGCTCAGGTTAAATGCATGATTGGATACATACTGTGTACCATCGCTTATTCCACACTTACTGGTGAATGATAAAGTATCAGTACCAATCAGTTCAGTTTTAGTATTAATGGATGATGTTCCAGTTGGAGAAATTTTGGGCTTCACATCTATGGGCCATGTATACACTTTGTGGTTCTTTGGGCCAGTCTTATCAACAGTTGGACCAGTAATTTGTTTTGTGCCCAGCACAGAGTTGATTTCAGTTTCAGTAACAGTCACTGCAAGTTTCACTATGTATTCAGCTTTGCCTATGTCATTGGTAGCAGAACAGCTATAGTTTCCATCTTCTTTTTTGCTCATATGAGGAATGATTAGAGTCCCATTTTGAAAAATGAGAAATCTTGCATTAGAGGGTGCACCATTAATAGAGATCTCACTATTTTCAACAAATGAAGGCAATGGAAATTTTAATAGTTGTTTTCCTGCCAATACTTTCCACTCAATATCTGGTTTGGGGCTCCCTTTAGCTTCACAGTTTAAGATAACCGTTTGCCCTTCATGAACGTCTGTGTTTTCAATGTTGGGCTTATAGGTTATGGTAACAGTTGGAGCCTGACATACCAGTTTTGGCATCTGAGTGACCTCTAAACCTTTTAAATGGCTGGGCGCCTCACATCTGATGTTGTTCTGTTCAGGAATGGAAATTGTAGACTTAGTGATCCAATCCCTCATCCACTCCAATTTGCAAGAACAGATGAAAGGATTGTTGTAAATCTGTAGGTGCGACATGGAGGTAAGGGCATCAAAAGTTCCTTCTGCAATGGTAGTAAACTTGTTATTGTTGATGCGAACTGAACGCAGATCTTTCAAATTGGCAAAAGCTCCCTTAGGCAGACTGACCAGCTCATTGTTGTTCATTTTCAGCAGCTGCAGAGAAGTGAGGTTAGCAAGGTCTTCCCACGGGAAATTTTCAATTTTATTATGGCTTAGGTCCAGATTCCTTAACTGGAACATTGGTGCCAGCGTATTTTTCTCAATAGTGACAATTTCATTGTGGGCCAGCCAAACAGAAGTAACTTGGGTCACATTCACAAAATTTTGGGATTTCAACACTTTGATTTTGTTTGCTGAAAGGCTAAGAGTGGTCACATTGGATGGCAAGCCCTCAGGTACCAGCAGAAGCTCTTTGTAAGCACAGTCCACAAAGTGATGAGGGTTTTTATCTGAGCAACTACACTGCATAGGACAGCACTGCACAGTCACTGCAAGGGTAATCACTGCAGTCCCCAAGGCGAGGAGCACCAAGTACCTGGTCGCCATTTTCCACACCTGCATTGAACACATTGACAAAGAAGAGGATGAGTATACTGTTCATAACTCTGTCTGAGCACAAACTCTCCAGCCAGAACCTTTTTTGAAGAAAGTCATTCTTGTTCAAAGACAGTGAGGTGGCACACGCTAGCCCATATTTACACATTTAGCACGAGTTTTTAAACACAATTAGAGGCAAAGGTTTAGGAAAATGGTAAATGCACTTTTGAAAAAGTAAACAAAACCACTTAAAGCACGACTTACTTTAATCTTATGTGTAATACTGAATATACTAGAACATATTTTTGTCATATGATCTTATACTATATAACATATACATTTTAAACAAGAAAAAGGGAAAAAAAGAAAACAAGAAAAACAAATGTATGTGCCGGTGGAGCGCGCGCGTTTCACGGTGAGCGCAAAAGGATGAAAGCGCGCGGCACTACGCGCTCTGCTCAGTATTCCCCCTGTCCGTGGTGCTGTAAATCTTTCAGCATGTTTAATTGCATCTCTTTTTGCGAATAAACGTAAAACATGAATCGTAGTAGCACGTGGCAAGATACATCACATCATTTAACTAATTTCAGAGCGATGAAGTCCGAACAGTACTGATAATCGGACTAGTTTTGTGCCAAAAATACTTTTAAATGCAACTTTATATTGCATTTTTATTTTAAATTCAGTCCCATCTAATCAGGAAGTCTTTAAACTGTCTTACCTGTGCACGAGTATACTCCGACTCCTCGTAAGGAAATAAATCAAAACACTCGATAAAATATGAGGCGATTTATCTACAGGTGGTAAGGAGAATTATTCCAAAACATACTTAATACTCCTATGTTACTCTGAAAAACAAAGCAATGTTTGCTGATGGACAGCAGATAAGACATTTTCTTCTCACTGTGATGCTTAGCAATCCGGAGGTAGTTCTCTGCATGCGATCGGAGTGTGAGCAGAAAGCATTGCGCGCTCCCGCCTCCATAGAGCAAAGAGAAGGGTCGTGCACGCGCAGCCTCTCCCTTTCTATACATTAAAGCTACGAGACTTGCCGCACTACGGAGAATATTTTTATAATTTAGATCGTCTACAAGTGATTAGTTTACGCTTTTCCCCCCACCAAAAAAATCACATTACTTATTCATTTTAGGCTAATAAAATGAGAAAGCAACATCTTTTTCTACTTTTCTGTAACATTCAGGTCTGTACATAATTATCCACGCGTGATACACTAAGCAATGAATATTAACCAATAGCCTAACCTTGTAACAGCACTGAATTGGATGATCAAACTGATAATGATTTAAGTACATTAAAACTATTGATCGTTGAAACGCATCATGTGAGCTTTTAAGATTAAAATGTATGTTGTACGCGTCGCAGAATGATTGTTTTCATAAGATAAAGTACAGTTAGGAGTTATGAATAGTCAAGTTAAGTCATTTTATCCGATTTATCTCATTTTACTCGGATTTGAGTCATTACTTGGTCTTCCACTTTTCTGCGCCACACCCACAATGCATTTTGTTGTACAGACAGATAATATAGTAAAATCACTCACTTTTTATTATTTTAGGTTTACTTTTTTCATATCATAAGCCTACTGAAGGTCCAAACTTTCTTTGCACTTGTACAGGCAGACAAAATATAAAATGCCCACACTTAGGCTATATCTACACTTTAACCAAAACAACCCACTGGCTTATCAGACAATGTGACAGTGTATAGGCTAAGCGTTGACAGGGCATAGACTTATAACTTAGTGAATAAGAATTCCTTTGAACAGCTCAATTTTCTTACATGGCTTTCGAACTTGACATAACAGGAATCTGTACAAATGGTAATCAGTGAATTAAAACCTATCACTGATTCAGTCTAGCTTATAGGCTGCGCTTTAAAAATACACTTTGAAATTGAGGGTGAAATCTTGCTGAATCAAAACAGAACATAAAAACAGAAAAAACGTAGACCCTTGATGCTATCACCCATGTAAATTGTCTTAATATGTGAAGGTTTAGGTCATTACGGGCAGTCTTGCTTCAATAACAGGACAAAAAAAAACCCGCCGACATCACAACACACCCTGTTGCTTCCGAAAGCTCGCGTGACGCGCAGCGTCTCGTTTCTGTATACGTGCTGCCACCTAGCGTCCAGTTCGCGCATGTGCAAGGATGATCTTCAGTACAGAGGTTTACAAATGTATCGATTTTAATGTATAATATAAAAAGGCAACGTCATTTGTTGTTTTATTTAAAAGCTAAATTCTATTTCTCAGCATTAGAGTATTAAAAATGGCCATCCTTAAACTACTTTGGTGAGAGTACAAAACAAATAGTGTTTGAAAGTTTGTATTTTTTTAAATATAAAAATTTAAGCCAAACTCAAAAAAGCCTAATGCACCCAAACCTGTTTCAGGTAGGGTCAGCCCAGATTTGCTTTATTGTTTTATAATTTAATATTACAGCCAATGAAAAGTATGGGGGGGAAATGCTATTATCAAAACATTATTAAATGGTGCAGTAATATAATATATTAATCTTTTGAATATATACCTGCTATGAATATTGACAATTTCCCATAAAAAGTTTCAATGAAATGAAAATAATAATTGTTGCGAAAATATACAGTCAAAATATCTTAAAAAGTGTTTTTTTCAGATATTTAGCAAGATCTGCGGCAGTCAACTTTTCAAGTAGGACCAAATTACTTCTAGAATAATTACAATTAACGTTGGTATTACTGAAAGCATTGTAAAAAATGTTCACCATACAAATAATATAATGATTTATGTATGTATATCTGTATGATAGCCGTACCTGAATAAATGTAGCTACCTATTACAACCCGAATTCCAGAAAAGTTGGGACGTTCTTTAAAGTTGAATAAAATGAAAACTAAAAGACCTTCAAATTACATGAGCCAATATTTTATTCACAACAGAACATAGATAACAAAACAAATGTTCAAACTGGGAAATTGTACACCTTTATCTACTAAATGAGCACATTTCAAATTTGATGCCTGCTACAGGCCTCAAAAAGGTTGGCACGGGGGCAACAAATGGCTGAAAAAGCAAGAAAGTTTAAAAAGATTCAGCTTGGAGAACATCTAGCAACTTATTAAGTTAATTGATATCAGATCTGTAACATGATTCGCTATAAAAGGGATGTCTTAGAGAGGCAGAGTCTCTCAGAAGTAAAGATGGGCAGAGGCTCTGCAATCTGTGAAAGAGTGCGTAAAAAAATTGTGGATTACTTTAAAAACAATGTTACTCAACATCAAATTACAAAGGCTTTGCAAATCTCATCATCTACAGTGCATAACATCATCAAAACATTCAGAGAAACTGGAGATATCTCTGTGCGTAAGGGACAAGGCTGAAGACCTTTATTGGATGCCCGTAGTCTTCGGGCCCTCAGACGACCCTGCATCACTCATCGACATGATTGTGTCATTGATATTACTAAATGGGCCCTGGAATACTTCCAGAAACCACTGTCGGTAAAACAATCCACCGTGTCATCTGCAGATGCCAACTAAAGGTCTATCATGCCGAAAGGAAGCCATATTTGAACATGAATGCTGAAAGGTATATAAAGATTTTAGAGCAACATATGCTCCTCTCCAGACGACATCTATTTCAGGGATGGCCTTGTGTATTTTAGCAGGACAATGCAAAACCACATACTGCAGCCATTACAACAGCATGGCTTCGTCGGAGAAGAGTCCGGGTGCTGAATTGGCCTGCCTGCAGTCCAGGTCTTACACCTATAGAGAACATTTGGCGCATCATTAAATGAAAAATACGTCAAAGATGACCACAAACTCTTCAACGGTTGGAAAAATATATCAGGTAAGAATGGGACCAAATTCCAACACAAAAACTCCAGAAAACTCCGGGTCAGCCGTGGCTTAAAGGCTATAGAAGTGGGTTGGGGGACCGAAAGGTCACTGGTTCAAATCCCTGGACTGGCAGGAAAACTGTGAATGAACTCCCTTTTCTCTGCATCCATGGCTGAAATGCCCTTGAGCAAGGCAACTAACCCCAAAAAAACTGCTCCCCGCTGTAGAGCTGCCAGGTATGTGTTCACTGCTTGGATGGGTTAAATGCAGAGGAAACATTTCTCTGCATGTTGTACCATGTATGATTGTGTATGTGACCAATAAAATTTTAATTTGAACCTTGAACCCCAGCCATCTTCAAACAGTTTTGAAAAGAAGAGGAGATGCTACACCATGGTAAACATGCCCCTGTCCCAACTGTTTTGAGACCTGTAGCAAGCATCAAATTTGAAATGAGCTCATTTTGTGCATAAAATTGTAAAATTTCTCAGTTTAAACATTTGTTATGTTATCTACGTTCTGTTGTGAATAAAATATTGGCTCATGTGATTTGAAAGTCTTTTAGTTTTAATTTTATTCAAATTTAAAGAACGTCCCAACTTTTCTGGAATTTGGGTTGTATATGTACCTAATAATTCCCTTTTTTTGCTTTAATGACAGTGTGCACTCGAGCTGGTTGACTCCACACGTTTATTATCCATTTTAGATCAAATTCATCAATAACAATACATTATAATCAGCACAATATACAACTAAGTACTTCTAAATGCAAGTCACGCGGGTTTCACGTGATATCAGCGTGTGCACTGACGCCACAAAGTCTACCAACAGCCTGAGCCAACATTTTATTAGCAGGATGATAAGATAAACGAATCATAAAATACTGATCACAGCAATCATAGCAATCGCCTATGAGCATGCTGGACTTACTTATATAAAGAACATACAACTATACTCACAATTAGCTGCATACACAATAAAATAAACCACCAAGCGGGTTGTTATCCATCAAATATGTCTGAACGGCAAATTTTAAACTTCCTCAATAAACTGTGATCAAACTTTCGGGGATGCAACAACGCGCATGCTTACTAAAACGTTATTTGTCTGTTTCACAGTTAGTCCAGCAGAGGGCAGCACTGAGACACGTTTCTAGGAAAAGTCTGCACACAATCACTAATCTTTTTCACAATCATGTATATGAAGTAGTATATATATGGTGGCACTACATGTTGGTAACTGAATATCTGCATTTGCTTTTGCAATTATATGCAGGAATATTCCATGTAATCAAAGTTATTTATTCAAAGCAGCATAGGTGCTGGCAGGGACAAATTAGCATATACTGGGTGACTAGGCAGGAACACCCCATCCTCACATAAACCAATGCATGGAGCCCTGACTGCCCTGTCCCACAACCCAACACCTCAAAAATAAAATACATACTTTACTACATTACTCATCCATTATGAATATTTGCATAGTCTCAGGGCTATTCAGAAAGGAGTCTTACTGTAGGGCCCACAGAGTAGGAGATAGACTTTCTTTTTTTTTACCTAAAAAATCTCATCCACAAAGGCATCTAGCTTTTAGTTTTGACTCAATGGCCAGAAGCAAGTCAGTATATGATTATTGAAGTTCAGACCAATTCAGTCCCACACAACAAAACCATTACATCCTGTTACATTAATTGGCTAGTGTTTTATGTATCATTCTGTATATGACAGCATAATGGCTTAATTTGTTTATGTTTGTTAAGGGCCTTCTATTGGCCAGGGCCCCTGTGCACATACCCCTTACGAGTGTGTGCTATGAACTGTTTTGAAAAGGAATTGAAACTTCCTGGCTTCAAGAGACAAGAGAGACTAACCCTTCCACTTTCGAGAAATATGTGAGAAATGATAAACTTAGCTCAAATAACACCCTCCGCCTCTCACAGAAACACTGCTGTGTATGAAGTATACTAACTAACTGGACACTGCAGTATATTAGTAGTGTCCAGAAATACTGATGTACTATTTATTAGGTACAGATAATAGGTAGCTACACTTATTACCCATTTATTCAGGTATGGCTATAATACAGATGCACCGTGTAGTCATGTTTACTGACTATAACTCATATGTTTCTTGCTACAGTTTGTTCCCCCAACCCTTCTTCCTCAACCTCCCTGTCATCATTTTTTTTAAATCATTATATTATTTGTATAGTGAGCCAATTTTCCAAAGCAGTGGCTTGGTAGAGGGTGTATGATTGTTAAGACCAAGTGATGGGCTATAGTCAGTAATTATATATCAACAGTGCATGTGCATTGTAGGTTTACCTGATAAATAAACCAACTACAAGATAAATAAGCCTAAAATAAACAACTTTATATATATATATATATATATATATATATATATATATAATTAAAATAATTGGATAAAATGATGTATAACACTATTTAGTAACACCACTGTCTAGACTTTGATGAATCTACACAGCTTTGTGATAAATTATTCAAGCCATGTTTTCTATTTCCCTTTTGTTCATGCAAAAGGAAATGGAGGAAAGCATCCCTCTGGCCTGACGCATGAACTTGATCTAGAAAATAGGCTCCACATGTAGGAGTCACAGCAAAACAAAAAAAAATTTCTATCCCACGGTAGCATCAACCTAAAGTAAATAAAATACATTTTAGGTGCAACCTTTCTTTCAAAGGAAAATAACCTGTGGTTAGTAGAGGAACAAGAACTACAGTGTAGAGTTCACAATATCGTGGCTACAATAATAGTGGAATACTCTGGAATCAAGACAAAGAAAGGCGTGGCTGTTTAATCATGTATCCTGTATCACCATCTGTCATTGCAATCCCCCAGCAATAAATAATACCTTAACTAAGTATTCTTCCATAATGTATTGGCACACTATTAAAACAATATAAAAACCAGCACAGTCACCATGATCTCATATATCTCAGGCACAAAAATAATTATTTTATTTATTCAGTGAGGACACAAGTTTCAGAAAGACTTGTTCCAAAAATATTTGTGATAAGTTATAATAAATGACTTTTTTTAAATAAATAAGTAAATAAAAATCTCTTATAAAGTGACAAACCTAAACTCACAAAACATCATTCAGTCCAGTTGATCATTGTTAAAGGGGCCGTGTCACCTTTCCCAGAATCCAATGTATTGTTTTTGTTTTGAAAATACATGACCACCACCTGGTAGCTCTCTGTGCAGCAAAACCTCCATAAACGCAGTGGTAACGATCCCTTCGAAACAAATTCTGAACTTTTTCCTTCATCTACATGACATATGTGGAAGTTTGAACAAATTATGCCAAATTATGTCTTTTCTTTCCTTTGCAGCTGCCCACGAGATGGCTGAGGCCAATATGGGTCCATTACATATGGAATAACCATACGAAAACAGAATGGATCAGTCAAAAGAATTTAAAATATAGATACTTAGACAATTTATCTTCAATTTCATATTACAATTTAAGATCTATGGCCTAGGATATCTCTGGATTGTGCAGATTGTTTTTCGAAAATTAATGGCATTTAAAATGGCGATTCGCTGCTTGGCACAGAGAATTCTGGGAATGGTGAGCCAGCCCTTTTAATGTGTACAGACCTGGTGCGCTACCACCGGGGCTGCTGCAGTATTATTAACCGGATAATTTGAGTCTAAACACCACACCCTATCCTTTGTGCTCCATTGGCTGCCCAGATGGGTGATGCCTACATCCTGTCCAGACAAAGATGAATCATGCAGTCCTTTGATCTTATAGATTGTTCAATTACACCAGGCTTGCCCCATGGTATATTCATCTCCAGCAACTCTGCATTGTTTAACCCACACCCTGGCTACCTCACAGTCTTCTTTACGATCTATAAACTGCAGATTTTAGTGCTAGTGTTATGTCCACACAGCAAAATAAAATAATAAAAAAAAGATATACTGTAGCATATTATAAAAACCTGTTTATGTGATAAAATGTTCACTGCTTGATATGCTTAGCAGAAGAGGAGAAGTCATTAGAGGATGCTGTTGCACCAAGCAAGAATGCTACAAATGCATTCCACTCAAGAAGATTCATAGTAGAGTTAAGAGAAACATGAGCATGAGACCAAGGTTACCTAACAGAATGAATAGAATGAAATGAAAATTGTTCAGGAAAAAAAATGTCCAAAAGACTAAATAAAATACATCCCAGTGTTATTGGACCCAAATATCATACTGGGGTTCCGAGGGGCACAGGAAGTGCACATCACGGTTATTTCTGTTCAGTGCAATGCATAATTGTTGAATATAAAATATTGAACACCTATAAAATACAGCATATGTGCATGAACTAAGAATAAAGTGCATAAGCCTTAGTGTTAGTGTAAGTGCCTTAGTATCACCATAAATATTAACAAAACAAAACTTTTTTTTTTTATTGAAAATACTGTGAAAGGTTTGACTTAACCTACCATGAGGCATGGTCATCATCTGACCACATACTGACCACAAAACCAATAAATAATTAGTTTTCCCAAGAGAAAGCGTTATTCAACACATATTACAGCAATGTTTCTGGGAGGCTCACTTTTACAGACTAAATGATCTATAACCTCCCTGTTATTATGATGTATTACCACACCTAATTGTGAACTGCTTCATTGCTTATATTTGAGCATAGCTCGATGTCTAGTCATAATACAGGATAATGTCCCAGCTGTCATGGAAGGAAATACATATGACTGGTATTACCCTGACCCGTTACACCCACTTTGGTCTGTTTTTTTTTATGTGCATTTCATGTACACCCACTTACTTTCCCTGGCAACCTTTCTATTACTAAATAGAAGGACAAACAGGGAAAGAAGCTTAAGGAAGGAAGCAGACATTTTGCACTTCAGACAGATTAGTGTACTCTGAAAAGAAGAACAGTGAATAAAGCCAATAGCCATTCTTTCTGAGCTGTTAGTTTAAAGGTTCTGTTTGAGCTCTGTAGCTCAGCGGGATGATGCAGTTGATATACATTAACCATTTTCTTGTAGTTGCTTTCCCTTGACAAACAGTTGTATGTTCCATAGTCTTGTGCACCGACAGCTGGTATTAGATAGAGGCAGTCAGACTGAGTCCTCTGGCATGGTTTACTTTCACCTCTGTGTTCCCAGTTGTATGTGGCATGGTGGGAGTTAATGGGGCAGGAAAGGTAGAAAGGGAAACCCTTGGACACAATGTGTACTACTGGAGGACTTGGAAATGATGATGATACTTCCTGCTCGAGTGTTTTTGATTCTGTGTATGAAAAATGTTATTTGACTGATTTTAGCACAACGCAAATGAAACAAGAGCCACAATGGGGAAAAAATATCATCAGGTGATGGATGCAAAATGCAAAATCTTACCTGAATTTTTAAAACATATGTGTGGCTCACCAGTGGCAATATTTTGAATTCCCCCTCTGCAATTAAACGTCAATAATGCACCCTTTAGTTCGTTGGCTTACTTAGCTTGTTTACGATATTTGAGCACAAATTTATTTTGAGAGGCAAATATGCAAACTTCATGAAAAAGTTCAGAAAACGTACTTAATTTGTGAGCTGCATCCATTCTCAGTCCAGGCACAGTATGGGTCCCTGGCAAGAACACAGTCTTCACAGGATGTATTATAGTCTTGGCACCTCTGTAGGTCTAATACAGACATTTGCCCAGGATATCCAACAAACAACTTTCTCTGAGGAGGTACAGTGACAACAGCAAAGAGGGAATACATTGCATCATTTAACATGTATGATATACAGATTGTATTCATAAAGACACACAGACTGAGAGAATTTCAAGAATTCCAAGAACAAACCAAAATTTTGAGCTGAACCAGGCTGTACCTTTTCAGAGTGTAGTTTCATAGACAATACAGGAGTAGAGGCACTGCAAAGACTTGTCTCAGAAATTATAAAGGTGTTGGAATCATGCTCCAGTATCTTATGGATCTTTCCAGTGTCTGCAGTTTACACATAAAGAAGCATTGAGTGACTAAAGAGGAGACAATCTGAGAAGCAGATAACCACCCAAGACATTTCTGTCCAGTTTTCAGGGTTTTTTCAGGGAGACAAGGGGCAAACCAAGCAAAGAGGAAATGACAATTTACATCCATTAACTAACATCATGTAAACTGTATGCTGAAGTCATTACACACAGTTGTATGACACACTGTTGTCTGAAGTACACTACAAACCTGAAAACTATTTCATTCATCCCAAATCTCCTTTACCTGTTAAAGATGGAAGCGTCAGCGCTCCAAAGAATGTGTGCAAATTAGATTTTCCTTTGAACCATTAAAGTTATACACATCATTACATTTCCACAGCTCTTATAAGCTTGTTACTAAAATGCTAGCTTATCTTGCATGTGACAAGTCTTATCAAAGGCATATCACACAAATCATCAGGAAAAGAATGCGTCTTAAGAACAACTGGTCCGTTCTCTGATAAATTGATGATTAAAGTTTGAAATAAAACATTATCATGATCCTGCAGCATAACACACATAACACATAACACTAACAAGGAAAGCATCTACTCTCTTCCACATAAGAGATCACAGATGCCTACGATTGTCTCACTAACTGACAGGATAAAAAGAGCATGGTGTCCCTCCGGACTTAGAAAGCATGGCCAAATTTGGTTCACTGGCTCCCGGACATCTGAACTTCCAATCTCCTAACAAAGTGGTTAGCAGAATGTTTTTTTTTTTTTTTAAACTTGTATCATGCAATACAATTTGAGAGTTAATTAGGGCTTGAACGGTAAATGAGGACTGATTATGTGAACGTGTTGGTGTGTCGAACCGCATACATTCACCCCCAATTATGGTGGCTCCCACTCTCCAGTTGTACAAAGTTGTGCTGCTGTGGTAGGTCATTTCAATTTTACAAAGTGTGCAAAGCACCATTTTAAAGGGTCTCTGTTACCACATATAGGATGATCGGGTTTGGGTTTTTTGTGATAAAGTCTCATTTTATCCTCACCATATTGGGGATGAATGTATACAGTGTGACTCACTGATGCATTCAACACAAACAGATGTGTTTACATAGCCGACATAATTGATCAGAACAGAATTAATGCATCATTCCAGCCTCAGAGTTAATACTGGGAGAGTTCAAATTTCGTGAAGTTGTTAAGCTTGTGCAGAGCCTGAAATTTGTTTCAGATAATGTTTTATTCATGTACACTGAAGTCAGGATTTGGCCTCACTATATAATGCATCATAGCACCCAAGTCAGATAACAACAGTGTACAGGAAAGACAGCTGTCCACTATTCCCACTTATTCCCATGATTTCTGATTATCTGCTATAAAAGCACATGGACACGAGCATACATTGCAAAGCCTTGCTTGCCCCATCAATTATGTAAGTGCTGACCCGTTGTTATAGGATATTCATCAAAAGATATTGGATGGTTTTTCTGTTATGCTGGATGCGCAACAATTGTCTCTGCTTTTGCCTTATCAAGTCTTTCCTAGTGCTGATGTTGATTGTTTTGACCCTGCCACTTCTGTTAAACTTCCTGCAGATAGTCTCTTACTCAGCCTCAATGAGCCCTTTGTTACATAATCTAAACTGTAGAGCTATACACAATACTGTGTAAACACTAAATAATTGAATATGAAGTATTGGTGCATACCTGTGGCAAGCAGTAACACATTGTACACTTTTTCATCTGAAGCCTGCACTCTATCCACTGCAATTTTGGTGTAATTGTTTTTACTGACATAGAAAGGAGCATGCTTCTGTATGGGCTGGACCCAGGCAGTCATCTCTGGATGGTTTCTAATAATACGCATAGTAGGATTGGGCAGAGACCTACTGTCCTTCACACACTGGAAAATACAAGACATTCACAATTAGTTATGAAATTCCTCAAAACTGAAAAATATGGTTTACATCCCCTGGATTCTTCAAATTTGTATTGGATGCATTGGAAAGCAGAATATCTTGGCAAACAGGAACATTTCAAAACAAAAATTTTTCATTCTTTAATACATTTACACAGTATATTAACATTTAGTTGCAACCATGTAGGTTTTATTGATACACTGGATTTTGGAAATTAAAGGTAAAGTAAGCATGTAAGAAATTATGGATTCCACAGAAAGGTGTGTGTATTTGAGGGTTAGTGGGAATTCCTCAGTATATCCTGACCATTGTGAAGCCAATATAATAGGCATTGTTAAGACAGATAAAATATGCCTGTACTGATCCTAATAGGTCAAAGTATGAAGAGATCAAGGAAATTGTTAGAACAAAAATAAACAACCTTGGTGGAATAATTTAACTGGACCATTTCCGATTCTGATTTGAGGACTGGTTTAAGTACTAATAATAGCACCAGTCATAATTGCCATTATTAAAAATACTTCTCTACTTAACATGGCCAATCACATGATAGGAAAAACTGGCAACAATACAACACAGCTGGAAACCCTAGACGGTGACACACAAACTGTTCCACACACGTAAATAGTGTGTTTGGGGCATGATTTGGGACATAAGGAAACATTCTTAGTCAAATGATTTAAAAGCACATCTTAGCGGTACCATCCAAAACCAAATAATACATGAAATTTCCATGAGATTGCTTGATCTGTCCTCTTGATTACCTCCAGTTGCAATGGACAGATAACAGGGTGAACATAACTGAAGACAAATTCCTATCATGTGTAACATGACTGGCGAAATAAAGTGATTCTGATTCTGAATATAGTCTCAAATTAAAAGAGATAAAAAGAAGTTCTTACAGTTCCTGGTCTTGGGTGGGGAATATCTTCATTGTATCCTTTGAAGCTGGAAATCTCAAAAATGTCATCAAGCTCAGCTAAGGAGTATATACAAACAGCCGTGGCATTCCTGTGCATTGGGTAATCAGACAGGCATGTTATTACAAACAGGTGGTCCAGAAAAATGTGAATTCACTGTACAGCATACTTATATTTCAGACATCAAGGAAATCTTTATTTTTATACAGTATAAAAATTGTTGAACTGGTGTTATGCTGTACATGAATAAAGGATGTTGTTCACATAGACATAGAGAAGGATGTTTACTGACTAATCTGTACACAGATATAACAGGAAGCCAGCTTGTTAAGCTATACAGAGACAGAGGAAAATGTTTACCAGCTGCTTGAGAAAAGAGCATAGACCCGAGAATCCCTCCAGTCATCAGAATGTAGCACAAAGATGTCCTGCAGAGAGTTAAAGTACAGGGACTGCCCAGGAATAGCACATACAAGGCGTGCCTTCAGGAAAGACGTCCAAATGTTTTGCAAAAATCTTTTAGGCCCTCCTTTGTCAAACTACAATGAGATGCCAAGAATTAAAAAAAAGAATCTGCCTGCTACAGCTGCAAAAAAAAAAATTAAAATCAACAGCAGTTCAATGTTGTTATACTATAAACCACGCTCCAGCTGAATACCATGAAAATATCATCTAATAGTATTATTAAGCAATGCCACATCAGTGCTTTTGCCTCGGTGCAGTTTCAAAGGAATGCTCATTCCCTGTAAAATGCTTATAAACGGAGTATCCTGACAGTAGTTATCACTATATGCCATGGCGAAAAAAAAACTTTACATATTAGAACATGTCTTCCAACACTAAGTAACTTGGCATATGTGTTGTGTTTCTACCATTTAAGTGTGCTTCATATTAAACGGTAATATACAGAATACTGTATAAATATTATAATACTGCACCCTGCAGACTCGGGCAACTCTAGATATCCAGGGATCAGCTTCTGGAATGCTGTCTGAGTTTTTCTCTCGAAAGAGAACATAAATTTTCTCATTCATTTGGTCCTCATGTCTTCTGGCCACAAAAGCTGAGATAAATGTTGGTTCTGAAAGGGAATAGGCCAAGACAGGAATAAGTATTATAGCAAACCCTTTTAGAGTAAATTGTATACTTAAACATTGCCATCAAAAATATTCAGTGGTTTAAATTAAATAGAGCAGTGATTTCTAAAACTTAAGCAAAGACATACATTTAATTGTAAAATGTAGTATATTTTGATACAATACCAATCAAGTCCTGTCAGTTTTTACATTTATTATATAGTATTAATGTGTGCTCAGGGGTATGTGTGCAATTTTATTTTTTTGCACCTCACAATTTTTTAATCTACCTGTAATCCATGAATCATCCATCCATAATTTGTTTTGGCTGCCAGCTTGCCTGCGGAACTGTAGTGAAGTTCCATCCAAGTAAAGTGGAGCTGCAGCATAAAGGTCTTCACCTAGTGGAGGGGGGAAAAGATGAATACTTTTCACACCCATCCATCATCTATACCACTTAGCTCGGCTAACTTTGGCCGAAAGGCTGGGAAATGAGTATTGTGATTATGATATCTTTGTCATATCCCCCAATATTATTATGGGAGGAAATGATAGTTGCATGCTGTAGATTTTAATCAAGGTCAACATTTTTTTTTTATTAAAAAGCATCCCTTCCCTGAAGTGCCCTTAAGAAATTGTGACATTCAGCACTATAAGGCAATGCAAGTTTGCTGAGGAGGAAATCGCACAATATATGTGACATATCTGGCAAAAGGGAAAGCTTTTTATACCAATATTTAATTTTTGAGCCTCTGAAGCTCCATGTTCAATAATTAGGCACCACCTCAATGTTTTTTTATGTACTATACTAGTAATTTCCAGGCTACAGGCCATGTTTCTATAAATAAGAATGGTACACCCTGCAAAGGGAGTACAAGTATGCCAAGTATGCCATGAACATTTCATTTTCTATGGCTGGTAATTGTCTGTATTTAGTATTTAGTTGTTTAGTTATTTTAATACTGTAGCTTTCAACATAGCATTTTTCATATAGCTTTTAAAGCATATACAGTATCCAAATATTTAAGTAACAATGCATTTCACATACCTACTACAAGACACAGAGAGTTTTGTGAGTAGGTGTAAGGTGAGATGCCACTGCCATCAATACTATCCACAACCACATTAGAGCAATCAACTTCACTGGGAACCTAGAAGACATGAAAAGTACAGGAACAGTGAGAATCAGCTTAATCCAGCTGCATTGTGCACAAAGAAAATGCTGATGGACATTATATATTCAACCTACCAGCTTCCAGCACTTTGGTTGTTTTCCATTTGTCCCACAAACAAAAAGCCAATCTTGGAATTCTTCAATTACAGTTATGATATTTTCACTAGTGCACTGAAATATTGGGAAAATGCACAATTAATTGATACTGGCTCTTTAGACAATGTAATAAACTTCTTAGACATTTCCAAACCAGTCCTGTTAAATAAACCCACACATGAATGTATATTTTTAATTATTTACAATAATTATTATACAAAACATTATTTACAATAGTCTGGCATTTGAATTGAATTATACTTATATAATATTATAGTTTAAAAAAAAAAAAAAAAAAAAAAAAAAAAAAAAAAAAAAAAAAACACTTGGATTTTTTTTTTTTGTTTTTTTTTTTTAGTCACATAAAGGTACATTACTTCTAAAATGATTCCTAAATGTTACTTGAACATGACAGGCATACATACCCCATGACAAAAGTCAGTTCCGTTACACGTAAGGGGGAAGGTCTACAACAAAAAAAGTCAATTCATTGTTCTCACTTCATTTATTACATCACTTATAATGAAACTTTCTGCCCTTATCTTAATACTACAGAATCTGTAATATATATTAACAATTCACTCAAGACACACATCACACAATCTATTTGCCTTCCTTCACAATGATTAATGAAGAAAAAACTAATTTACTGATGTACTGCAAATGTAGCGATAGAAATTTAAGTCATATGTCTTATTTAATCAACTCAGTTGATAAATGTGAGTTAATGCTCTTAGTTGTGGTTCTTAAAATAGGTGCAATATTAGTAATAACAGCCTAGGTTAGCTGTACTGAAATTTTAACCAGCTTTATAAATAATTACCTTTAGCACTTCACCACTAATGTCCACCTGTACCACAGAGTTTGGCTTCCCCAAGAACAGGTTCTCAGATCCATTTAGAAGGCAGAAGACTGTATGGTTTACAGGGTTGCTATAGTTTAACTGGTGACTTGAACTGTCTGTTTAAAAAAGATTATTTCAACAAAATAAAGCAAATCATGTACTGTTCTAGTCGTAACCGAAGAAGGGCTTCAAAACCTCCTGTCGCTACATACAGTCATTAGCCTCATTAATAAAAAAGACAAAAGAAACGTGATGCTTGATTTATAGGTTAAACGTACCTTGTCGCAATAACAATCTGGGAATCGCCCACGAATGAAAAACGGGCAGAAAACACGAGACGAGCAGAAGCGACTTGTCCGGTTTCATTTCGGAGTCACCGGCAGCCTACCTAATGAAGGACGCGCTGTGGTCAATCACTCTTCTCAGCTCAGACCGGGAATAGAAGTCTATTCCCCTTTCCAGGGGCAGGTGTAGGCTGCAGAACAAACACTTACTAATTGCTCCTGCTTTTAAGTCTCCGTGTGGGCGCCGTTTCTAAACAGCTAATCATTCGCGCAATTAACAAAATGTCCGTCAAAGACTGCCAAGAAAAATAGGGCTTATCAGGGTAGTGCCAACAAAGCCCGTTAAATCTTAAAGCCGTAGGAGGTGAACCGGATCAGGCTAGAAGCGTCATCGTTCTGGGTGGAATTACTTTTGAAAAGCTATTTCATTCACCTTCAGAGGACACTGGACCAGTCCATCTCTCTCGCTTACACACACCTAGAGGTCTGTTCGCTCTGCTTATATTACAGCCGGTGGGAAGTGGCTTTTGTTTTTTTAAGGACCTAGGGCTATTCTTGCTAAATCAAGTCTGGCTGTAGTAATCGACAATCTAGATCTTTTCCCACCGGGGGTTGAGCAGCCTTGAGTGACGTCCCTTCCCAACAGTAGGAGCCAGGGTTCGAACACACGACCTTCTGAACTGCAACCTGGAGTCGTAATTTGAACCACCCCCGCCCGATATAGAGAGCGAGACTGTTATAAAAAAAATAAATAAATAAAAATAAAAAGTAGCCAGTATACGCCGTATCACGTCATATCCGAGTGCTCACTGGGATCTTATTAGAAGGGGGAAAAAGTAAAACAAATAAATAAACATTAACCAGTTTTTTTTAACCACAATAAACTGGCTGCGTGTGAATGGATGAGTGACATCATAATTTTACATTACTTTGTTAGGGAAAGCATCAAGTTATGTATACCACACACATATACACATATAC
>JAQQZR010000012.1:11560175-11591898 GCA_030068235.1 Notoglanidium macrostoma
TATATCTAGTGAACCCCCCCCCCCCCCCCTTTTTTTTTAAAGAATTTAATTTTGTCACTTCTGGGAAAATAGTTAACATTTTTTGGTGACTCATTGTGTACTAGTCTTTATGCTCATCCAATTAAATTCTCCCTAGAATTTATATATCCCACCCCCATTTCAATGCCAGAATGTCTTCCTACTTCAGACTGATAGATAGTGTGCCCCTATAATTCTACACTGCAGGGCTCCTCCATTAGTCAGAGTGTGTAATATCATATTATCTAACCGACAGGTCTGACCCTCCCCATGACAGCTTTGTGGCTCTCAGACCCTGTTTACACTTTGCATTAAAATGCGTCTCGGGCGATATTACATCTGGATAGCGCAAAATACAAGTGTAAACGACCTCCAAGATGCATTCAAGACACATTCGCTCAAACCACTTGCCGAGGTGGTCTGGGACACATTTAACTACGTACCTTCCGTAGTGTAAACGCTAATGCGTCCGCAACACGGACGTCACAGGGAATTATGTCATTAATGCTGGACGCAGTGATTGTTTTGGTAACAGTGCGACATGCTAGAAAAAAATCGAGAGGAGCACTGATGAACGTGGTTGGAGTGCAAGAAAATAATGAAGGTATGTTGTAGGTTTAACGTTTTAATATGATTTTGCAAGAGGACCTTTGACCTTCTAGCGGAAGTGATGTAGGCAAAATTTGAACAAAAGCAGTCAGCTGGACAATTTGGGGAAGGATGGATATGGAACATGTATGGTATAACTCCAAAAACACACCATGTATCATCTAGGATACTGTCTTCATTGAAGTCGACAGATGTCGGTCAAGGCCACATGGTGAAATTATCCATAGTTGAATAAAGACTGTCGCTAAACACTATCCTGTTCCAAATGTAGCTATTCCAGTAGGCTACTGTCAAGTTAGATTTGGCAGGGAACTTGTATATGTTGAACACTATTGGCTGTTACATAAATCAATCAAGCATTTCAAAACACTCACTATGATGCCATGTTTCAAAAGGAAATGCATCAACATATAGAATCAAATCATGACTCATGTAAACAAAGTGATAAAGTTTGCAACTGTCTTTGCATCTAGTGTATTGTTTGTCTTTATTTTTCAGGGAGAATGTTTTGTCCAATTTGTCAGACAAGGCATTTGACAGACCAGTTTGTGAGGCTCTCTTAAATCAGAAGTTTTTCAACGGGATTGGCAACTATCTCCGATCAGAGATTCTGTACAGGTTATGTCTGACTGTGCTACTTTTTACTGATTACAAAATGCACTGAAATGTGTACACTACTGAATATCTTCCAGAATACTGAAAAAGCTTTGCCATTTTATAGTTTAGATGCTGAGCTTAAATATTGCATACCTGCATTGTCCCCCTTTTACCCCCTGACTGCCCAAACCATGACAACATGCAATCTGTTTATGAGAACACAGTGCAATTTTGGCCTTTCATTTCAGATCAAAGATCCCTCCCTTTGTGAAGGCAAGGACAGTGTTGGAGGGACTCAAACCAAAACACGAAGGGACAATGAACATTAAAGAGGAGCCTAGCACAGAGGCAGCAGAGGTGATGATGGTAAAGGTCTTGGTGATGAATCAGTCATACAGCAAGTTACAATAATAGCTTTGTTCTTTTTCATATTCAGAAAGCTGGTGTGGATGAGGAGAAAACTGAGAATGCAGACCTACTCTCTCTCTGTCACACTGTACCACTTGAAGTGGTTAACCTGGGTAAAAATTCCACCTATGAATGTTGCATTATTAAGTATGTGTGAGACAGTCTGGGAAAACCCTTCACACGGTCAAACATTTACACCTCTTGCATCATGTGTCTCAGTCACAAGTAAAATTATAGCATTTTAGTAAGTTTAAAACAACAATAGCCAGCGTCTTATCACAAACTAATTGATTTAGCATATGTCAGTTTCGCTAGGGAATGAGAGAATCCAAAAGCTTGATAAAATTATGGGAAAAGCATACTCATGCCAGCCTTATACCAAATGATGTTTCAAGCAATTTCACTGTTGCAGACAAATTTCCAATGTCAGATTAAAATCAAGAGAGTTTTGCTCCGGTTATGGTGTGTCCCCATCATCTTGATCGTTTGGGGTAAGGTGGTCAGGAATTCAGTCTTTTTCTTGTAAAGACAATTTGATAAAATCAACCTTGTTCAATATTATCATAATTTTTTTGTCTTGGCTCATGCAAATAGTGACATGGACATTTGTCAGCAACCAACAGATGAGCTCTTTCCAGCACCAAACAGGAAGCAGCAAAGTGGGAAACAGTGATCCTGAAAGATCCCCTGTCTATTCAAAATCATAATCTGTGACTAATAATCTGTGTCTTTAGATGTGACAGGGTGTCAGACTTTAGTCTTTTCAAAATTTTCAGGTGTATGGTTAACATTAGCTAGCAAGGCATTAGACATAGGCAGGCTAACCTAAATATAACTTACAGTACTATTTATTTATTTATTTATTTTTTTATGTGGATGTATCAAAATATATTACTGGCAGAAAAACATGGGTCACTGCAACATCTGACAGATTTTCCCAGACCACCTGACATTTGTGAAGCATTCTTAAAATTCAGATTAAACCTCAGTCCAAGAAAAGAATGGGGTGTTTGGGACAGTAGCTTTACATATAGATAAAATGGCATATTTATTCTCTATAGAAGGACAAAGGGCTTGTTAACATAGAAACTATGCTAAAACAATAATGATATCTGGGAATTAATGCCAGTTTATCTTTTAATTATTTAGGTGGAAAAGGTTATAACCCAGAGAAGGGAGATTACACAAAATTAGTTTCCTGGATGCAGTGTTACGGTGTTGATGGGATGAATTCAGTAAGAGACCGCAATGGAAGAACCATGTGGTTTAAAGTGAGGAATTAGACATACTTTTCACGTAAATACTTAACTCTGCTACAGAACAGTTAACAGACCTCAACTATATATTTTTGCTTGCATGCTTTTCAGGGTGATCCTGGTCCAATGGCCCCTAAAGGTAAATTAAGATGTTTAAGCTGTAATTTAATGAATAAGCTTGCATATTCAGAAATTGATATAGTTCATGACAAGACAATGGTATAATAAGGACTGTTGGATTTTAGGCTGCAAATCTTCCAAGGCAAAGAGAAAAATAAAGAAGGTGAGATCCAGCCATGTATATCAGCTGCAGTAGTAATAATAGTGCACATATACATTGTGTATATTGAGGGTGAAACAGAAAAGCAAACAAAGAGCATTTTACAGGAAAAGCTTGTGAAGAAGGAACCAGGGGCTGGAAAAATGGAGAAGGCTGAGCCAAAGAAACAGAGTGGCACCAGACGACAGAATGCCAGAAAGACTGGACTAGAAGCAGAAGCAGCTGATGACAGCAGAAAAGCAAAGGCATGCAGAAAGAGCAGTTCAACAGGTGAAATTTTATTTGTCATATTTTGAATTTTGTCACAGTAGTACCATCATTGTATTTAAATCACTGGTTCTTTTCAGGTCTTCAGCAAACCGGAGCTAAGAGTACAAGAAGAACAAGTGTACGGAACGCTAAGACTAAAGCTAGGGCCACCAGCAAACCTCGTAGAAAGAGCAGCAGAATTGCTTAAGAGCGGTTTGTTAAAAAAAGAAAATGCATGACTGCTGAATCAAGAGGCAGCCATCTGTATGCAAATACTAAGCTGTAGAGGGGCAGTTAAATATCACATATCTAGCCATGCACATCTGCTTCACATAAGCTGTTGCTTGGGGTGGTAATGCCGCTGACTGCTATTATGTATAAATGTTCTATGATGGTGGGATACATGCACTGAAGACCCTGTGTTAACATTTGTAATTCATTCTTAATTTTTCTAACTTAAGTTAGAAGAGCTATGAAAGAAATAAGTATATGTGAGCTGAGAATTGTTTATATATTTTTTTAAAATCAAGTTCCAACTGGAAAAGACTGATCTGGGTCAATTTAATTAGGCACTTGCAGTACACAACATAGAGTATATTTGTCTATTATTAGCTGTAGGTCAAACTAGGCTTACATTAACTTTGGTTAAGCAGTTCCTGTAACACAAACAAGTGTCACAAGCTTTAAATAAAGCATTCAAATTATAGTCCCATTACAATTTCTGAGTGGATAATGAATACATTTTTAAATACAAATACACTATGTGGCCAAAGGTATTTAATACATGACCATTATAACCAGACACGTTTGTTGAACAGGCTTTTCCAAAACCATGGGCATTAATATGGAGCTGGTCCCCCTCAATAATCGCCACTAAATTTCCCACTTTCCCATTAGTTCAGTGAAGGGAAATCATAATGCTACAGCACACAGAGACATAATATACAAGACAATTGTGCACTTTTGTGGCAATAGTTTGAGGAAGGACCACAAATGGGTGAGGTGGTCTGGTGTCCACATACTTTTGGCCATATAGTTTAGGTATTTGATGGAACACTTGTGTAATATTGGGTAAACTATAATTATAAACTGTAACACACTCACAGAGCGAGGTCCACAAGTATTTGGACAGTGACAATTTGTCATTTTTGCCTCCGTATACCACCACAATGGATTTGAAATGAAGTCATCAAGATGTGATCGAAGTGTAGACTTTCAGCTTTAATTCAATGGATTTAACAAAAAACGCTGTGTTAACTCTTTAGGAATTACAGCCATTTTTCATAATCCATCCATTTTCACAGGCTCAAAAGTAATTGGACAAAATCTATGAATATATAAACATCATTTTTAATAGTTGGATGCAAATCCTTTGCAGTCAATGACTGCCTGAAGTCTGGAACCCTCATCACCCACATTACCAAATGCTGACGCTCACCAAATTTCCTCGACTGAGATGCTTTGCCAGGTCTGCAGTCAGTTTTGTCTTCAGTAAGCGAAACGCTTGCTCATTTGGCACTGGCTGACTTCCATTAGGTATGAACATTCGATTTATTTGCCTTAAGAAGCTCTTTGTATTCAAGTGATACCCATAGTTTGCATATTGAAGTAAACCCTCTGTAGTTACGTTCATGAAGTATCTTGATAGACTTTATCAGTGATACTCTTACCTCCTCAAGAGTGTTCTTGACCTGGCTGGATGTTGTGAAGGGGTTTTTATTTATCAAAGAAAGAATTCACCTACTTGTCTCCCATGGTTTTACAGGCCTTTTGGGGTTGCTGAGCTCGTAGTGCATTCCTTCTTTTTAAAAACATACCAAATTGTTTATATGCCCACTTCTAAAGTTTCTGCTTTTTTATACACACACTTACACTTACTGGCAGTGTAATTTTGTGAACCTGACAACTATTTCTTCATTATAGCAAAAACAACAACAAAATAATTCAAATAGCTGACTTTACTAATAAAGTTTCTTAAACTTTCAAGAAATTACAAAAAAAAAAAAAAAATCAGGGAAGTAAAGTTATTTGCACCTTATATGTAAGTATCATGTCTGGTTATGTGCTGACTGACTCAGTGTAGCAGCAACAGTAGTGAGATGATCTGGAATGGTTTAAAAGTGAGAGAAATCTCAGAGTCAGTGATTGCAGCCGGACCACCAGGGCGCTCCAGCAAGTCACAGCTGGTCAAAACGAGGAGAAACATTTCGGTTTCAGTAACAAACAAAAATCATAATGCTTACTTCATGTAAAATATATGCATTGGTAATTGTCAACCTGGCGCATAGTAAAGTGAGAAGACAAGTATTAATTTAAAATTACTTGAAATTATCAAAGAGTACTGATTTAAGCAACCTATATAATTAACAGACAACTGTAGACCCAGGGTTCTTACAGTGAGGTTTAGGAAAACCAGTGGTCTGTGAAGTATTTCCAGGGACTCAATTACTTTTTTTTTTTATAAAATTAAATATAATTTATTGCTGTGGGGAAAATCATAACCTTCCATTATCAAAGTTAGTTTGTGTATAAAAATGTTAACTGAAATCTCTTTTTTTTTTTCAAAAACAAATGAGATCCCTTAATGTGGATTGATCTTGTTGATTGATTGTCTTCCCGGTAATTGTAGTAGGAGAGTTGGAACCTTACACTTATTTTAGTAAATGAGGCAACTGCCTCCAAATCGCTGCAAATTCTTGAGACTGAGATAATAAATTTTTAAAAGTTTGTCAAAAAATCTTTCAAACAATTAATAGTTATTTATTCATGCCTGGTGTTTAGTGCTAAAATATTATGTGAAAGCCCCTTGGAGACATGTACTGGTACTGTACTCAAGAACACAAACTTACTGCCAAGCCTCTCGCACTGGAAGGGAAGTAGACAGAATTGCAGCCACACTGCTTCCATAAGACTCATACAGACGGACAACAAGGACATTTTTCCTTCCCTCAGCCTGCATAAGAGAGTAGTGGACTCAGAACTGACAGAATAGAAGGGAAACAATTCAGACAAACACGCCTGGTTACCTGTTTAATAGTTTCCAGGATGACGGCTGCTGAGCTGACGCTGAAAGCGCTCCATGGACTGACAATGTTGACATCACTAATCTGATGAAGCGGAAAGTTGAGGTTGTAGGCGTATTGGATGACTGACGCATCCTGAAAAGAGCCTGAAAAGCCACAGAGTCATGAGGGTTACGACTTTGGTTGGAGATTCATTTTTAATAATGATTTTTGAAATTTTTATGGGCCCACCTTTGTGTGGCATGATTGCATATGTAAACTGATGCTGCCCCATATCTGCATTGGCATCAGGCGCTTTCGGTGCTCGTAGTCTGAGGGGAGGGGAGACCAGAGGTTTAAACAAGTTTCTTAACAGAACACAAGCCTCAAAGTGAGCAAACGTACAATGATAAGGTCATGATATTCTGGTGAACAGAGTGGCCATATTTGCAGTCATTCAGGAGAGCCACACCAAAGCCATGTTCTGAGAGATCAGCCCATTTATGGCCCCACACCTAGAGATATGAATGGGGGAAAATGTGTATGGAATTTATTAATAACTTTGAAAATATTACCTATGTGCTTAATGCCAGTTACATGGTATAACAACAACTTTATACTCAGCACCTCAAAGCGAGCCCAGTCCCAGGATGTGTTTCTGTGTGTAGGTCTCTGCAGGTGACCAAACTGAATCTCATAGGTGGCATTGGAACTGCGAACCTGCACAGGAAACTCCACCTTGAGGAACTTATGTGCTTCTGCCCAATCCACCTGAAAAACATTTCTCACCACTAAGCATGGGCTTGATGGAATCATATGATTTGCAGTCAATAATTATGAAGAGTTCTACTCCCTTCACCTGTGTACTGAACTTGATGTAAGGAGAGTTGGCATCCAGTATGACCTTCTGTGTGACGCTACTCTTCCCGCTGATGCACAGGGAGAAGGTCACGCTTCCTCGCAGCCCTCCAGAGCTCAGCACTTCAGCAGGCCGTGCCACATCCACTACAGGCTTCCTACAAGATAATGTGTGTGCGTGTGTATGACCTACACTTTACATGGCAAACTATGCAAATGTGTCAACAACACTTAGATCTTACACTACTAGGAAGACCTGATCGGATGTGCGCTTAAAATTACCTGGTCTGAATATGGTAGTCCATCACATCCCATGCATCCCAGTATAAAGGAATGTCATCAAATAACACAAACTGATTTCCAAAACAGCCCTCGGAAATGGCCTCTCTATAACCGAAGTACATAAATAAATGCTTTAAAAAAAAATTCCCCACAAAGTAGAAAATTATTCATGCAGTTGCTCCTGTCAGAGAGATTCTACTTAGTTTGACCTCACCTGTTTGTCTGCACATGAAGCAGGGACATCAAACGGCCCATTTTGTCCAAGACAGCCTTCAAAAGGCCATTCTCCATTCTGACAGTACCATCAGGCTGTAATTAAGAGCGCCATTTATCAAGGCAATGGTGTGTTTGAGTAAACAATTTTCTGTAATGGAAAATGTACTCCAGAACACAATACCTGCACTGTTATAGTCACTACAGACACAGGCTCAGCAGATTCTGTGACCGGAGCTACTCCCACACTGGGGGCTTTCACCAAGGCTATGGAAAACATGTGGCAAGCAGAAAAGCTTTATTGTTCAGCCCTGCCTGCTATCATTCCAAGTAGATAGGCAATTTGACTCTATAGTGATTATCATCATGTGAAAACAGGTGTCTCATGCATAACAAAGCCGGACACATTTTATAGTGACTGCTTTACAACATTAGCACAGCAGGAAGAAAAGTAAAAAAAATAAATAAATACAAAAAACAGTAAAGACGAACATGACAAACATGATAAATCAAATGCGTGAACATTGCTGAAGTTTTGTGGACAATGCCCTAATGTTTGTGAAGATGAAAACACCAAAGATTTGAGAACCTAGCTTTCTCGGAGTGCCCTCTTCTAGCAGTTCTATGACTTCAGTGCGCTCCCAAGAGAGTGTGTTGAGAACTGCTGTCCTGGATCCTGATCCAAACTGGAGGCTAGCTCTTAGCTCGTCACAGGCAGAAAGCAGGAGTCTGGAGCCAGTCTTTTGAATTTCTTGAAATAAAATCGATCTATTTAGTGTACAATAATAGAGCATACAATAGCTTATACATTATTGATGTGAGTGTATATTATAGTATGGATGCGAAGGGTGGAAGGTTACCCTTATAATAATTAAGTGCATCTTCTACCACCATCTCAATGCAACTGCCAGGAATCACATCATGAAAATGGTTGAGCAGGAGAAGCCTACAAGGAAATCAGATGACAATAAGTCCAGTAATTGAATGAGTCCAGGTCACTTAATCACTTCTGTCAAGGCTTTACCTCCTTGATTTTTGAAGCTCTTTTCCTGGGTATAAGAAACCTGGGCTTTTACACAGTGCCAGGCAGCTGGCCACCTCAATATCATGCAGCAGGGTCTCACATTGACGATTCCCCAGCTTTATCTATGGCACAAACATGCACTCTTTTCACCTTCGGTCTTGAGGAACAGAGCAAGCATCTGCCAGGGAAGTATGATTATCATAAGTGTTCTTCTGATAGATGGTAACATACATTTGCCTGAGTAGTGTATGTGCCATTGTGCAGCTCAAGGAAGAGCTCACCAGACCAGGTACAGAGGAGGCCAGATTCAGCCTGAAGTTCAGAGAAGAGATGATCTGGACTGGACATTTGAACCCTGATAAAGCACACAATGAGAGATTTTATTTTTAATCAAAGCAAGACTAAGTTCTGAGTTGAACACCCTCATTTCAGTTTTTTGTCATCCTGTTATGACTAGCATAGAGGAAAGAGGATGTCTTGTTTTTCATTTGAACTCAAGTAGCAGGAAATGACCTGGGTAGACCATCTGAATCCTTTACACGCTGTAAGCGGTCCAACATGACCTGGGTAGGTCCTCCGCCTCCATCACCAAAACCAAACAGCACTGCGCTGTGATTTGCTCGCCCCTTGTCTTTGTTGTTCCTTATGGTGTTGATTAGCTGTGGAATACAGTGAGAAGAATGAGGAAGAGAGTAATGAATCACACTGACCACTAGAGGGAGCCATTATCAATGGTTTTTATGGTAAATGTTCACTCACATCCTCAACTTTACCCTTCATCTCATAGGAGTTCCCAGGAGGGAAGTGAGTTAACACTCGGGATCCATCAATGCCCTCCCAAAAGAAAGTGTTGTGCTGATAGAAAGGGGGTTCAATTATTCATCAACATTATAATCAAGAGTAAACAGTGCATTGTGTTATTGTTAAAATAACATAGAAGCAATAATACAAAATATGGTCAAAGGTTTGTGGACACGTGACCATCACACCCATATGTGGTTCTTTTCCAAGCTATTGATCACCTGCCATATATCACCTGCCTTACGCTCTTCTGACTGAATGAGCAAATCCCCACAGCCATGTTCCAAAATGTAATAGAAAGCCTTCCCAGAAGAGTGGAGGTTATTATAACAGCAAAAAAGGGATTAAATCTGGAATGGGCAGTTAAAAGAGCACACAAGGATGTGAATGTCAGATGTCCAAAAAATGTTTGACCATACAGTGAATGAACACTTGTACTTCTTACTGGAAATGTGTTAATAAGATTCCAGCTTAACTTCTGAGTAAGAAAGCGGGAGATACCACAGCCTTGCATTATCTGAGGGAGCTGTGCAGAGTAGCCAAATGTATCCGGCAACCAGAACTGTGGGGAAATAAAAATACAGAGATGTAGATAGCTCCCTTAAAGTTTTCAAATAGAAAGCAGTAGGGATTCATCATGAAAGTGTCTGTAAGAAAAAGCCATGATATAAAATAGTCATTCATAATCTCACATAATGAAAAAAGCTGCTTGACACTTTTTTAAACTTACCTCTTTGCAGTATTGTCCAAATTCTGCTTTAAAGAAGTTCTGTCCTTCTAAAAACTGCCTGACCATAGACTCTCCTGAAGGCAAGTTGCCATCCTGATTAAAAAAAACTGCATCACATTCTTTTAAGTATTTTAAGTAAAATCAAGATGTTATTGTGATAAGCTTTAAATCACAGCTCTGCTGAATTCTGGAACTTAACTTGTCAAATGATATAGAATAATGTTTCTATAACAAAGTGGCTCTGACAGTTGTACAGACTACAATGCAAATCAGGGGTTTATATTACTTGTTCTACAGCGTTATCATTTCTATAGTAACTTACACAGGGACTTTTATGCACACTCATAAAAACATTTCAATCTTTGATTTCAACTATGAAGTGCTAACTCTGCTTAGAATTGTGCCATCTCACAGCACCTCTTTGTTGATTATTTTCTGCTAACAGCACACCCGGTCATGTTTTATTCTATACTTTAACAAGGACAAGTTGCTTGTCATTAATGCTGTTAAATTTAGTTGTTGAAGTCAAATTCAGAAGAATCTCATATCCTTTCCACACATCCATGTTTTGTTTTGTTCTTTGTTATGGAGGATATGTTTAGCTTTTGGCATTCAAGTGTGTTACTAAACTGAATGAAGTTAAATGATCACCATCTCCACCCATGTGCCTCCAACTGGAATAAACTGTCCTTTCTGCACAAAGTGCTGGATCTGGGAGAACAGGCCTGGATACCAGTTCTTCACCCACTGAAACTGCTGTGCCTAAATGAAAAACACATAGACTAATGGGTGCTTCAGCTTTAGTCCATCCATCTGAGGGAACCTTAAAAAACTCTAACACAGAAGAAATGTATTTCAGAAACAGTTCAAAACAGAACCCCTTTAGAAAGTCTAGTGCCGTTGACAAAACAAAAAAAATTGGCACATCTGCCAACAGCAGTGACTTATAGTACAATGTCAGTAGGTTGCACATGTGGATCAATGTAATTTAGCATAAAACTTGATTGACTTTGATGCTGTGCCTCTTACAATCTGATTTTATGCTAATTAAATTTGTCCATGTGCAAAGTCATCTCATGACTCTGTACAATAAGGTGCCGCTACTGGTGGATGAAAATATTTTTTGCATAAGGGGAGGTTAAACAAATAATAATTGAGGAAGTTTTCACGAAGAATGTGAATAATTCATTATTAGATGTACTGTATATACATACACCACCAGTCAAAAGTTTTTGCACACAAAGACTTATCATTTTCAATAATGCTCACTTCCTTATAGACAATAAGTAAAATTCTGGACACTCAGTAATGTGAAAGCACACATAACACTTCCTTGAGGTACAGCAGCTCTCGAACACTGATTGATCAGTCCACAGCACCTTGCAGCAGTCTACTACACACCAGTTTCTGTGTTCTTTGGCGAATACAAGCCCTTTCTTCTTGTTTGGAACCCTCAAAGTGGCTTCCTGTCTGAAATACAGCCCTTTATCCCTGCCTCCCGCAGTCTTATATTCACATTTGAAGGGTAGACTAGAATTTGACTATACCATCACCACACAACCAATTAAAAGGATGTCTGACATGTACTGTTACCTACTTTTTCCATGTTATAAAAGGAGACTTATTTTATTTGGCTTATATTTTCATCTGTAGTTGTTCACTCAACAACTTTCCAGTGCTTAGCTGTATATTAGCTGTATGCAATATATTCAATACATATGAAGTTTATGAAATAAATGGAAAAGTAGTAAAAACCTGTAGTGTGCAAAAACTTTTGAGTGGTCATGAATAGTATGCAATATGTTGTGAAGAAGTGGAGATATTTAATTACCTGGGAGCAAGTAAAGATGAACTCTGGGTTCTTCTCCATCAAGCGAACTGCTGTGACCCAGCTGCGTGCACATTTTCTTATGGTCTCTTCGTATGGCCACAGCCAAGCTGGGAAAAGAGAACACCAGCAGCATCAAATGTTACCACTTATTAATCAGTTAACCACTTAATGCATGATAAAGTAAAGTTTAAAACCTGTGTCAATGTGACAGTGCCCCATGGCATGCACGATGTGCTGGCTTTGTCCGTTCCTCTGGTTGAAGAAATTTTGAGCCAGGTTGCGGACTGAAGGGAAAGAGCTGGGATTGGCTGGGTCACACAGATTTACCATCTCATTCACTGTAAACAAAGCCTGATACCCACGTTGGTCTCCTTCACCTAGCACCTTAGTTAAAGTAAAAACGAAGAGGAAGAATATAAGCCAAATACAAGACTTCTTATGAAACGTCAATTCAAATATTTGAATAGTTATCCAATCACTATAACATGACATTTGAACAGTTACCTTAACAATGTCCACAAGCATCTCAAAGTCAGTGAGAAGATCCTGTACATGTTGATTAAAAACAACAAGCTCAACTTTATGAAGAGTGTACTTCCTGTTTGGGTCAGGGGCTGCTATCATGGAACCCTGTCCAGCCCCGAACAATCCATTACATGCTAATTCCACATACAGGGTCATGCTGTAACACATTCATGAAAAATCAGACTGATGAGGGCAAGAGTAAAAAAACAAAACACAAAAACATATCACATCTAATAATAGTGATTTACAGTGATGGATGTAATAGGCAGACATAATAGGAACCGTGAGAGCCGTGCGTTTATGGTGAAAGGTCCAGACGTAAGTGTAATTGATTCTTTGAGTAGTCTTTTTTTTTTTTTTGTTAGTCAGTGAGCATTGCACTAAAAAGATAAGAAATGATAGAAATTTAAACAAATGCACTTGCTAAAAAAAATCCACATGACAGCATGCACTTGTTAACAGATGAGAGAAGCTGAAACCTGAGGTGGACTGGTTAGCAAAATAAAGTGAAACAAAAAAATAGGCCATCAGAGGTTGATTACAACAGAAATATGTGTGTGCTGCCTGTCTCATTATTCCTGTCTCAGGGGTGGGGGCTAGGAAGGGTGGTGTTGCAGTCTGGCAGTTTGCCACTTATGCTCCCAAAACTTTAATTTGACTCCTAAAGCTTCTTGATATTTCTTCATCAGGCTGTTCTCTCCAAAATCCTCATTAAAGAATCTGTTAACAGATCATATCTCACCTGTGCAGTTCATTTTGTTTCAGGCACTCAGTCAGGATGTAGCTTGTCTTTTCACCTTCTTTGGTCAAACCCTACCAAAAGTTATATTTTGCAAATCAGACAGACTAATGACTACTCATATTACTAGTCATTGTTATTCCTAAATAAGTTACCTGGACTGGTTCTTGGTCTCGCCATACCATTCCCTCTCCATCACTGTCCCATCTTAGATGAACCTCTTTCCCTTTCCACTCATCTGGAATTTTTAGGACAAGTTTGAACCAGCAAGTCCACCACCTGTCGTAATAATGAGTACCATTTTAAAGGTTCTCTCATTTTGGTGCAACATAAACTTAAGTTTAGGGCAACCTTACGTGGGTCCAAATGCATCACCAACTTTGCAAGGCTGAAAGTTTTGCTGAACTGCCTCAGAGTATGGGATACGTTTTGCAGTCTGAAACACTGAGAGAGACTCAAGCGCACATGTTTCTCCATACAGTCTGAAAGGAAAGTAAGAAATAGACTTTTACTGGTGTCACT
Source organism: Notoglanidium macrostoma (assembly GCA_030068235.1). Classification (NCBI taxonomy): domain Eukaryota; kingdom Metazoa; phylum Chordata; class Actinopteri; order Siluriformes; family Auchenoglanididae; genus Notoglanidium; species Notoglanidium macrostoma. The sequence continues at coordinate 11,574,120 of JAQQZR010000012.1, forward strand.
GCTGTAAATGAATAAAACCACAGGAGTTATCAGAAGGGCAGAGTCCCTCAGAGAGGAGCCTTGATAACATTGCAAATTCATATAAAACAAAAAAATCTCTAGAGAACTTTAATCTTTATTTTATTTATTTGAAAAGTGGACTTATTTTATGCGTTTTATAATCAAGCAATTTGGAATTTTTGTGACCACAGATGGCTGCCACTCAGAAAACATGTTGAACAACAGAGCACAGCAGCCATAACGAAACAAAACTAGACATAACAATTCGGCACACCTTCCTCTGAGATTGCAGTCGGTGAAATACACATCAGAAATAAACTTTTCTGCCCGCTCCAGAAGAGTCCGTCTGTTTTTAAGCACCGGAAGATGAAACATGATTCAAAACAAACTGGTTCAAATCAAACCAGTCCCGTGCGAAGCTCAACAAATCCAAGAAAAAAATGGCACGTGACAGATTTACTAAACGTGATAATTACACACGGGTTAAAGCTGTTATTCAAAAGCACTTGAGAATTTAATTATTATATCAGGATTCAGAGACATGAGACTCTGATGATCAGTGAATCAATAATTGGATGCTGAAAAAGGTACGGAAGCCTGGAGAGGACAATCTCGCTCTCTCGCTCGCTCTCTCTCTCTCTCTCAATAATAAAACATGGTTACGAGACACTAACACCCCATTCTTAATTGACTAAATCTAAAGTGTGTTTGTTTGTTTAAACATTAACAACAACAAAGGAGCGCAGTGAGCCGCCGACTAGCAGCGACGACGTCATCAAACTGAGCCTGAGCGTTTCAAAATAAAAGCAAGGGGCTGTAAATGAGCCAAAAAACGTGCTCTCGGTTAATGAATCTGCTGACACATAGACATACTAGCTGTAAACCACACCTAAGCTTGAAATTTGCTTTTTCCAAATCCCTTTTTTTTTTCTTGGCATACTTTTAATTTTTTTTTATTAATTCAAGGACTCGCAAAAGCAATTACATGAACTAGATTTAGTAATCATACAATTTCCTGTGTTCATAAAACATAAAATCAGTGAAATCATAACTTGTAATTGTGAAATCAAACTTTTAAAGCTGAAGTCAAAAATGATCCCTTCCGACAGAAGTGCTTTAGTAGGGTGTAATGGTTTGTTCTATATTTGTAAGATAAGAGTAATTGTGGGACAGAGTTATGTAATTAGAGGCAAGGCTTTTTGTCCTGTAGCCTGTCTTGTTCACCCTTTCAAGCTCATCTTACACTTCTGGCCTTTCCATCTCCTTAAAAGTCAAGGGCATCAGAAGTTCATTATATCAAATACAAGCACATACTTTAAGTTGACAGACTGCCACCAGTGATGTACTTAAGAGCAGGACAACTCTTCATTAGCCTACCCCATGTTCAGTGATTCATAACAACTTACAGTGTGATATCAGTGTGTTATGATGCTTATGCTGACATCTAAAATTCTGACATGATGTCCTGCTCTAACCTCAGCTCATAAACATACATACATACATATGTGCTATGATGTGCATGATATTTTTGTGGTTGTTTGTCTCCTTTAAATTTGCCACTGGATTGTAGGTCATGTCTCACACATAAAGACTGTTTTGTTGTCTCATGTATTTATAAATCAGATTCTCATGATCTCTTATTCACAGATTCAGCTATGAGTTGAAATTCAGCTTTGAATAGAACTTTAATGTGTGCTACCCTGTCTTAAATCTATTTCGTAGTTTTGTAACAAGGCCTACTGTATGTAGCCTTAGTTGAGTGGCTGTAAATTTGTGTATCATAAAAAAAAACATGTGGGCTGCCACAGTTTTTCAGTATGCCAGTATCTTCAAACAAAAGTGGCCTGAAATTATAATCATGTTAATTGAAACAACACAATAATAGTTCCACCGTATATTTAACCTAAACATCATACAGTACAAAACAAATGCAGCAATTATGGAAATAAACATTTAAGTACATTCCATTCATAACAATGAATTTACAATCCTGGTAAAGTTATTTACACACAGAAATGCTCATACTATCTGTCAGTTTTGTAAATTTGATATTGTACAAACTTTCAGGAAATGCATAGCTTAATCTTTTGAAATGAAGGAATTAAATCAATAGAATTCATATCGAATTTTGAGAAGTGGGTTAACACATATGACTCTGCATGAAATTCAACATGTGGCAGACCTGTTAGTGCTACATTATGTATATAAAATACTGTGAAATACTTCATTTTGTCCGGTATGATAATATAAACCCTGTGAGGTGTTGTTAATTTAGCATTAAAATGCAAGCAAATGTTTGAACTATATAATTAATTTAATACTTCCAACAATGTCTTTTTCGCAGTTGTAGTCCGTATTGCTTCTTTCCCATGGATGCTGTGAGCAGCTATCACTTGGGGAACTGGAGGTGCAGTCTACTTGAAAGATCAATGGGAGTGCCTGGGAATTTGTCTTGTGATTGGTTGGGGAGAGTGAGGTCAAAGGTGAACCCACGTGCAGCCTAAGAAACAATGAGGCATTTCTGTGCCACGTTCAGTGGGAATGAATTGTGCTCTATTTGCATAGTGCCCTTTCATTATTCTAATCGACGGAGCTGCACAATACTAAACACAGGGTGGAACCGACCTAACTACCCGTCACACGCCACCTCAGATTAACAATGGACCATAATGTACTCAGACAGTGGCTGCACTTTTCCACTACCTACGTCTGAAAGGATGGGGAGACACAAATGCTATGGTCTGAGGGAACCACACGCTGATGAAGGACGTACCAACCTGAGACCATTTACGTCTGTACTTGACCAGCACTGTCTGTCGGCAAAGCACTCATGTCTATGTATGTGGGATTGCTGTGCAGAGGGAACACAGGAAACGAGAAGAAATACTCCTTTAACCCTACAGTTATACATAGGCTTTATAGTGTAAAACGTTTCCCATTGTTTTCCACTCAGAATTATGTTGGCTTTTGGGTTTTGGCAGCTTTATTCAAAAATAAATCAAAGGGAGAAGTCCATGCTGGAATGTGGCTACAAAGAAAACGTGACCAAGCGACAGTAATCCATGCACACTTAGGCCAAGTCTTCTATATATGCATGAATGCAACCACCCAGCCCCGAGCCCTTACGTCAAAGTCAGTAACACGCATATAAAAGATTTATGGTGTTCTTCCCAGAGATTCAGCTTCATGTATACTTTTCAAAAGTTTAATTTGGCAGATACTTCATTGCCCAGGTCTTCAGATGTGGGGCAGGAAAGACTAAGTTACATGCCTGTGCTCTTCTCTTTTCCTTCTGACAGCTTGCATCCATCAGCTTTTATGTTCTCTTGGTCAGCCTTTGACCTGAAGACACATGCATAAAGTATATTAAAAGCTTGACATTGCTGTGTAGTCCACTTGTTAAAGCCATGTTCTGTGAGTGATCTCTAATTCTATTCAAATTATTTCAAAATATATTACATGAAGTTATGTCATTTTTTTTTTTTGTAATCAGTGTTTCAGCAGGTTGTCTGTGGATTTTTCAAGGTGGTGCATCATATTTACTTTTACTTGCTAATATGTTTTTGCACATATGATGAATAAAAGCACAATATGTGCACAGTTGTTATAGTAATTAATACATCTTATGGCATTTTATTTCTTTTCATTCCTTTAAAGTATATATTTCTAGTACAGATATACATGGATATAATTAAACCATCTTTGAAAGTAAAAGACATAAAATATTTTATTTTGTAAAGTTTATTAGGTAGAAATGTTAGATTTTGTTCTTGTTCTTCTTAAAATGCATCAAAATCCAAATATTCATTTTTACATTTTCCAGACATTTTGGCTCATGTCTATTAAATCGATCACATTGAAGTTTCAGACAGATGTTTTTTAATAAAATATCCTTCATATTAACTCCATATTCATATTTGGGGCATGTTTGGTTGATACCATTTTATTGTTATAGCTTTTCTGATGCTAGGACATTCAATTTGTTTCCTCAACACTTTTGTATTAAGAACAAGATAGATAATTATAGATATTTATATATTATATAGATGTTGCAATTCAATAACAACAGTGTTTTACAGTTTTGTCACGTAAATTTGCAGGAGCCACTGATATTTCTGGCACTGTCTCAATAATGTCTGGCTGTATAATAGTGAAACGTATGCATTTTGTCATTTGCATAACATGGCAGACTTTAGTATTATCTCATTAAAGTCACAAATTAGTTGTCACATCTTCTGTTAATTTCACAATAACCTTGGAGTTAAATTCATGTCACAACAAGCAGTATGATAAAATACCTTTACATTACCTTTTCTTAAAAAAGCACCAAATGAGGGTGATGATGAGCAGGATGCCCAACCCACAGGTCACCACTGCAGAGATCAGAGCACCTATAAGAATATTGTGTGTGAGTGTATGTGGGTACATGGTTGTGAGACACACTATGACATGAAAGTGAGATGTGTTTAAGAGTGAATCAATGATTAATGGTTACAGAATAATGCATCTAGTGGCATTTTATGGAATACACACAAAGGTTGCTAGTCATAGAAAAGTATCTGCTGAATGGTAATTTAGAACAGAGTGGTTTGAACACCTGATACTTAGCATAATAAATACATTAGAGATATTTTGCTTGCAAAAATTCATCACCATTGTATTATTACCAGTAATCAGTAAAATCCTCATGTAGTGTTCAATCACCATATACTGTATATTTAAATATAATAAAAATGAATTATAGACAAGTAAATATTCCATGAAACGGTGGTGTCTGGCCCTCATCTTTATGCTCACAGTAGATTAAGGTGTCCAACATTTCTGTAACAAATATTGTACACTTTTCATAAAAGTGAATAAAATACAATATTTTGGACAGTAAGTGGGTATTTTTTTTTTGTTCCGATTTCATTTTCTGGAACTTTTTGCATAGGAAAGTAGTTAATTCATCACACATCTGTGTCTATTTTAAAGTCTATTATAAGCTTAGAGATGGAACAGACAGAAGAGTTAGCTCCTAATTATACACTGGAGCAATATAACGTGCAAGATCAAATGAGATTAACAGACTCATTTATAACTACAGCCAATTTAGAGCAACCAATCTTCTAGAGAACCCACAAGCAGAGCCTGCTAATGTATCATTTTGATCTGGTACTCATACAACATTCTAGTGCAATTAAACTCTCTATAAACCACAACATAGGAGTACAAACTTACTGTTAAAAATTGTTCATGTTACGTTACAGATGGCTGAGATTAGCCAGCTTCACTCATCAGCGCAACAAAGGGAATCAAAAAGGCACTACAGGTCTTCCAGCCCTGAGATAACTTCAGCATTTCTAAATGATCTGAATGCAAAGTGAAGAAATAACTTTGAATAACTATGTACACAACTCCTCCCGTCTGAGCTATGGATCTCTCCAGCTCCTTCGTAGTTACCTCTTGGCTGCATCTCTAATGCCCTCTTTACCCACTCGCTGACTTTTCATGGACATCCTCCTCTAGTCAGAGTTGAAGTCATTCTATAGTCTTTCCATGTTTAATAATGGTGCTCTGTGAGATGATTTTTTAAATAAATAATTCCTGATGCTTTTCCAGAATGTTGTCCCATACCTAGTGTTGAGATTGGTCTTGGACTGGAGAGTGTTAAATAAAGATGGTTAAGTTGATTTCAGCTCTTTGTAAGTGTGTCATGCAGCATGGGATTTGCACTGTATGGTCTTGGTCTTGACTCTGTCTCACCCTGCCTTAGTTTTGGTATTGATTTGGTCACAACCGTTCAAAGTCTAGGTCTTTTCTCGGTCTCAATACACTCTGGTCATGGACATCTGGACTTGGTCTTGATTTAGGTGGGCTTGAATACAATACTGCCCAGATCTGTGTTTTCTACTCTGTGGCCTCCCAGGAACAGGTGGATTTATATTAGATCACATGACTCTTTTTAATTGCACAGACTTGGACTCCATAATCTAATTATTTGACTTCGGATGGCACCTTCTCCCAATTAATCAGAATTAATCTCAGTTCCAGGTTTTATTTCAACAACGTTTGAGAAAATTTCAAAATAGTTTTTCTTCATAAGTACTCACAAGAGGGTATGTATATTTATAGTATTTATCCAACCCAGCATAGGTTTCATTAATGTACTGACAGCAGTGAAATGAGATTCATACATACAAATTAAGTTTATTATGTCCTATGCATAATTTTTTTCTTTTATCCCTACATATTCCCTCTGGATGGGTTGCTCTGAAGAACCAAAAATAAACTGTCAGTGGAGTTAATTTAATGGCACTGGATCCTTGGAAGTATGATCAATGTTAAACTATCAGAGGGACAGTTCTGTGGTCATGCATCACTCAGCTGCTTCAAACCTCATTCATACCCACAGTGCAATAGGTCTTGCATGTCATTAGAAATGAGGATGTCAGTGAAGTGACAGAGAAGACACATAACATTTCTCATGTTAAAACAGATCACATACCCCAGCTCCATGTAAAGTCACCTTAATGAGACAAAAAGCAGAAAAACACCATAAGAACAATAGAGGATCATGATGTAGGTTACATAGTTTTGTTGCAGGAAAAACAGGCTACAATGTGTAATCATTTAAACTATGTAACAAGTACCATACAACTCACAGCAACCTCATGTACATCATATGTGCAAATAATTAAACCCTCTTATGCTTTTTAAAAATTTTGCTTTATAAGAATTGAAAATATAATGAAAAGCAACACTTGTGCAGTTTAAGTACTTTATTGTATTTTGTATTTACAGATCATGATCAAGATTCCATGAGTACCATTCAAAACTGTTTTGCAATCCACAAAATGTCCTTTCTTTGTGTTTTCTCTTTGGTCTAAACACACATCTAAAGCCGTCTGACACACTTACAGAAAACACAGGACTGTTTATGTAATTAAGCGCCATTATTTTTCATCTTTTCCTACCATTTTCCACTTTATATGGTTGTAATTGCTTTACTATATAATTATTGTGACACAAATAGAATGGAACCTAACCCAATAAAATACAAAAATATCTTCTTGCCAGGAAAGGGTCATATTCTATGAATTTTTATATACACTATAGATGCTATTCGCTTAAAACTTTTTTTAATGAAATCTCCACATACTACCTAGCTGAAACAACATGTCTTGTCTGCTGCAAGAAGCAGGCAATATTTTTACCTAAAATATTGTTCAAGCCACATGAAACAAATTTGTAAGGTCATTTGGAAGGATTTATTTTAAATGCTAAAACCACTCATGTACAGTATAAATATGTAAATGTCTATGCATCGATTGTCACATAAATATCACTAACTGTCATTTCTAGTATTCAATGTCTCTCTCTATAAAAGTCAAATTTTTCTCCTAAGCCCATAAACCCATTGCAGAATAAAATACTACTAAAAGTCTGGTTAACTTAACAGAGGTTTTTAAGAACTAAATGTTCAAAGCCTGCGTGATGGGAGTTCTTTGATGACTATTATAATGTGCTCTGCAGCCTGTGTTTATGGCCGCGGTGGGGTTTTAATCCTCCCACTCCATAGGCTGCAGTCCGTGATTAGTGGACACCATGTTGTGGTTATTCTTCAGGACAGCAGCTTGGGTCTGCCTTGTTAGCTTGGTCAGTGCTGAGCCCTGGTACTGTGTCTTGGGCCTCTGCTTATGCCTCTGAGTGACTTTGGTCAGGGCCTGATCCAGCTCATTTGCCTCATCAGTGGGTCTGGAACGAAGAAGGTGTCTGATTGTTTGCAGATCCAAATCAGACCTGCAGTTTAAGTAGCTCTTCAGGTTCAGCTCTGGGAACACCGCTTTTCTCAGAGTTTGGATCATTTGCGCATCGGCATGATGTCTTCGGAGCTGAACAGATACATTTTTTTCCAGGGATATAAAACACAACACATCATCATTTAAACCAAACACCCCAATATAGGAGCTTGCGTGACTGTTCTTCTGGACCGATGGATTGTTTCCAGTGGTGTTGAGGCCTTTGTTCTTCTGATGTTTCTCAGTGACTTGGCCCAAGTGCTGTTGCTTTGGATTGTTCCTCCACTTTTTAACAGCCCAAGGCTTTCTTTGAAGCTTCGGCAGAAGATGGTGCAGTTCTCCATCTGCAAGATCTGCAAGGTCTCCATTCAGTAGCTGTTGGATGACCAGCCTCCTCTGCATGGGAGAGGCCACTGAAGTGGTACCATGCAGCCCCCAGCCTGCACCACATACAGGTTTAAAGAACTTCAAATATATCAGCAGCTGTAACTTTCTTCAAGCTATGCATGTCAGGATGGGAAAGCAGAAGTGCTGCAGATTGATCATCTTTTCACATAATTACAAAATTCAGCTTCCCAAGAAAGCGAGTGCACTATGCAGAAAGAACCATAAGCACCAGGTGAATATGGGATATGCCTATAAATCATATCTCCATTTGCAGGGAAATATACAAAAAATGCAGCAGCTGTTAAGTGATTTTATCTTTCATCCTGCCAGTATAATAAATCTTTTCTCTAAACTACCATGTATACGCTCATCCCAGCATATAGCATTTACAGAGTTCTCATGGTCCAAACCAGAGTTTGAATTGCAGTTTTAGTCTATGGAAGCATCTATTTTGAAGCACAAAGAACTGGGGGAAAAAAGCTTGCTGACAAACAGTACAAGAAAGAGTGCAGCAAGCAGGATATAAAGAATCACATAAGGAGCAAGTGTCAGAAGAGGGGCCTTTGAACAGCCCATTACATGCCACATCCTCAGATCAAACCAAGCAATTTATCATACATCATCATTGAGCAGGTGAATGTAAAATAAGGTTCCTCAATGTAAACATCCCATGGAGTACTCACCCTGCTGGAAGGAGACCAGAACCACTCGGTTGTCCATTAGCTGGGTTTTACGGTAGTTTCCAAGTAAAGGCAATGGGGCAGATTCTTGAGCATGAGAAGAGAACAGATCAGTAGCTAAAGCCAGGTACTGCAAAAACACATTGCAAAAACAGAAATGTAGTATTAATCAGATGGCTGTAATGGTTTTATAGCTGGAAATGAATACCCCATTAATTTTCTGTATTTCTATAAAGAGTTTTCTGTTTAAAGCCTTAGTTAGTTCATCATCTTAATTGGAAGAAAGAATTCTTTATGATGCTCAATCATTTAAAGATTATCTTTCTGTTTCAATGTTTCTTTTCTCTTAATTCCCGCTGCTGTGTTATTATAGCATTAAGCAGTAAAAGCTTAAAAACCTCTGCACTTAGGTGTAGTTAAGTGTGGGTGTGTCTGGTTTATGCAGTTTACCTGTCTGAGAGAGATGCTGACTGGATTCCTGAACACTGTCCAGAGCACACTGGGGTAGCAGGGGGGAGTGGTAAGAGAGCCATCGTAACGGTAATACTCATCCAGGCGAGCAGGAAGCAGCTCCTGGATATTAAAACCTGCCACCTGAACTTTCTGACCTGAAACATAAAATAAAATATATATAATAACAAATGCAAGTGTTCACCTAACATTAGATACAGTAAATAATATCATTAATTAGCCATTTTTAAATGTAAAAAAAAAGACCTTTATATTTAACGCTGTTGACATATTTGAGGAACCGGTCGAAAGCAGGATTAAACTCTCCCACCTTTATTAAAAAAAAAACCCATTAAAATGCAGCACTTTTACAGTTTACAATAAAGTATTATTCTTGAAATATCAGCTCACCTCAATAAACACCCCCAGCACAGCAAGACCATCAGACTTGTCTACTGCTAGGGAAATGTTGGGATACTTAGCAGAATTGAAATGAACCAAGTGCATCTGAGAAAACCAGAGAGGAAAACATTCATCATACACAGTCATCTTTTCCTAGTAGACTTACTATTGTGCAACACAATGGTATATTTAATGCCATTACCTTCCTTGTGAAAAGTTTCTCCAATTTAATGTCCAGAATTAATATCTATGATTTATGTCTGGAATTTATACATTTCTGTTAAGTTGCTTTGTGACAATGTCCATTGATAAAAGCACTATACAAATAAAGTTGAATTGAATTCAATTAACGTGTATGTGATCTGCAGCATGCTGATGTGTTAGTGCTAACTTAATTGAAGTTAGTTTTTTTTTTTACCATTCATTGTGTTGTTGAAGGAAGCTTTCTAAAATGCACACTGTAAACCATATTCTGGTAAAAGTATTTATAGACTGGCTGTAGGCCTTGGGGAATTCCACCAAGTTAGTTAGGTGCTAATTTGAAAATGATTCTCTATGCTCAAAGAAGAGTATCGCCAGAGCAAAGCAAACATTTCCAGTACAAAAAGCCACCATAAATTACTGGATGACTATGCTTTTTCCCTGGGATGACAGACATTACCAGTCCTGCCTCAAGATGTACTTGAAGTTGACGTGGACATTCTCATTCATACCTGAAAACAACTTCATCTGCATGTGGTGTTCCATATACTAAAATTAGTTTCCTCATTCTAGGCAGCTAACCCCAATGCATTCTCAAATATTATAAACATTGTAGGTCAACCTATTTTATAAGAGCAGTGGTATGGCATATCATTATACTCTTTCAGAGATAAAGACATGCATGTGCCTGTTTTCTCAATTTACAAATGTCTGTAAGCCTAAAATCAGAACGTTACATATTCTATTAGGTGAAATCTAAGCATGGGTTGTGAAGGAATCATCTGCAAGACCAGACATCAAATGTGCGGTCAATTACAATGTAAGAATGAGCCATAAGCTCTTTTTGTGTCTACTAGTGGGTGTATGTCATAAGAGAGAAAAAGTGTTTAGGGTCCCACCTCAGCAGCAAACTGCTTGCCGCTGACAGTGTGTTCAGAGCCAATCGGCGTGTTGGAGGAGCCCCAGTGGAAGTGAAGCTGAGCTGCTGAGTAGCGATGAGGCAGACCAGAAAGATGCATTCGAGATGGCAGAGACAGCTGCACTGTGGTTATTAAACACAAACACACACTTCACACCATACTCACCCAGATGCTTCTGTGGCTTGCAATGATGTCATTATAGATATGCAGCAATGTATACAATAAGGAGCTCAAAAGCAATACAATATCATAGGTGAAAGGTAGATAAAGGTAAAATCCAGTCTGTCTCAATAATAGCTAAATGCTCAATGTGTCTCTGCTCTGCCATAACTCAAGCTCTTGTGAAACCAAAAGGTTGCTATGAGATCAGCATCTCTCAGTCAGACCACAAACACCTGTCTATTCTAAGCTGTTGAGAAAACTTTTATTAGCCACAGCCTGAATACCAGTGCAGATCTGCAAGTGGGTGTTAAAATGCTATAGGCATATGTAGCATGAATAGAAAATGTCCAAGTTCAAAGAGAATTTGAAAAAGTAACTATTTACAAAGTAAATGCTCACACAAAGCATGCAATAGAGAATAAAAATAGGATCTTGTTGCTTAAGTGCTACTATTTATTTTCATAACCAGGATTACCAGGACTATTATTACACTTTAAACTTAATATACAACCAAAAATGAGACTGACGCATTTAAGACATGGCACACACTTTGTTGTTTAACAGATTAGCTGCTGTGTGAGTCATGACTAAGAACAGTCCATACTTTACTTACCTAAAATATGAGCTGATTGTTGCTTTTGCACTCATGGACAGTTATCATAATAAGAGGGTGATTACAGAAAATTGCTGTGCCTGACATACAAAAAAAAAATCATGCTGTCATTTTCTCCATGCTGAACTAGAAACGTGGCTTGGGAAGAAAGACTGTCTTCCGCATTGTGGCTGATGGACACGTCTCCACTAGTTTAACGGCAGTTCATCATTTCACTTTTTTGTGTATGCATTTATTATGAAAGCGAGAAAGTGTTTGCTTGGATAGTTGTAATGAATTGAGATTACAATGCCAGCCAAAGGCTTCTGAAGCCTTTACAGTTTACCCACTGTTGGCAATTAAATATGAATACATAATTATCAAGTGATCCATCAAATCATTTTGTATATGCAGTTGCTACATACACATTTTAAAGGGACTCTAAGCCTTGATTTGTCTTACAGTGGATATTAGAACGTTAATATCAACTGTAAGTCAAATATACTGTATGTTGCAAGGCTATGATGCATTATTGTTATCATGTGCTATGAGCTAACACTTAGATATAGATTTTTTTCCAGTAAAATAATTTCTTACTTAGATGTTCTAATCCCACAGTATTTATACCCATTTCTTGACGTTTAAAAACTTAGATATGCATAACAGATCTCTCGTACCAGAGTGTCCGTTGTTGCTAAGGGTGAGCTGTTCTTTGCTAGACAGGTTGTAGTCCTGCAACTGGATGGGCAGCAGGTCTGGATCAAATCTCAGCAGCTCAGGCTGGAAGTTTATGGGAGACTGGAATGCCCCTCCACAGAATGGGTGATTCCTGGACCAGTGGTGCTCCCCATCAGGCCCTAAAACCAAAAGACAGAATTATGCACATATTTTATCATAATTAATTATCTTGCAGTGGTTAATTTTAAATGTTATAGATGTTTTTAGAAGTAACTTTTTCCTGGTGCTGTGACTGTGCATGTTCTCTTATCTGCCTTTTTTTTAAATCTCTGTCAGACTTTTGGAAAAGGCTCAAGGTACCTGTGTTATATAAATGTTTACAAAATGTTACACTGTAGAAGAACAAGCAACCAGTATCTGTTGCTTGTGTATGATTCACAAGAGGCCCACAAAGGTTTTGTTTGGATTATGAACATAAGTCCATATAAATTAATAGACTATAAGCTAGTTACCCTGCTTAAATTCCAAAGTTTATAATTATATATAAAACAAAAAATATATAAATCCAGTCTGTTGTTATAAAGCCACTAAAATTAAAAACCGTCTTGGATTATTCAGATGGAGAGGAATTTGTTGGTTTGTTCTAAAATGTTTACTAAAATGAGGCATGACAACATAACATGGTAACATGTGACAAACTGTTTTCTCTGCCAAAAGAAGTCACCTCTTCTAGACCCATGCAGATCCCTAACCACACAACCAAAAAAGACTCTTGGTGTATGTAATAGCCCATAAGCCTATAAGCTTAAATATAAGCTGCAGCTATTAAATAACAAGAATGATGCTCTAATTCAATTTGAATGAAGAATACTTATATTTCAATTACTTTCCCTTCTCACTTCTGGAACAGACTCAAAACAAGTTCCCTTGACTGCAGAACTTGATTTTAGAGAAAAGAAAAAAGTTGCATGGTGCTACATCAGGCGAATAGGGAGGGTCATCAAGTACTGTGATGCGTTCTGGGCCAAAAATCGCTTCACTGGGAGTGTTGTGTGCGCTGGCATGTCCCGATGAAGGAGGAAACCATTTTCCCACAGCTGTAGCCCCTTTCTTGCAAAGTTTTGGGAACCTTTTTTGTAATAGTGTTGGTTTTACTGTTACTCCATTGGGAACCTTGTTCTCTGTAACTACACTCTTAATGTCAAAGAAAACAAATAATATCGACTTAAACTTAGACTTGCTGTTACAACCTTTCTTCGTCTGGTCACCCACATGTTTTCTAGTGTATTTACTGCCATTTTGTCTCAGGAACGTACTGATCTGGACTGCACAGTCTCGTTATTTAGTAGCCGCACAATGTACTGCAAGGGTAATAAATAACTGAAAGAGCAAATGTCCAAAGAGACAAGATGAAACATAGGACCAAAAAAAAGCCTGATTTTTGGTTATATTTCACCATCATGGAAATATCCTCTGTGACTCAGTCAGTCAGTATGACAAAGAAATAGCTGTTGGCCCATGGTGGGGTCACTTCTGTTTCAAGCATCGTTTATAAAAATTTGATTTTGGAAAATTACCAAAAGTGACATAACGTTGGACATAAAAACAGCAGGGAACAGTAGCTTAACATAAAAATAACATTCTAGAACTTGTGTTCTTTTTTCCTTTGCAGCCAACTGTAACTCATCCTGATGTGATACTCAATATTGCTTACACATGGTTATGTTTTTTCCTTTTCTGTTTTTGTGCACCTGACTTATACAACATCTGAGCAAACTGCACAGCTTTCATGGTTCTGGGACAGTGATCCACAGTAAGTATTTAATCCAACTACATACAGAAAATGTATCGGTTTATAATTTCCTAACAAAATATCCTGCTAAATATGAATAAAATAAGAAGACAAGACACACAGTTAGCTGCAAGTAGTCAATTGCTAACATCCTTATCATTGACACAAGTGCTCTTAAAGGCAGGCAACTGGGACTATTAAAAGCAATACACTCTTTTGGGCATAGTTGCTCACTGCTTATTTCATTTGCCAATTTAATTTGAGGTAGTTATTGTAGTGGCAGATTAGACCAAAATTAGAACAAAATGTACCAGAAACATTGTTTGTGTGTATTGCTGTGTTAGATATGTGCGTAAAGGTCAAACTTGTTTGTGTGCATTGTTATGCTAGATATGTGCATTAAGGTCAAGTGCAGGTGTGAAAACTACTTAGTATGCGAGCTGTATCTTAAAATGTGAGACATATCTGACTCGAAGCGGGACAGGCTTTCTAGATATGCAGAACTAAAATAAGCATATATGTTTGCAAATGTGTGAATATTGGTTAACGACATCTGGTTATTCACCCTCGCTGTGGATCTCTGTGCACTCACATTGATCTACGGCGAACAGCGCTTAAGTATAAAGTATAACTTAACCATAAGCCAAGCATAAATAACTATAAAATGTATGGTAATGTAATAGTCTCAGGAAGAGGTGGAAAGCACCTGAACATCAAGCAATGTAATACACTGTAAGTGTGGGTCATTAAGTGTAACGGTGTTCCACCTGAAAATCATGTAAGTAAAACATAGCGGGCTATAATCATAGATTATGCTGGAGCTAGGGGGCTTTTCCCACCCCATTGCGGTGGAGCAGCATCGCCTGAGATGTATCACACCTGTAAAAGGTCAGGAGGACAGTAGTGACCGTTCAGTATAAATGCCCAAAAATATCTGGGGAGGGGACCGACACTTTCTCTCCCGGTCACTGTCTGTGTGTAACTTTTACTGCGCTGTCATGGACTAATTAAACATTTCATCAGTATAATTTTGACTCCTGGTAATTACTTCGACTTTCCTGATTTGGTTCCAATTTGCCACGACATTACAGCACTGAAATCACACCAAGTGCTTGTGGTTAACCCTTAAAGACCTTTGGCACAGATGGCATGGGACCATGAATGCATGAATGAGATCCTTATACCTTACAGTGGCATGCAGTTCAACAGTTTACGTGGCTCAGATATATAAAGCCACAAACTACTAGTGAGGTTCCTTGGGACGTTGTCTTTGAGAGATCAAATGGCATTCATTCTGTCATTTCCATACAAGGACTCCCATACCACACCCACACTGAAGTGGGTCTCAGACACACTTTCGGTGCTTAGACCAACCTTATTGCAATAAGGCAGCACATATTTATTTAAAGCTATAAAAAGACCAGTTATGCAGTTATATAGAATGCATTTCTCAAAATAAAACAATTACAGCATCTTGTTCTCACAGCTCAGCACAGAGTGTTATTAAAAATTGTCTCCAGCATGGCTAACTACTCAAATGAGCATTTTATATGCATAAGAGCAAAACATGGCAAGTAATTTTTCTTCATAGAACATGAAATGAGTGAATGTGGTTTTGCTAGATTGACTTAATAAATAAGGGCTTAGCAAATAGTAGAAAAGGCACAAAATAGAACCACTAGATTGTGCTTTTAAGGCAGCCTGTGGAAGACTTTTGTCAGGCTTAGAAATGAGATAACCAAGACAGTGTGTGTCTACACTGGAATGACAGGCAGCGATAAACAGTGAAAGCACCCTGTCAAATAATAGTCAAGCCACTGAGAAGGAAATGACCATTGCTTGGCTAACTGTACAGTATTACCCAGAATAGTTTCAGCAAACTGACATTTAATGCATTGTGTTTGAAATTAAAGAAGTTTCAATAAATTCTAAATGCACAACACAATATATTGTACTTTTTAAGTAAGAAATGCCAATGTGATTTCAATGGGTGAAATGAGAAGGGAAAAGGTTCTTATCCATGGTCTTTATAGCTGGAGAGACCACTATAAAGAGACTCTACTATATCTGGTCTTTATAGTCCTATGCATAATACCATCATGTTTTATTACTATGAGTAATCAAACACAATACTGTACTATTTCTCTTACCATTATATGTCCATTTTTCACCTAAAAGAGAGAGAGAGTAAGAGAAACACAGTCAATAATACATTCTGAACCCAAAAACAATTTTAAATGCAGTCTGGGAAAGAGCTATTACACTCAATAAAAGGGTAATTATTTCTGAGCCCATGACCCTGATCTACTTGGGTGATGAATACAGAAACCCCTAAATCAGTGAAAATAATGCATTCCAGTGCCACACTAGTGTCTCTGGTAGCAGCATGAAACCCTGATTAGTGCTAAATGTTTCAGTCAATCCTGCTCTCCCTCTGAGTGTCTGACACCCAGTCCTGTTCACCGGTTGATCCCTGGAGATTGATAGAGAACATTAATGTAAGAGCTGAAATCCACACTTGGGCATCTCTACTGAGAGACTGGAACCAATGACAGACATAATGCTGGAATAATACAGCTAATAATAAAGTTAGTAAATATAATAATAATAAAAATAATAAAACTGCAGTAAAACTCCATGTAAACTGCAGTCTGCTCAAGCAAAAGTCTCAACTATATCAGATCCCTGTTTCTAGGGTTACTACTTCTACACCATCACATTCTGAGATCCACAACACCAATTAACTATGTCTTACACAGAATGTAGTTTGAAACAAATGCATGCACAAGTAGACAATGTCAGTCAAATAGCAGAATATAGCCTAGGTTTAAAGCAGCATCACATCACTTTATATTACACTCAAGCAGTGACATTTAAAAGCATGCAACACAGAATATCTAACCTTAGAAATTTCTAACTTTCAAAAATATTTGTTAAAAATCTTACCATGGGAGGACAGTGCAAATAATATTAGGACCATTATAAGCTGAGGAAATGACATAATGCCCATTATAACGAAGGTGAATCTGCTCCCCCTCTCCTCTGTTTGGTGTCTCATGAGAAGAATCATAACAAAGGTCTACAGAGATGTCTTTTATACTAAGCATGGTGCTGTTGCGTTCTGTCTCACCATGACGTCACCGCGATGGCGGAACAGACCGCGTTACTTCAGCCGGCTTTTAGGAGCGCGTGTGACTTCATAGAAAACTAATTAGGCTCAGACAGACAAACAACACTGAGACAAAACAAAGCATTATGTCAGAAAAAAATAATTAAGCGAAATCTTTACCTCAGCTCAGAATTTGATCCAGTTACGTCGTGTCGCGTCTCCTCAAGAGAAAATCACTAGTATTGTAGAGAAGGACAAGTTGAAGTTTGGAGCGCGCGACTGCTGAAGCCAGCAGGGGGAGACAGAGAGAAGGACGTTACACGTTGGGGAAAAATTATTAAACTACCTTTTCTTATCGTTGGGTGATGCATAAATCGCAGGTGCTCTCAAACTTTCTGCACTCAGGCACCTCTTTAACTGTAAAGCAAAAATTCCAGCTTTAGTTTGACTAAATTGTGTACAAAACTATTTAAAAATAGGCATAAAATGTGGACAATATTACTAAAATAGCTTTGATAATAATGGGCTGTGGTTTCCTTCAATATAACTAGATATATATAGATAGATAGATAGATAGATAGATAGATAGATAGATAGATAGATAGATAGATAGATAGATAGATAG
>JAQQZR010000012.1:11605003-11627390 GCA_030068235.1 Notoglanidium macrostoma
GTACCCCGCCTCTCGCCCGAAGATGCTGGGATTGGCTCCAGCTTCCCCGCGACCCAGATGGATAAAGCGATATAGATGATGGCTGGATGTTTTTTTTTGTTTTTTTTAAAGAATAAATTTGTGAAACTATCGTTAACAGAATGATATGGACCTTTTGGTATTATTTAGAAATATGTGATCAGTAGAACGATACAGATTTGGGGTAAAAATGTGCCATTATCAGATACAGCAGTATGGCTCAAACATGTTTCACCCAGTTAGACTGTGCTGTCAGAACTAACTGTTGTAAAATGTCTGACATTGTATTCCCTTCTCACACTGTCCTCCTTCTTTCTGTCCTCCTTCACTGTTGTGTACTTCCTTTTGAGAGCTGAAGTGTAATACTCTTCTAAGGAAAGGCTACTTGTGATGCAGCTGAAGTGCTCTTTGTTTATTTTTTCCCCCTCTAGACTGCCTTTCTAGTTTCACTGACCTGGAGGAACTCGTTGAAACCGAGCTCTACATGTGCCATAAGTGTAAAAAGCGACAAAAGTCCACCAAGAAATTCTGGATCCAGAAACTGCCCAAGGTAGGTTGTAATTCCCAATCATTTTTTAAA
This sequence comes from Notoglanidium macrostoma, assembly GCA_030068235.1. Taxonomy (NCBI): domain Eukaryota; kingdom Metazoa; phylum Chordata; class Actinopteri; order Siluriformes; family Auchenoglanididae; genus Notoglanidium; species Notoglanidium macrostoma. The sequence continues at coordinate 11,605,602 of JAQQZR010000012.1, forward strand.
TATTTTGGTGCTTACGCTTTGGTGGTGTTGCTGATTCTCTCTCTACTGCAGGTCCTCTGTTTGCATCTGAAAAGGTTCCACTGGACAGCTTTTTTAAGAAATAAAGTTGATACCTATGTGGAGTTCCCACTGCGAGGCCTTGACCTGGAGTGCTATTTACTGGAGGTGAGCGCTGGGCTTGCAGTCTGCCTTTAAATGCTCAAGTCTAAGCTCCTAAATGTGCAGTGGTATTCAGCTCAATGTGTGTTTGTGTTTTCAGTCTGAGAACAGTCTCCCTGAGAGTTGCCTGTATGACCTTACTGCAGTAGTGGTGCATCATGGATCTGGGTAGGTGAACGTCTATGTTGATGTTCAAGTTTGGGCTTTCATCTCTTGATAAAATTTAAAATGTATATCAGTTTTTCCATGGGTTTTCCTTTAGTTTACTGCAGGGCAAGCTTTTTATAGTATTATCCCTAATCTCACCTATAGGTGGTGATGTTGCACCATTAGTCCTTCCACAGTCTGATTCTCACTGGATATATTTACAAGCTGACTCATAATACAATAATAATCTCATCTTGGCAGTTACCACGTTATTCAGGTGGTCATATAAACAGCAGACTACATCATCTATTGGATTAAAGGATTAAAGACGGCTGTATTTTAGTCCAGTCATTGGTGTATATATTTGTGTGTGTGGATAGATAGATAGTACATGTACACTGATCTATTGGAATATAGTGTTTTTACATCTGTGCATGTACAAACATTATTAAATGGGATATAAAAATAATTACACTTATATATGTGCATAAAGCTGCCATATAAACATTTCTCATTAAAGTGATTCTATTAACTAAAGAAGGCTGGCAGGCAAAATTGAGTCACAGTTTCTTTTGTAGGTTTATGTATTGCTGCTTGACATGCGACCTTTTTAGAAAGAAATCTAAATAATATTAAAATAATAAAATATTAATAAAATTATTAACTCCATGTTCTAAAATCATAACTCGTCATTTCCTACATTGGAAATTTAGACTCACTACCTAAAAGAGTATGTTAGGGAAGCATTTATAATTGTGTAATGTATTTGTTTGTTATTGCAATGAAGATGCTTTCCCCTCACAAACATGCAAACTGTTTGACCTGTATCAAACGTGAGGGCAGTAAACAAATTGAGCTAACTATAACCCTAACATATGTGATTAAAAATGATCTGCTCCATAAATTTCACATTTGAAGTGATGCAATTTCACAATCGTTCTCATTGAAGGTAAACAAATCGGACCACACAAAGCATTGTGAGCATTGCTCACACCACCTTTTGCAGTGCATTGTGGGATTAAGGGTGCACTGGATATTCTCCATTATGTTTTCTGAAACGATTACAACATTGTACCAAATAATTTATAGTTTTGGATGCAGCACAGGAGTTCGCCCATTGTCACATTGCTTAAGATATGAATAAACGTATGAATAATTGAAATGCATAATAGGAAAGACTACACCATTGTGCTACTAATCTTACTGATTTCTGTTGGTCTGTCTCTGCCAGGGTGGGATCAGGTCACTACACAGCGTATGGTCTTCACGAGGGCTGCTGGTATCACTTTAATGACAGCACTGTGACTGTTGTCAATGAGGAGACCGTAGCCAAAGCCAAGGCCTATATTCTCTTCTACACAGAGCGGACAGAGCAGCGCAACACGGGCTCCGTGTCAAAGCCGAAGCTTTAATCAGCCTTACTGTACCATGAAGCCTTCAGAATGATAGTCCACCTTTCCTGCACACAGTTCCATGCTGAGCTTCAGTTATCATTTCACCTGTAGCATCACCATCACACCTCAGTAAAAACTAAATGCTGCTGTGTTCATTGTATTAAGAAAACATTCCTAATGATACCTTTCATTGTTTTTGTCCTTGTCTACTGGTGGACAGTGTTGCAGAAACTGGATCAGATGAAAAGACAAAGTGTTGTTTAAATTGAAATTGTTTAATAATGTGTATATCAGATATTGGCCACCTCTTTTAACATTAGATGACTGGTTTCATATAAAAGTTTTTATGTAAATGAACTAAATTTGAGTATTTTCTTACTGCAGTTTGTTGGGATTGAGGCATTTCTAACTTGAAACTTGAACAATCGTAATTTGTGTAAAGATGTTTCCTTTTCCCCTTTGTATTGTATATACAGGTAGTTTATTTTTACAAACAGTATCACCTCAGAAATGTGAAACGGACATTCGTGGTAAGGGAAAACGTTGGGTCCATTACAGTTTGATTGTTTATACTGTTTTAACAGGAGTAGCCATACCTCTTGCTTTAAACGTTCGTTCTACCATCATGACATTTTGAGCACTCATGATTTTGTGATTGTTTATAGAAGCACTAAAGAGATGGCAGTTATAAAAATGTAATCTGTGCTTTTAAAAACATGGTGCATTGAAGTACAACAACAGACTGAGATCTTCAATATGATGTTGAAGCGAAGTTGAAATCTCTTACTATCATCTTAGATTGATCACTTATTGCCTTTGTTCTGGATCAGGAAGTGACTACTTTAAACTGTAATGAAATTATGAAATCTCATGGTCTCATGTAAACCTTGTGAAGGGTAAGAGAATGGAGTACTTTGTTTTCTCCAAGTGTTTCATACTCATGAAAAGCACCCATTTCAAATGTAAATTTTTTTTATTTTTTTTTTTGGTCATGGGATTTATTACATTTTGGCATGCACCGTAATTTCTGCTGTAACACTGCATAAAATGATGCATCAGTAAACTTTCCAGCAAGTTCCACGGCAGTCTTGTTGGTCACATGGTTTTGGAGTTACGCTTATCTGTTTTGTTCTGAGATAATACATTTTAAGTGCAGCCATAAGAGAGGATGTGTAATTACAGCCTCAAAGTACTTCGACGTTTGAATATGTGGGTGAGGCAGCAGCATTTGTGTTTTGCCTTGCCTGTTTATCAGAGACTGGCAGGTTTGGTTTTTCCCTGAATGCTGGACTAATTTCAATATCAATGAAAATGGTGACCAGCTTTGATGATGTAAACCACTCAAATTCGCTGTGCTACCAAGTGCTCTTGCTAGACTGTCTTTTTTTTTCCTGCTTGTTTTTTTTTTTTTTTTCCTTCTCATATCAAACACTTTTCGCCCACGTACCCGGCCTGTGAGGGCAGCACACATACAGAGCCTTCTCTAACTACTGGCAGGAGAGGCAGCAGTTCTGCCGAGCCAAAGGAACAGGGCCTCCTGTGTTCTAAGGAAGAACAGCTCTGCTCACTGAGTCTTATTTGACCCTCTCCTGCACATGCACAGGTGCCAGTCTAAGGCTGGAATAATATCCTCATTAAGTATACAAATTGAGCAGCTGCCTCCTCCAACGTCCTCTCTTTGATAACACGCTTTCCTCTCTCTCTCTCTCTCTCTCTCTCTCTCTCTCTCTTTTAAACCACCACCCTTGCTTAGGAGCTCAGGTCACAGCTGCTGATAAGCTCACGTTGCCCTGTACTGTTGCTTCATTTGTAGCCAGCACATTATGAGTCAGTGCAAATGAGTCACAGGGTACAAGCTATAATTTCACTTCTGCAGGGCATCACTTCGTCATGGCACCAGTGCCACGCACCAGTGTACCTAATGATATCAGATACCAGCCCGAGAAGTCAGAGAGATGCTTGTCAACAGTTTTTTAATTTTTTAAATACAAAGCTCTTAAGTTGTTCCTTTGTGTATTTTGTCTCCATCTTGAATATTCCCTGAAAATGTTTCTTTATCTGTTGTATGTCGTGTTATGCTCAGAAAGTAAATGTAAAATCAGTTCAAGATGTTACTCCACTTCAGGTTTTGCCACTAGCGCATGCTCTTTTTGTGCTGTTTTTGAAGATGGATGTGTAGATCAGCATATATCAGGAAATGAAACCAAGGTTGGTATCGAACTCTGGGAATCTTTCAAATCAACTTCTCCCTTCCACCCACAGCCTGAATGAGTAAATGTGAAAGTCCTGCTTTGATTTTTCCCTTCAGCTGTGAGCGATAAACACAAGCCACTGCTGTCCAAACATCTGCCCCAACAGATGGACTAGCACTTTGTGTGTGTGTGTGCGCATGCTTCACACATTTCCATTTTTGACTTGCCTGCTGTTGTCCTCTTAAAATAACTCCCATTCTTTACGACCTTATATGTGCACGGCTACTGTGTGTGAAAAAGAGCCTGCCTGCAAAGGAATCATGTATCCAGGCCTTGCAGAACAGACTGCATCCCCAGCGACTGCTGTTCCACTGTGTGTATCAGCAGACTAGATCTTTAAGCTGGCAAACAAAGGCCTGTTTGATGCTTTCACTCGCTTTGCAATGCATCTCACAGATCTTAATCAGGAGTGCCTGCTTCATCTTTTTTCATTTTTGGATAAAGACAGTCGGCGGAACCTGTCTCTGACCTGCAAGCGTCTCCGAGTAGCCTTCCTGGACCCTCAGCTCTGGTCTCTGCTCAACTTTTTCTCCCCTAGTGAACTTACGAAGAATAACTTCATCCTTGGCCCCTTTTTGAGGTACCTGAGTATATGCTGGCATTCCAGCAGGGTCAAAGTGTGTAACATTGAAGACTATAAGAAGACAAAGTTTCAGAGGGACCTCTGCAGCAAGCACACAAGCTTGGTTAGCCATTTCCTGGAGCGTGTCTGCCACATGTGAGTGCTTTTGTTTTGTTTCAGCGCCATCCCTGTATTGTCAACGTCATGTTTTTGATCTTGCAGATGGGGAGGAGGCAAAAATGGCAGTAGTAGTGATGATAAGTGTTTCTTCCTTTTCTTTTGTTTTTAAATTTTGTTTGAGCACACAAAATATTCTAAGTACACTACTCATTGTTCTTTTGAATATATAATAGCTCAGTTTTTAAGAAAGTAAACCATGGGATTCAGGCTTGCACCTCCTAGCTGACAAAAAGATCCATAACATACTCTAGTGAAAGATGCAAATGACAGCCACTTTTTTCATCTTAAACAATCTCAATGACAAACAACCAACTGTGCCTGTAGGCATGGATAAAAATATTTCACAATTGCAGTCAACAATCATTCCTGTGGACATGTGAATATGAACAGCAGGTGAAAGACTTTTAAGTGTCTGCATTTCTGAAGTGTGCCTTTTGAAGCAACAAAAAAAACACATGCACACAAAATGATTATTTTAACATGAATAAAACTGTAGAAACTCTTCAGTTTTTTTCCTAGTCACTCCCACAGCCTAATTAGAAACATCCTGATTTCCTCTGGACTGAAAAAAATATGGAAATGCCTTGAATTGAGCCAGCTGTTTACCTGAATGCTAAGTTTCCCACTGTTATAAATGACACGAGGTCTGAGAAACAGCAAGTGTTTTACAGAGATGAGTTATTGGCTTGATTTTTAATGAGAGGTCTGCACATGCTATCCCAGGCAGCCTATAATGACTGTAGACATACTACAGTTCTGTTTCCATGCTACAAAGCTTTATATCTGTGTTGAAGTGGCAGAGACTTGTAAAACCTCCCACTGTGCAGTTTGAGATTTGAAGAGAAGAGATTCTAGCGAACCACATTTTCACAGAGAGATGGGGAGGTCTTTCTTTATCTGAAAGCTGGCCTAACAAAAACTGCAGTGACGTTCGCAGCAAGAGGCAAGGAGTGTAATTAGAGAGAAGATCTGAAGTGTCTAGTCCTTCCTCATCTGCTCTCCTCACAAAATTTACACTGGCAGGTGGAACTTACAATGAACTCTTTGTTGTCGTTGTTTAATGCATGTCTCTCTCCGTCTCACAGACTGATAGTGTCATAACATGTTACATAAAGAAAAATCTGTTCTGGCAAAGGAAACAGTGATGTCTTACCTAGATTTAAGTTCATAGATTAATCCAGTTTTATTCCTCATAAAAATCTGGTTCTTTTCACTTCAGCTCACTGCTACATGTCACTTGTCACATGTCTCAGACTCATAGGAAAAGGGTTAAATCTAGAGAACCCTATGAAATATCTAACTTTCCATGAACCCATGAAGAAGCTTTTTTTTTTGTACAAGAGAAATACAGGGTGACTTTATTGCAGTGTGACAAATCAGTTTGCACTCATTGGTAGTCCTCTGTGTTTAACAGTGTGGCTTGACCTAATTGATTGATTTACAAGGATTAGTTGCACAATGTGGACCTTTAAATCAAAATAAGTGAATTGTAGATAGTGTCACACAGAAAAAATGTATAAATAATATTTCCTTGTGTGTCAAAAGAATAATGACATGCCCCCCAACAGGCTGTTTGATAAAATAAAATGAATAGCAGTGTTTGACTGCAGTCATATGTTGACTATTTCTTTGTTGTGATACTCTTGGCCTGAACTGGTCATTACAGTGGTCTGGATCTAAACAGCTTGTCTATGTCTTGGCTATGGAAACATGTTTAGTGGCATATTTAGTCATCCATTACCAGTGAGTGCATGGAAATGACTATGAAACACATGAAAATATCAAATGAGATCAGCAAATAGTTCTCTAGTAAGTCTGTGCATTATTATTATGTCATTACCCGGTCACGGCAGCATTGTGTTCACAAGTAAGCCTAGAACAGATTCCAGTATATATACAGTCACAGAACATGTTTTTCCTAAAACCCCACATAAACAGGGGAATCTACACGTAGGAAAATATTAGTCATGTCTGTTCCCGGAAATGAAGCCTCTTTTACAATTCAGCAGAAAATCAGATAGGTGTGTGTCAGAGAGAGAGAGAGAGAGAGAGAGAGAGAGAGAGAGAGAGAGAGAGAGAGAGAGAGGGAGGGAAAGAAGGAGGTATAAAACACTGATATTCAGGCTGCTCCATGGGAAAAATGTTTGCACCTTTTTTCTGAAATAGAGGAAGGCGGTGCCATGGAAGAGGAACTGGGAAATGAGGAGACACATATAGTCTCTTTGTTTCTCAAATCAACATGTCTCCTGCTGAAGAATAAAGACTGGACTAACTGGACTCTTGTCAGTTGTATTTCTCCTTCCTATCTAACAGATCCATTGTCAGCTTGCTCATGAATGAATGAATGAATGAATGAATGAATGAATGAAAAAGAGTGGCATGTGATTCTAGTGCTCCACCCCATGTCCAGGGTTACTGGGACAGGACCATAATGCTCTGATACTACTGAAATGCAATGGCCTCACATGTGGATAAGTGATAAGATTATGTAAGCCTTTATGTAATCCACATCAGTACACGTGAATGACATCCCAGCTCTGTGAGTGTAGCCAGACATCAGTTGTGTGTGCTCATAAACCCAGTGCAATTCCATCAGCAGGCTTCAGCACTTCCATACTCACTTTAGTAAGAGAACGCACTAGGAGGAGCCATATGGCAGGAAGACTTTAAGACTTCTTCAGCCCACTGAGTGCTTACAAGTGGTATGTTACATAGCATTAAATAAACAAGACGCTATTTTTTTCTCACAGAAAACGCTCTGTGGACATTTTGTAGCGGTCTGAGTTTCAGACTTTTGTGCCTTTGTTTGGCTTTTTTCTTTACAAAGAAATCTCTGGTGAACCACAGCGGATACTATCGAGTTTGTTTCTATGATCATCAAAATATAAATAGATTTGATATGTTACTAACAGTGTGTTTCAATGTCCTATTGAAGTTGTGTGGCTTAGATCTGCCACTTTGATGCCTTCAATGACGAACTAAGTGCTTCAATGTGCATTCAATCAAAAGCATCTCGTCTCTCACACCAAAAAAGCTATTCAAAAGGAACATAAAAACCTACTCCTTTACAACCACAAATCATGATCAAAGATTCTGAATCTATGCCAGAGCTTCTCTGGAGGCTGTTCTTTTTTCTGCAATAATTCTACAGCTCCATATATGCATTGTATATTCTGTTATATAATATTAATTCATTCATTCGTTTCTCTTCAGTAACAGTCTTATCCTGGACAGGATCTCAATGAATCTGGAAGCTACCCTGGGATACTGGGCAAAAGCCAAAGTCTAGGCCACCATCGCAGGGCAACGTGCACACACATATTCACACCTAGGGGCAATTTAGTGTAGCCAATCCCCCTACGGACACGTGTTTGGGCGTTGGGAGGAAACCCAGTAGACATGGGGAGAACATGCACAAATCTTCCCAGACAGTAATCCTCTATTAAGTTTAAACAACCTGACATGCAGCTGGCAGCATTATCAGATACATCACCCATATATGTGCACTGACTATATATTATTTTGGGGAGGCATCGTTCTAGGTATAGCAGTGACATGGTAGTTGGTGCTACTTAGAATGACACTGTTAGAAGTGTATCAGGTGAAATTTGGGTTTCCAAACATTACTGTGTCACTGCTGTGTTGAGGAAAAAAAAATCCAGGTAACTATGTTATTAATGAATGCTGGAGGACAAATACCTAAAACTGTACATGGAAAAAATGGGCTACAGTACACATACATGGATTTATAATATTGATGTGTCTAATAAAATTTCTAATGTGTTAAAACCACAACAATGCTGCTCATACCAGTACCACACTCACTATCATGCCATATTTGTGATGTGTGGTGGGAATAAGAGCTGTACTCATTTCACACAGAAGAAATGTGCATTATTTTACACCCATCCACGTTTCTAATCTCACTTCATTTCTAATATGACTATCCTTTCTTCCACTCTTAAGGTGTCCAAACTTGCTGTCCCTAACCCTGTCCGGTTGTGGACACATCACAGACAGAGACGTGATCAACATGTTGCGCAGTTGCAGGCGACTGCAGCGACTGTGTTTAGAGAACTGCTGCCAGATGACCGATGCAGTGTTGCAGGCAGTAGTAACCCACGGAGGCAGTCTAAAGGAAGTGAGGGTGGATTTCTGCAGGAATGTAACGCACACAGGCCTGCAGACTTGCCGAGAGATGAGGCCTGGAGTTCAGCTAGTTGCTGTGCGGAGTGCAGGGATGATACCTGACATTCAGCCTGAGGAAAAACTGCACATCAGGAGGGCACTACAGAAAGTTCTTGTCTTTTCCTGAAAACCAAGGATGGGGATTGGAAGATAAGGTGTTTTCTGTAAACTGAGACATAACTGCATTGAAAAGTGGGCATTATGTTCAAATTTCTTAATATTTTTCATTTTTGTGTTTATTTAAATTTTTAGTACTGAGATATTCATGTCATTCATATGTATGCAACTTGTATGAAGTTTCTACATTTTTTCTACAAACTTGTATTTAATACCAGTTATTTAAAACTTTATTTTTAAATCAAAAGTGTCTTATTTTTTCACAGCATGCAGTGAAGAGTCAGCCACATTGAATTATGTTCATAATGTACAGAATGTTCCAAACACTACATTTTCTCTACTCCAAAATTCTACGCAGTATCTCCATTAACATTCCAAGCTTGTACACAGTGATGTAAGAGGACTGCCTGTCTTAGCTCAGTTTGTCCTTAACATGGGCCTGTTTATGACTAAATGTCCTTACTTGGTATGGTGCATTCACTTTTTGTAGCAGTCTCATTATTTCCCCCAAAAACACTCCATAGTACTTGAACTTACAAAAAATGCTAAGAGATTAACCTGATGTAAGTATGTAGGCTACCATAATAGTGGCGTTCTAGTTAGTTTTTAAGTGTGCTGTTTTACCCTACAAAAATAGGTGAATGGCTGTTAGTAGGACAGCATGTTTTGCTTCCATGATCACAGGTCTACATGATTCATTCAGCTATAGAGACTGTAGATATTGGACAGGATCCAAGTCCCGCTGCCAGGCTGCTTGCCCAAACAGAACCGGTGGAGTGTAGAGGAGAGAGAGAGGCTCATGTCGCTTTTAATTCAGGGATAAGGCAGAGAAGCGGAGCTGTCGCTTCAGACATGGAGAGCACTGAGCTCATGTCTCAGCACACAGAGGTTAACTGAGGGTACGCCATGCTGGCTCTCTGCCATGGCTCTGATTAGAAACGTTATGTAAAGGAGTTGGAGGCAGAACAGGTTGGTTTGTGAAGGCGCCACGTGACCGGAGTACAGTTAAAGCGCTGTACTGGATTAAACCGGTCTCCTCTCAGAGGGCGCTCTCGCTGTTTCACCTATACACTCTCTGTATCTTGTGGTTTCGAGGAAGATATTGTATAATGAGATGATTCTATGACTGGGGTGCATTATGCGTCCAACAGATATTACATTTACAATTATGTATGTAGTGAAAGGCAAAAGCCAAATTAGACACTGGCAAAATGTCCTTCTACGCTACAACGCAATTTTTGCCTGTCAGATCCCATTACAACTGATTATTTAAATATTTCAATGAATTTGTGACATGCACGAAACATCCTTTTCAGGGAGTCATCCATTAGCTATAGGCACATTTTATGTAAACTATTCACCCCTATTTGGAATATTCCACATGTTCATGTCACATGTTCAACAGGAAGTTCATCCTCCGAAATTCATTCAACGTTCGAACTTCCTGAAGATCATGGGCAGCAGAAAAGCACATTCACTGTCTCTCTCATATGTATAATTAATGTATATATTCATTGTGATACTGACTGAGGTTGCTTTTAAAATACAACATTGTCACCAAAATGACAGGTGAAAATAAGATCATGAAATTATTCTATGCTAAACGCTCAACCCTTTTATTTTGTAAAATGTTACTAATTTAATGAGAAGGTTCTATCTTCAATCTCGCAGTTGACTAGACACAACACTTTGCAACATGATTAACTCACTTCAGTACACCAAACACCCCCGAGACAACACGTGTTAATAACCGGAAGTTCCTTACCCAAAGCCTAAATCAACCCAAACTCAAACCTCAACCCCGACCCTAACTCTAACCCTAACCCTGACCTGAGCTCTAATAAGCCTGGCATAGTGTGCAAAATGGCAGCTCCATAAAGTAAGTGTGTCATGTAGTATGCATTTCGTGTAGGTACTGTGCATCCATAGTTAGACCTACTTGCATTTAACAGCAAAATGTAACAGCATTGTCAGAAAATAAACCTTGTAAAAATTGTTGTCTCTGATGGATTAACACATTTTTGAATGGTTAATTGCATGTTTTCGTATATTCACTATAAGAATGATTTTTTAAAGGGCCAGATGACACCATAATCATGGCAACACTGATATAAAAAAATACAAACTGATTAATGCTACTAATTGAGAGATATGTCTCAGATTGCCCATGACCCTGGAAGATAAGCAGTATAGCTAAAGGATAGGTAGATGTCTCAAATCGCACATTTTGTACAATAATAACCTTAGATATAATAATAATAACCAACTTATCGTGTATAACTAAACTCAGTGAACCTCATGAGGACAGCCTCCAAAGGAACCCCCACCACTTTCAAAATCCAAAATGTTCACCCCAAACATTTTGCTCCTAATTTGTTTTGGTGGAGAAACAGTTTTTCATTGGATTTAGTACATCATCCAGGTATTAATATCTTAGTTAATATTCTAGTATCCTAGTATGAACACACTGCTTTTGTTAAAACACAAACCTATTGGATCCTCATGTTTGAGTGATGAACCATGGAGGTGGAGGGTAATCCAGCATTGCGTGTTCAATATTTGTGCAACAAAATTTATCAAACTTTATGCGATACAACTTTAACATACTGTTATATAATTTTATATAACTTTACTGTATTTGTTTCATAGTTGATATACTAAAATTGTGCCTCAGAGGTTTTGATTGGAATACCTACAACACTACCATTTAAATTTGTAAAATTTATGTAAATTTATTAAAATTTACATTGTGAAAAAATGTGCCGAATCTTAAAATATTTTAGAATATTTTATAGCACTTTTTAATTGTTTTATTTCTATTTTTATCTTTATTTTTATTTCTTTTTCTCATTACTTTTTCTATCTCTATTTTTAATTTATTTTTCTTGTTTCTGTAAAGCACATTGAATGACCCATGTGTATGATAATGTGCTCTATAAATAAACTTACCTTGCCTTGCCTAAATTAAAATAAACCAGCATAAATATCAAGAATGCATTATGGGAAGTCTGACCTTGGATCAATCCTAAAAGGGTAACAAAAACCTCACTCTCTAAAACCCCATGCCAACAGAGTTATTTTAGCTCAGAGATAGCAACTAACCAAATTAAAGATAAGTTTACATGAATAACATTTGATCACAAACACATAGTTAATTACCCAACTTTAATAACAGTTACCCAGAGTGTCTAAGTGTTTGCATTCTTTGCATTTTATTTAAAATGTTTTGACAAGAGTCTTAGAAGTCCTTTCTTCTGAAGCCAATATCCTCAGGATGTTCTCTCAGTGGAGTCAAAACTTTTCTCTATGGAATAATGCAGCTATGCAGAAGAGATGTGAGACTGAAATAACAAAGGGATCAACATTTTTAAACTCTCATAGAGAAAAAGGTAAATAAACATCATACATGTGATCTCAGTTGAAGGATACATCAGGAAGTGTTGATGTACAGTAAATCTGAAGATTGGTGTTGAGCAGTAGTTGGACTGCGGATTGGTTATATAACAGCTGTTGATAAATGCTTCAAGCAAGCCGTTATGATATTCAGGCACTTTGTATCTGGTGTTACAAATTTCAGCACTTTCTTGGATGCTTTTATTATTTACTAAGAATTTCTAAGAACAGTGGAACATGACGCAGAAGTTAATATACAATTAATTGCCTGAACTCCCAGTCAGGTATTTGTTTTGTTGTATGTACCAGTTCACGTCTAGGAGTTACATAATCAACCTTCTATGTTTTGTATATTTTAATTTAGTCAGGTAGGACCTGAGAGAAATTACACATTGACAACCAGAGTGACAGTGATTTTCCACACTGCCCCCTTGTTTATTTAAGTACACGTGTTACACTCATGACCTCATGTGAAAAGTGCTTCAAGCTCTTTTTGGCAGTTCTCTATGTTTCAAGTTTTTACTATATCTCAACATTCCTTCACTTCCCCACAACAGGGAAAACAAAACGTGGTAGAGACAGCAGTCATTGACCTTGAGGGAGGAGACATGATAGGGACAAATTCTGGTGGATCTTCTCTCACAAGGACTGCTTTATTATTGTTTACATTTTTTTCTAGATCCATGGATACCTAGAACGTCTGTGCATGTAGAACCTCAAGGGAGTGTATTTTGTGTGTAACTATTCATACATAAGATTATTACCAACTGGGGTATTTATAATTCATGGTAGGACATGTAGGGCCTCCACTATAGCTCTTTAGACTATTTAACCTTATTCAAAGATAAGATTCCGTCAAGGGGATTGGGGATTTTAAAAGAAAGTCTTGATTTTAAAGGAACTTGCAAGTCAATCCAGTCTCTATTAGCGGAACTCTGAATATCTGTTGAACTGAACTTTATAATAGAACTTTCTATTTTTCTAAATCCTTCATAGTCCTTCATATTTAGTTGCCTATAACCACAGGCATGAGCATTTGTTTGGATCAATATGTGAGACTATGCATTTGGCTCCACCTCCTATAGCCTTCCTAGTATAGATTTGGTTCAAAATGCTGTTTCTTTAAGTCCTAATCTGGCATGTGACAGAAAATGTGGGCGAGTTCTTGTTGTCTGAACATTTTTAGTATGTGATGTAAAGTTTCCCTGTAGGCAAAGCATAGCAACACCCATACATTTGCTTAAGGAGTAACCACATGCATTCAACAGGTTCTACATTCTTCTTACTATTTCTTATATTATAAATAAATTATTATAAATTATTCGTCTTACTGCTTCTGTCCAGAGAAATGCCTCTGTCTTCATTTTATAGTCATAACATTTCGGTATCCATATGAGGTATGGATTATAAGCAGAAGACACCATTCACTGTTTTTATATCTGGCTAGATAAACTTTGCATAGAGAAAGACTTATGAGTAAGAGTAGTTTATAAAGAGCACACTACACAGCACATATTGTTTATTTATATTATATATTTATTTCCACTTACAGGCAACATTCTATGTATATACAATAATCTACCCCATTCTCTCTCTCTCTCTCTCTCTCTCTCTCTCTTTCTCTCTCTCTCGCTCTCTCTCTCTCTCTCTCTCTCTCTCTCTCTCTCTCTCTCTCTCTCTCTCTGTGTGTGTAGTTTGGAGTAGAAGAATGCAAAGGCAGCTGAGGTCACAAGCTGTTTTTTTTTTGTTATTGTTTTTAGAAATGTTGGCAGGACGTCATATTGTAGAGAGCTTTGGAGTCTGAGTGGAAGGCGTGTGTGTGGAGGCTGATTTATGTCATGTAGGAATCAGCCCCTGCCTTTTTTTACATTCCTACAGCGCTATCTTCATTCTTCTAGCATCTCCTATGCACTGAGCCTCCTGCATATTTCACAAGGGATTTGTGCATCTCTCTTCATTTATTCCAGTTTAGTGTGACAGACAAATATGCCTTGGTTGAACCTGTGCACTGTTCTGGATAAACTGTAGTGTAAATGGTGCCAGTGAGTGTGTGTATGTGTTTGTGTATTTAAGATGAACACTTAAGATACTTATATGGCTTTGGATAGATGCAGATTTTGATTTTGATGGTGATTTCACTGGGAAAAAACACTGAATAACACCATTGAATCATCATAATGCATTTCAATTCTCATATTTCATGTAATTCCTCCATTCTCAGTAATTTAGAGTTATTAGAGCAATGTGTGTGCAATGTGAAGTGAAATTGTTTTCAGGGTTTTCAGATGACTCAAGGCTTCTATGAATCTCATTTTGACTCAAGCATTCTTGAACACTGTCATCTAGTAGCCCAACTCCCACCACACTTTCTGCTTTAGCTTTTACTTTCTTTTGAATTTAGGTTTATATCTTCTGTAGTATGTGTTCTTGTGTACCTTATTTTACAGACATGGTCATTTTTATTTCAGTACTAAGAGGACACTAGTGAGTTATGTACCGTGAGATTAAGACCGGAAGAATGATATCAAGAGCATGGGCAATCAAGAGTTGATTTGTGGAAGTATTACACCAATAGAAGGGACTGGTTTACCCCAAGTATTTATTATTACACAAATAATGCTTACTTGCCAGTTTTAAGCTCATTTACTCTTATTGTGCAGCACACACATTTGCCTAGTGTTTCTATATATTTTTAACTCTTGAATGTTCATTGTGTGTAATGGCTCTTCAGGCCCAGTGGTTATGACCATCATTGCTCACTTTCAATGACTCATTTTCCACATCTGTGTCTTCATTTGAAAACCAAATTATGATGACACGAGCCTGGAGTTAAATTATAAGCAGTGTAATCGGTCTTAATAACTTGTTATGCAGTGTGCAGTACAAATGCATGCCGATTTAAATTCAAAGCCTGAGGTTGAGACAATGGTTTGCTGAGTGGAGCTGATAACCTTTTATAGGAATCTCACTTTTGCTGCATTATAGGCTTGCTCTAACTATAATATTAGCTATTTATTATGACATTTTCACCCGTGTGATCATTTCTCTGTCTTCATATCGACTCTCAGATGATGTTGTAAGAGTATAGATATTAGTTGATATGATGTTAAATAATATGATGTTTGATGCATGATGTTAGAGAGTGTAGTCATATGAGAACATATTTACCCAGAATAATGCAAACGTTAATACATCAATACATGTCATTAAATTTAGCTCTAAAATAAATAAAATGAAAAAAAAAAAAACGATTTAATATACAAAATAAAATAATGACATTATAATATAAATCTATATTTGTGTATATAAATATACATATATACAATATATCAATATAGTGTATCTATATTTACATGTGTGTATGTATAGTTTGTTTAAACTATATTATTATTATTATTATTATTATTATTATTATTATTATTATTAAGTACATTCTTTATCTGATGCATTAGTAATGCATATCACTAATAATTTCACAAAACAACTGTCTGTTCCTCATGACTTGCTTGTACACTGAGATTAAAGCTGTTAGTGAAGTTCTCTCGAAAGCATTAAGGCTGCGTTCATAACTGCCAGAAGGTAAATGAAAGGTATAATAGACAAAATGGCTGAATGTGGCCTTTGCAAGTGTTTCCACTGATGTTTGTGTATGAGGGAAGGAGAGAGTGTGTGTGCTTATATATTTATCAGTGTGGGTGTGTTGTTAAAAACCCTGTGTTTGATAGAGAGTCTGGCTCACTGAAAGAGGTCCTCTCAATTGAAAACATCAGATGACTGAGGAAACACTCCAAACATGCAGATGTTCGAAATCTTAAAAAGCCCTGAAGCACAAAACTTGCACCTCCCTGTAGGTTTTACATGTATAATTGAGTTTTGTATAATGATACATGACATATTCTAACCATTCACCTCATGATACCATGGTACAGGTAATTCAGCCTCTCTTCTCTTTTCCCTAAATAGAGGGAAATCTGGGACAGAGCTGTTGGGTTGATGGGGCAAAAGATATTCAGAATCAAGGATACAGTCAAGGTAAATGTGCTATCTGATCCAAATGGTAATTTCAGATGTCCACAGGGACAAGCTCATCAATACCAGCTCTTTTTCCCAGAGCAGGATGCAAAGAAGACATTATGGGAGATACAGAGCATGCAGTGTCATCATAATCCACTTCTTGTAGAAGTTAATAGACTTATTAAATGTAATACCTTCTAAAATGTCTTTGCAATTATATACCTTTGTTATAAAGAAACCATTTGTTTCTGTTTTAATGGTGACAGATATGTGTGTTGTGTCCATGGTCAACTGTAGTTCATTAAATGCTTTGCAGGCAATGCAGTGGGTAGTGTTAATTACCTCGAAGTTTCAGGATTTCCAGATCAGTCCTACAGTGTGTGTATGTAATGCTGCATGTTCTCTCTATGCCCATGGTTATTTATAATATGTTAGTATATTAGTATATTGCCTTGTACACATTTTCTTCCCTCCTTGTGAGTGTTTTATATTTTCTGGCAATTGTGCAGATGCTGTGGAGGCTGTTAATAATGCAGAGCAAGGATGGTTTGAATCTGCTTGCACTTGCTGTTTCACTCAAATGACAGTCTGGAAAGTACTGAAAATGCAGTGTTTTGGGCTACAATACAAATATTTTCTAAAAATGTGAGACAAAACCTTCTCTCATGTCCATGAGAGAATGACTGATCACAGACACATTACATATGAATGAAGTCCACTTCATTCCCATAGTATCATTCGTGAGGGCCTCAGAGAGGTATACACTCTGCTTTTGGTGTAACGCGTATCTCCTTAAAGAGAGATTGGCTCAAATTCTCAGTTGTTTACTTTTTAATCCTTTCATGGAAACCTGAGACACGACCCTCTGCTGATCTTATCTTCTTGACTGAAGAAGACAGCCTTTATAGGAGCCAGACATTAACTTGCCTGGCTTGCTTGTTCACATGGGGCTCTGAAGTGAGGATGTTTGTGTGTGTGTGTGTATGTGTGAGTGTGTGAACATGAAGCCAAGCCATCCCAAGGACAGTGTAGCTGTGTTGTCTAGGAAGAAGTTGCCTGTTCACAAGAACACAACCTGCCTGCCAAAATATCAGAACAAGAACAGAGACAAAGACTCACACAGAAAAACAAAAACACGTTCTCCTCCTTCAATATAATGTGACACACTAGCAAGTTAGCCAGGCTGTGATATGCACAGACCTGATGTAATGTGAATTTGGAGGACAAAATTATGTCTTTAAAGTTCAGGCCACTTTGAATGGTAAGGAATGGTAAGTCAAGATGACTGAAGACTTTACAATTCAGGGCTCCTTCAGATCATTAACAAAAATTTATTATGAGCTTTTTCTGCCAGCAATAGAGGTTCCCTTCCTCCATTATTTGAAGCATGATGATGAAATGGAAGAGACTAACAAGCATAATATCTTTATGGTGATTTGAAACTAGCTTTTCTATATCATGTTTATTGAGTAGCATGGTAGATGTGCTGATCCTGGATCAGTCTAAGGCTCAGATGGTGTATACCTTAATCCCACGGCTGTCTGTATCCTACATGAGGAAGAATGAAGGAATTCGTTCAGCTTCTCCTTATAATTGCAGAATTATACTTATTACTATTAGTAACACATAAAGTCTTCTTTGCACACCTAACATTTTATATTGCCCTGTTACATACCCCTGTTGTTTACAAAACAAGTACATAAATACAAGGGAATATTTTGTGAGGATTGTACTTATATGTACTTATATTTTGTGGCTCTTTTCATAATGAACATGAAATTATTGATCGAAGACAAGCAATGCAGAATTGACATTGACAAGAAGCAGTATTGACAGTATTAGATGATGGAAAATTTGTAAGTGGAATCAGTTTATTTAAAAATATATATTATGAAAGTGTCTCTTCCTTGGGCTATGTTGTGTGTGATAATCTAATACTTTCAAATTTAATTTCCCAGCGGTTCTCCACTAACTTTTGCTGGCCCCAGGGCACATGCAAAATGAGAGGCGAGCGTGTGCAGAAGTGGAGCTGTAGCTCTCCTGTGGGCCCAGGGATGGATCTATTTGTGGATCTGTTTCTCTCTCTCTGTCTCTCTCTCTCTCTCTCTCTCTCTCTCTCTCTCTCTCGCCGTCTGTCACTGCATTTGTCACAGATCGTGCCAAGGCTTAGCCTCAAAAGTACACGAGAGAGACAGTAACTGGAGCAGTAACCCAAGGAGAGAAGAATTAACACTTTTGTGGTCCAGCTTTTTTAAAAGTCAATAATTTTGTGAGCATTTCTGAAGAAAGACAGAAAATTCCAAGCATTGAGTTGGCACTGAGATATTCTGAGATGTTTGCTCAGTGCCTGTCAGTTAAACAGAGCATTTCAGTCACCTGCGGTGTTCCTGGGCTGCTGAGTTTTTCAGTCTGGGCTGGAAGCAGGGTGGGTGGGGTAGTGTATGCACTCTATGACCGCTCCTCCTCGTCCTCGTCTGCGCTGTCTCAGACTAGAGGAAAACAGAGCATATGAGAATACAATGTGGGAGGATGAGTAAAAGGCACGCTTGCCAGAGAAAACACAAACACATGGGGGTTCCAACGTAATGAGAGGCTTTGATCATCAGGTCATTTCAGCACCATGCAGCTTCAAAAGTTTGGTCTCAAGACAGAAGACACTGAGTCAGATGTAGACTTAAAATATAGTTACTGTTTACCTGCTAAAGCCTAGGGATTATGAAGGATTCTTTTCTTTCCACATCATAAACTCTTTTCCTAGACCCACATAAACTCACTGTTCACTTTATTAGGAACACCTGTACACCTGCACATTTATGCAGTTATCTAATCAGCTAATCATGTGGCAGCAGTGCAGTGCAAAAAAAATCATACAGTTACAGGTCAAGAGCTTCAGTTAATGTTTTGAAGAAAAGGTTTTGAAGAAAAAGTGTTATCCCTGCAACTTTAACTCTGACATGGATGTTGATATTAGAAGGGCTGGTTTGAGTATTTCAGAAACTGCTGATCTCCTGGGATTTTCACACACAACTGTCAGAGTTTGGGTGAGCCTGTGCCCATGATAGCCTCAGATTCTTGTTCTTGGCTGACAGGAGTGAAACCTGATGTGGTCTTCAGCTGTTGTAGGCCATCCATCTCAAGGTTTGATGTTTTGGGCATGTTGAGATGTTTTTCTGCTTACCACAGTTGTAAAGAGTGATTATTTGAGTTACTATATCATTCCTGGCAGTTCGAACAAATCTGGCCATTTTCCTATGACTTCTCTTATCAACAAGGGGTTTCCAATCCAGAACTGTCTCGACGAATATTATATAATATCACACAAATTGATTGACACTACTCCTACATTGTGAGAAAGAAATGACATGAATCCCCACCACTAAGCCCGATGAAAGTATGCCTCTTTGCTCTATATGTGCAGATGTGTTACATAGTTAGGCAATATATATATATATGTTATATATATGTTACATAGTTAGGCAATATTTGAGGGTATAAATCATTTAACTAAATTCAGTAATGGGTTTTACAGCTTCTTGCTGTGGTTTGTTGCTGTGGTAAATGGTTCAATACAAATGTGTAAATGAATCACTGGGAAAAACAACCTAAAAACAGCTTGGAATGAAAAGATCAAGTTATTAAAAAACATCAGATCCTGTTGTTTAAATGTGGCCATGCTGCAATGTGATGTGTGGGAGAATGTGTGAGGTCTGGGCTCATCATGTCTGATCTCTCCTCATGTTGGGGGAAGGGCTCGAGGCAGCACTCCGAATCACTGCTCAACAATTAATCTAGTTCAAATCTAGCTGTGCTGTAACTGTGCTGTGAAGGATCAGATGAACCTACAAGTCGTTTTAGTAAATCATTTGTTAGTGAACAATTTTTTAAACTTCATCCATATGTGAAGAATACATGACTTTTCACTAGTAGACTCTTTCCACTATTTCCAGAAGAGGGCTGTAATGACAGGAAAGGAAGTGAAGAGGCAGAGGAAGTGCATGGCTGACTTTATCACCATCTGACTAGCACGCCCACACAGGCTGAGAGGGCTAGCGGACTGTGAAAACTTCGACCTCCCAGTCACCTCAGATCCTCAGGTTCATCTGAGAGCCATTATCAGAAGGATGAGATGGTGGTGACTACCTTCTCAAAACAGATGGTATTATGATTCAGGGACACACCTACAGTTAAAAGGTTTCTAGTTACATCTTACAGAAAAGTATCTACAGATTAGGGTCAGTTCAGTCAGAGTTAAAAAAGAGATTAAACAGTTTTGTTAGAATTATTTTTGGCACACAGAAAGGACGGTAAGCACCTCAAAAATATTTTAAAACCTGTTAAGATGAAGCCAGAGTGGAATAACTGAACCTAAGGCAAATCCTTTCATCACACTGGACCTGCCAGCAGTACTGAGAGCTCTTGAATAACTATTGTACAGTCTCTACTATGGGAATGTTCTTAATTACAGAGACCAAACAAGACTGATATAAGGAGCCTTCATATGAAGGAACCTTCATGAACCAAAAGCATAATCTAACAAACATAGAACATTTTCTCTTAATCTCCCTCTGTTCAGATGAAGTAAACTGATACTAAATTACCAACAGCACTATTACTGCCGATAGTGAAGTAATAAAAAATTATTTGCGACATTACTTTCCTAAATGCAACTACAAGAATGAAGATTAAAGAGAAGTTCCTCTTAACAGAGGAATAAAGGGAGGAAACAACATTTTCTCATGCATCTCAGAGCTTGAATCTTGAATTGTGACCTTTGACCCAAAAGAAGTAATGTAGCATTTTCAATTTAGCTCTGTGATATTTGAATCATCTCATAGATTTTGTCCTAATTCCATAGCAAATAAAAATAATAATCATTTAAGTAAGCATTTTTGCCTCAACATTATCTTTTACTTGCGGTCTGTTTAGTTTAGTTAGTGATAGGAGAAACCATAACAAATGTTACTTTTTATTAGACTTATTTCTCATTATTTGGTTTAACTTGAATGCATTAGACTTAAAGTAAAATGAATAATTCACTTTGCCACGTAATTATAGCCAGTGAAGTCTTTTCTTTTTTCTGATGGCATAGATTGAGGAAAAATCATATATTCTTCACTGATTTGATTGAGCAAAACAAGACTTTTTTTGACATGGGTGTTTTTTGCAACCATTTCAATGTTTTCTGTTAAAAAGGTCATCAACCAATCCTATATAAGAGCAAATGGTTCTAGTGAATTACTACAATCTGATTACGTGTTGTCAGGTGAGATTGTCTTTTGGTCAGGAAATTTGTCCTTTCACTGTTTTGCTGTTTGCACACACACACACACACACACACACACACACACACACACACACTCACACACATCCACACTCTCTCGCT
>JAQQZR010000012.1:11628681-11648019 GCA_030068235.1 Notoglanidium macrostoma
CACACACACACACACACACACACACACACACACACACACACACACACACAAACACACACACACACACACACACACACTTTTGTGTACTTTTGGCATGAATCCATTGACCTCTGAACCCAACCCCCCCCCAAAGGCATTTAGGCATTTCTTTCCAGAGAAACATGGGCTCTTTAGCTCTGGGACTTCCTCAAGCGTGGCTGTATGCACTAGTGTAAACTCAGTGACCCTGCTAAACCAAAAACTCCTACAGTCTACTTAAAACAGCAGCCACTACATGCCACCAGAAGTGCAATGCAGGAAGGCATGAAGTCTGAATAGAGCTGCCCGAGAGGTTTCACGGTGTTTTGTAAGATTATGTAACACATAAGTCTTCTGGAGGAAATGTTCCTCTGTGAGTACAACATTACCAGATGTTTAAAAGATATCTTTGCTGATGTTAATGGGACATCTACCTTTGTGCTATGGTACAAGATTTTAATATGTCCCTTTAAAAAGGTAGGAAATATGTATACTGTGGTAAACTTAATATGGGAGAAAAAAGACTTTAGATATTTATAGGCCGAATTCAAAGTAGGACATTTTAAATCTGGTCAGAGTGGCCAAGTAACTGCCTTTGGTCAGCTGGTTATTGCTTCCTACATTCTTATAAAATGCAGTATTTAGGTAGTATGAAAACACATGAAGAAAGAAAGAAAGAAAGAAAGAAAGAAAGAAAGAAAGAAAGAACAATTATGAAGTGTTTACTGGAATACATTAAAGCTTGAATGTAATCAGTGTAGGCAGTGTTTCAGAAAACATTGAAATTGTATAACAGGAACATTAAATGGTCATGATTTAGACAGAATTCTATACATATATACGTACACAGTGCTTTCAAGCTTTGCTACTGAGTACAAGTATAAAACTGCTCAGCCATAAAATCACATTCACATAATGCAGCAGACTCACAGACCCAGCTCTGAGCAGGAGAAGAAACAGGGTGACAAAGAAGCAATGGAAGAGTGAATAGATAGTTATTATAAATGTGCAATTACAGTGGATCAGACACTACGCATTTTCAGAGTAAAGTAATCAAATCTGTCATTATCTCAGAAACCACACAAATCTTCCAAAATATGTTGAAAAAATCCATGTTAGCCAACTTAAACAAGCTCCTCTTTCCAGCACATTTCTTTACAAGACAGGCACATGAGCTTTGTGCTCAGGATGGCTCAAGATCTTTCCCTTCATTTCACTGCAGTTGTATCTGGATCTTAAACTGTAATAGCTGCTGTAGGAAGTACTGTCAGCACACAAAAGTACTAAAATACTCAGCTTCTAAATTCCACTAAAAGAAGGGCTGAAAAAAGAAGAAATTTAATGCTAGTATAGTTACCTCTGTAAGTATGATATACAAAAATGCAAGATCCACATGGCATGTACAATAGTTAGTAATGTTGCCATGGAATATGCTGTTTATGGAAGTACCTAAAATGCTTAAGCGTGATATTTTCTTCCTTAAGGGAATAAATTACACATATGGTTATGTATACAGGAATCTCTATAATAATTTCCATCAAGTAAAGGGTAAATCTCTTATTATGTTTTTACATGTATTCTTTTCAGATACCAAATAATATCTATCAAGAAATTTGAAATCTAACAATATTTCAGTGGTCCAGAAAAGAAAGAAAGAAATTTGATGCCCAGATGAATTTCATACATACAGTGTTGACTTCTTTGAAGGGACTCTGGCACTCTGAAATGGTTGGCTAGGAAGCAAGCCACACATATACAGTTCTGCTCAAAATACTTACATGGAAACATTCTATCCTTGTAGGAATTCACTTTTACACAGACACACAGTCTCACAGACACTCATACACACACATGGCATGGATCTGTTAGCTCTCGGATATACCCCTGTGCTCAGGTCTTTGGCAGCATGAACCCATTGACCCTGCCTGAGAGGCGGCCTCTCCAATAAAATAAAAGTGGTCAGTCCCAACACTTACCAGAGTACTGAGACAAATTAAGTCAAATTCAGATCCACTTTGCAGCCTTTTGACTTTGCCTTTTGACAAACTACTGACCATCACTTATTGCCATCTTATATCAACATTGTCTATAACTTCAGCCATTTGTACATTTCTAAAGATTATTCAAAAATATTTTTTAATGAAGCATGCATTCAAATTATTCATAACAATGTCAATTTCTATATTTGTTATAATCTCCAGCTTCATCGTGTACTTTTTATGGTAACATGTCCTACCACTGAATCAACAAAATACTCATTTTAAATTGTTCTGTTTTTGTGGTTGAGTTATTAAATCTCAATGCTGGAACTATGTGTGAAGAAGGACAGTGAGTGAGTGAATGAGAGAGAGAAAGAGAGAGAGAGAGAGAGAGAGAGATGAGAGTGTCAGTCATGTGCCATACCTCAAAATGATTCAGACTTCACTAAGAACATGTTGTTCCACTTGAAAGAAGGAAAAAAACACAAGATTTCTGTGAAGCTCATAAGCTCAAGCAATACAGACCTTCTGTCATACTTTGGTGTGGAAACACTTCACCCTCTCTGCACATATGACCATACAAAGGCTGGACAAATTTGCAGTCCATTTAATCACAAACTAGTCATTCACTTCTCTGTAAATCCTAAAACAATCGGACATATATAACAAACATAACTAAGGCACTAGATATAAAATTGTGATATAAGACCAAACACTGAGGAACTTTATAGTTTAGTGCACTAACCTCAAGTAAGTTAAAGGTCCACTATATAGGATTTAGGGGATCTATTAGCAGAAATGGAATATAATATTCATAAATATATTTCATTAATATATAATTACCTACAACTATGAATCATTGTATTTTCATAAGCTTAGAATGGGCACTTTATATCTACATTGCGCACGGGTCCACTTCTATGGAGCCGCCATGTTGCGCCGTTATGGTAGCTCAGAATGGACAAACCTCTAGGGAGCGCCTTCTATGCTTCATCCTTTTAACAAATTTTGAAAATTGGAGTATCATACTTATTATTAATTATTATTATTGCATTTTCGTAGCACAGAAAATGCAAGGGAAGGTGAATATTAGTAGATGGTCACCATAGCTTTTAATACAAACTTGGAAAGGGAGGGACATTTAGTTGTTTGAATCTTACATAGTGGATCTTAAGCTTTCAGTCTGTGGGTAAATAAGTGGCAGCGTTAATCACATAATAGCAGGGCTCAGATAATTCTGCTCCTGTGACAAAGACTACAGGTAGTTCAAATAACATAAAATAGTAGGTTTGTTAGTAGGTTTAATTTGAAAAAGACTATTACAGTTGTTTGTGCTTAAATGATCTTGATTTATGCTGGAATAGTAATTCTTTATGTAATTGTGGAGGAAAATATTTTGTAAAATATATTAAATATATAATTTTATATTATATATTAAATGTTATTATATTATTAATATTAAATAAATATGAATATTAAATATAAATATATATTTTCATTTCCATCCCAAGTGTCTAATCTGTGTAAGATTCTAACTTTGAAAGGCCTTTTGCATGACTGGCATGACAGCTTACCCCCATCTTTCATTTTGCAGATCGTGAGCCCAAAACATAGCTCTACATCATCATTTCAGACTTAGCCTTACTGGGTTCCACGGGAGGCCTGGTGACCAGGCCAGGCACCAGGAGTACCTTTCATGAGGTGTCATTAGGATCTCTTCTTGTCTGACATTTACCCTCAGAGCTGTGCACAAAGGGTGACCCTACTGGGAGCTCTTGACATTGCTGACAAGCCATTTCTCCGTGACAAGGTTTATTCCAATAAAGGGTGTTGTAAATAATTACACAGTAAAAAGCTTATGCAAGTGTGCTTAATGTGACTTCAGTGTACTGTATTTCAAGCAGATTAGTAGCAATTTAATACAAGTGAATACAAATTAAGGAAAAGATGTAGGCATATGTAGACAACGTAAGTATGTGTTCATCACATACTCATCGTACTATACTAAAAAGTATACTTTTTCATATGGGATTCCATCTCCACCTTGTGCATCCAGGCACAAACACCAGTGAGCCATGATCTCCAGTGCTCTCTGTTTTATTCTGCCCCACTCATACTATTATCCTCACAAACACGTTTTTGCTTGACCTGGTAAGTTGTTGAGCTGGGGTTGTGTTGTAAACATAAATAAATACCCAAGGTTCTTCTGGTCTTTAAATAGGCTCTGGAAATTTCCAAGGATAACAGTTTGTGGCCCAGTGTCTGTCCTCATATTTAGACATTATGTTGCTTTGTGGAAGCACTTCTGTGTTGTTCCCAAATCAGTGGTAACCAATCCTAACGAAGCCAAGGACAGACAGTTGCATATCACAGGGTTTAAAGACCTGCAACAAAGGTTTATCTCTCTCAGCAAGGACAGACTTTTACCTACTTTTAAAATTTTAGGGTTTAGAATAAACTGGATTAATTCAGTCTGTTTCTTATAATGCATTACTGTGTAAAATGCCATAAAACCTAATGGAATAGAATGTGCAATTTTGTAAAAGAAGAGATAAGTGATACTTAAGTGAAAATATTGACTTTGTGTCAAAAAAGGGGCTCTTAAGTTGCACGACAGAAAAGTGTTCACCCTATTGTGAACCATCTATGGTAGATTGCAAATTCAAATCCTGACTAACAGAATTAGCCGTGCTAGTGGGAAGTATGGCATTACTTTCTCTTCCCTGTTAGTAACAGTGACACTAGTCAATCGTGGGCGTATGTAAGTTCACATATGCATCAGAGGGCACTTTCCTCTGCATACAGCACTTTCCTCTGAGTGTGTTACATTACCCTGTGATGCAGCATGAATAACAGGTCAAAAAGATGTGATTGCCTGGCTTCATATGTCTTAGAGGAAGCATGTGTTAGCCTTCACCCTTGGTTGAAAGCTGTTGTATGATGGGGAGAGTTAGCTAGTGGGTTGGAATTGGCCAAGATGAAATTAGAGAGGAAATAAAGGTGGTGGAGGAAGTTAGTGAAAAGTGTACTTGAATGACTGCAACCATGGTCATGGACATGTCAAAATGGTCTATTGTTTGAAAATTCATAGCTATTTGTACAATGCTCAATTCATATAAAAAAACTTATAAAAGTTAAGGTTAGGAACAGGGTTAGCATAACTACTTTTTTATAATTAGTGCTGTTTCCAAGGACAGATTTGTACAAAATTATATTATATCCATGTTTATTTTGATATAGTTAGTACAAGTTAACTTTGAGATTTACAATAACTACTTATATGATATAAATGAAAACAGAAGGAATACAAATGAAGGTTTTTTGGATATGCAGGAGTATAAGTATAACTTTTCAATTGCACTTAAAGAACAAAGCACAGATGCTCTAAAATGATAGTTAATATGATAGTTAATTCATATAATAATTTCAGATTTTAGTAGTATGCTTTTCTATCTCTTAAGAGCTAATTTTATGAATATATTATACATATACATGCTATTTAAAGCATTTACCTTTGCATTTACATGCAACAGCATTTGGCAGAACTTCCTTATCCAAAGTGCATCATAGTTCCCACCAAATAACATATCCTCATGCTCATGTAAATAGGTCAGGTTTTAATAATACGATCAAACTAAACTCCTGTTAGAGAGGCACAACAATAAAACTATAATAATGTCAAGTTCACTATTTTAAATTAATGCTCATTTACATCTTTTCATCTTTACATATACTTCTCTCTCTCTCTCTCTCTCAATACATATGGTGTATATTATCAGATTGAAAATATTCTTAGCTGCAAAAGCATAATTTGTTCTCATTTCAGTCATACAGTCAGACATTTGAGTGTTCATGTTAGGAATGTTAGCGCAGTCATGGTAGTCACAGAAGTAAAGATAAGAAAGAAATAATATTGACTATATGGTGAGGAAGAGGAAGGAAATGTGATAGACAGGAAACAGAGAGAGTGGGGAAGACAGGGAGAGATAAGTTCATAACCCTGCAGGGCTGGTGGTGTATATAGCAACATCAGTCCAAATTAACAGGAGAAACAAAGGCCTCAGATCATCCACATATGTATATGGCAGGCTCACGTAGCACTACCATCTGTATCTCCTTTCTCTCCTCCTTATCTAATCAGCACCACAGGAATCACAAAAATAGCCAGAGGATAGACAAGTGTTTGTACCCAGATATCTTCACGCTACATTTGCATGCAGAATGATATGAATATTCATGGAATCAGAGTGAGCTGCATTTAAATTAAGAATGTCTAAGGTGTGAAGAGATCTAAGGGCACTATAAAGGTTAAACTATTGAACTGCTTATAAATGACCCTGCACTTTTTTTTTGTATTTGGAATGTTGCCTATCCTAGAAGGCTATTTGTTGGCCGCCCAGCCCCAGACTATTCTGCAGAACCCTGTGCTGGAACCAGGCCAGGAGCTTTTTAATTGCTGAACTGAACACTCATATCCCTAATGTGGGCTACAATGTTATATAAGTGTATGAATATAATGGCCTTACCAAGAAAAGTAAGCGTAAATTATGTAAAACCACGTTTCTATTTATTGGAGATGGCAGCCCATCTGGGACATGTACTACCAATAGATATGACAATTTTTAGTAGCTCATGACTAATTTTTAGACACAAAAGAGGTCTAAAGAGGTCTGTGTAACTTTCTTGTCTTTCACACTGCCATCAAATCAAATACGCTCATACAGAGTGCACTCTAAATACCTGATCCGTGGTACAACGTTCTTAAAGTAAGTAGAGATGCTGGTTGTTTTGTTCCAGTCCTATGGGTCGACAGGTGGCCACTTGTTTTGCTTTTCTCTTACAAATGCATGGTACAGTCCATGCTGCACAGGTCAATAGTGATTATAACATGACTGGCAAGCATACAGCTGATTAAACAGGATGGTTTTTTTTCCGATCTGTCACCTGATATGAGCCAACAAAAGCATGAGTCTGCCTTTCTTTGTACTAAGATATAATGAGATTTTGCATGAGGACTGACACATCTGCCTTGCATGATTTAGCTCAGGAAGTGTTGGATGGTTTGTCATAGACCATAAGTAGCAGTATTCCTTATCTTCTCCTAGAATGACAGCATGCACCAATTACTAACGTCATTTCACTGCAGTGGCTAATGGTCCAGTCCGCTGGGGATGGTGTCACTGTGATTGAATTAGATGATGCACCATGGGGTGACAGCTGATCTCTGTGTGGCACGCTGATTCTAACTAATTCAGCTTTTCACCACTGAGACAGCAATTGTCAAAGTGCGGTCAGGCACAAAATTTACTAATTACCTGGGGCTCTGTTAGATGCTGTACTTTTCACTCAGGGTCTCTTATTAAAATACTTCTGTTTGAAGGCTAAAAAAACTGACTGTAGATGTTATACGCATTGGTTTATTTTATGTTTTCTTTTTTCACTTGTTAGTTTGAGAATTTTGCTAAAGGTTGATCAGGATTCTATTTTATTTAATTTTATTTAATTTTATCTTATTTTATGCCTTGCTGTCTGTTTACTTACTTTATTATTATTATATCTGCTACTGATGCTTTTGCCTATTGTGCTATTTTCTCTGCCTCTGTAATGCAGAAAATTTCCACATTGTGGTATTAATAAGGATTATCTTACTTTAGCTTATTAGTAAGTAACTGTGATTGTCTCTGTCAGGCAGTCAAGCCACACCACGACTGGCCCTCATTAAGGTTAAAAATTAAAACTTCCATGCTACAGAGAGCAAATGATTAATAATGGGCAAAACCACAACACAATTAATTTAAGAGACAGGGAAGATGCCTCAATGCAGATTAATTTACATGTAGAGTTAAATGTAGAATGTTTCGGTAGTGAGAGACTGTTGGGTGGTGGAGAGTGTTCAGATTGCTCTGGATCATATGGCGCTCTCCTGATGAGTGGAGCACAGGCGGGGCTAGTGCACTTATATAATCCAGTTAAAATATGCCCTAGTCACATGGAGCATTCAGCTCCGGACAGTGAGAGATATCCCACTGCTGCCTAAGCTATGTTGGCAGCCATTCAAACATACAAACACACACACACTAAAGAGTCATTAAAGAGTGAAATGTGGTTCTCTGCCAAACTTTTGGCGCCATGCCTCCATGTGAACTCTGCATGGAAAAACAAGCTTTCACAATTCACATGTAACTAATAGAAATCTTCACTCAGAAGGTCTACAGAACACACACAAACACGCTTTCTCTCCTTCTCTCTCTCTCGCTCTCTCTATCACTCTTTCTCTCTCTCTTAGGGGTACAGGAAAAGAAATGAATGTGGGCAAGCAGAGGGAAAAATGCTCAGCCCCTTTAAGTTTCAGTGCAAGCTTCCTGGAGGCATGTTGTGTTTCATTTCTAGTGAGACTGCATAACCTTTCACACACATTACCACACACGCACAAACAGTCATTACTGCCTACTGATTTCAGGTCTTTTTTCCACCTAAAGTATTTGCAAAAGTTCAGCTAAAAGGTGGACACGGCTGGTACGCAAGAAATGCACTCCATATGCAGCCAGATCATGCAGAGCAGCAAAGACTGATCCCCTAAAAGTGCTGAGTGAGCATCAAAACCTGCATAATGGAAAGGTTACATCTGGCTTTCATGCTCTAAGGATAAGCAATCTGACCATCCGATCTTCAAACACCAGCTTGACATGAAGCTGTCATCAGCCATTTTACTGTCTCAGGCTGTAGTGGTAATTCAGTAAGTGTTGATAATGTGGGTGTGTGAATAGTACAGTTGGGCGCCAGAGCTGAACAGTTAAAAACCTTTTATGTGCACATAACATACCTGGTTACATAATGAATAACCACACACCTCCTCTGCCTCTCAGGGCAATGTCTCAGCATATCAGCCTGCTTCTCAACAGTGACATAAAACATTGCAGAATGTGCAATTGTGTTAAAACCCTATGCATCTACAGCACTTTTTCTCCTACAAAAATTAAACAGTGAGAAGCTTATTTGTTAAAACCACACAGAGCAGTGACCCTTATCTCACTTTGTCTTTTAGTGTGCGTTGTGGAAAATATGTTATGTAAGAGCTGTTTATTTGTAATGCTGTGCTCAACTATTCAGGTGTGACTTTTATCATTTCTCAGCCATATATAAAAGACAGCACAAGAATGAGATTAGTTGTCATAATTGTAAAGTACAGATGTCCCTTCCTCTCTCTCTCTCTCTCTCTCTTTCTATCTCTCACACACACTCTCTCTCTCTCTTGCTGTCTGCTTAATATGTTATCTCAGTGCTGAGTGTTTGCATTATTCTCAGCTATCTGGGTGTGATTTATGTGTGTTCACCCTCATATGGGTACACCAACATATATACACTTCTCCTCAGTAAACAAAATAAATATGGCTTAGAGCAGATGGGGGTATTGCTGCTGAGTCAACTAAACCAACGAGGAGCCACACACATCTGTACTTCTTACCTTTTTTTAGCTTTCCTGGTTCAAAGCTCTATTAGGAAAGACATTTTGCTTTTCCACTTCTATGGAATCCTGTAAACCACTCACCTGGGAATTAAACATCACTTCTATCAAAAGGAATGCACAGAAGCACCCATACATCTTGTGACATCTCAGGAAAGTTAGTATTGCACCTATTTGAATACTTTTCTCCATAGACAGGTAGTTTAGCCTTGCTGCTACACATCCAAAAAACAACTGCAGTATTTGCATCATTATCAAGTGAGCTGAGAAAAGCATTGAGTGAAATTTTTCCTCTTTTTTGCAAAAATAATGCCAGTGTGTCAGACCATCAGGATCGTTGCAGATGCCACCCACTTCCCATCTATCATTAATTTCAGGAGCTCCCTTCTGGGAAGGACATTAAAGCCAAAACAAAACCACCTGAAGAGTTTATTAAGAATCAAAATCTTCAACTGAAAATTTCCCACTCACACTGATAATACTGAACTTTAACAATTTTAAGTGCTTCACACAGCAAACCTGGATTTACTGAAATCATAACAAAACAATAACAATAACCATTTTGCACCTGTGTCTTGTATAGTTATACAATGAACTCAGTCAGAAATGTCAATGCACCTGTGTCTCTGTTAGCATAATACTCTTTTAAGTAGTTTCCAATATGGCAAAGCAAATTCCTCTATGTACTTGAATATTTAAGAGCAATTGTACCTTTTATAGGGAGTCAAACCTGGCATGCATGCACAATCTCTATCACACTCACATATGTGGAAAGGACAGCCTTCATATCCTGGATATCTACAGTGTCTAAGTCAGGAAAACAGATGAGCCTGGTCCAAAGAGTTCTCTGTGAATGAAAGTGAGAAGGAGAGCACAGCTGCAAGCCTCCTCTCCATTCCTATAAGACTCTGAATTACACAGCCTGTCTGACAGCACCTGCAAATCACAGAGCCAATTCCTATCTTTGACACTAACCTGACCCAAGGATCAGCACCACTGGGAGTGTGTGTGAGTGTGTGTGTCGGGAAGGTCAAGGAGGTGGAGAGCTGGAAAATGTCACACACGCTGACCCCTGGTTTGCAAAAGAGTCAAGACAGAGGTGAAATTTCTGGACTTATTAAGAGAAAAAACTGTGAGGATGCTATGTGAACTCTGTCTCTATCTGACTCTGTCAAAATGAAATCTGTGATCAGCACTGTTCTCAGTGGTATATTGTACTGAAATGAAGATCAGGTCTTCCTGAAGACCAGGATTGATTTAGTGGGTGTTACGGTTAAGTTCAAGTCTCTGAACTGCTTGTTTGAGTAAGACTTGAGTAAGAACCCTCACGTAAATCTACAATTATATACACACCTATACACACATGCCTATTACTATTGCAGAGCTTCACTACACAATCCTAAATGCACCATGATCTGTTTTAGTCTGTATACCTTTCCACAAGAAATTTAGTACATACTATATATTATCT
The DNA here is from genome assembly GCA_030068235.1 of Notoglanidium macrostoma. Taxonomy (NCBI): domain Eukaryota; kingdom Metazoa; phylum Chordata; class Actinopteri; order Siluriformes; family Auchenoglanididae; genus Notoglanidium; species Notoglanidium macrostoma. Next base: position 11,639,615 of record JAQQZR010000012.1, read on the forward strand.
ATATAATCAGAAATACTGCAAGGTTTGGCAGGGCATGGTTTTGAGGGTGATTTGAGTGTGATACTGTAAGTTGTATATGTATTAAATCCCTATTGTTCTCTTCTTCTTAGGTTGTCAATAATACCCAACAACCACAATCCATATGCATGCATTTTCTCCCTTTCTTATATGATGTAAGACTGCAGAGTGCTTTGGACACTCACAAAGCATGTCCCAAACTCTATAATACTGTCCAGTGCACTGACAGACACAGAAACAACAGAGGAGGGATAACAGAAATCTGTAAGGCGTGCTAATAGTTGCTTGCTGTCAAATTAGCAGTAAACTGAACAGTTAACAGCAGAGGACCTATGCATTTTCAGCTACATTAAAAACCAACCCACATTTAGTTTTATAACCACAAGGTGCCATCTATAGGACCAGACTCTTTTAACTACACACCTTACTTATTAGTCTCATTATAGATACAGAATAATTGGTAATATTTTTTTTAATAATGTATTAAAATAAATAATAACCCATGACTTGAAACTGCCTACCAATGGTTTCTTTTTAACATCTTTAATGTTCTAGTATTTCATCAATCTATGATTGATAAAGTCTGTAGGAGGGTGAGTAGAAGAAACATTTTGTCCTTCATTCTCTGTGAGGAGAGGAGAGAGAGGATGGGTTGCTTTCTCTCCCACATATTCAGATTTCTCTACGAAAAAACACTGTGACTCATGCCTCCAGGCCCTGTATCTTCACCTGGTCCCTCATCAGAAAACTCATCTGAGGACAGCAGAGAGAGAGAAAGACAGAGAAAGTGTTTGTGTGCATGTGTATGTGAGTCACCAGTCACATTCTTTTGTCATAATGAGATTACTTGAACTGGTCTAGTCTGATACAATAGCAATGAACCTTAAACTTCCCACTACATGTTTGTTTGTTTTACTTTTTGGTCAACATTCATTGTCAGAGTTTTGTTTGTTGAAAGATCAGATGAGTGAGGTATTTGTCAATGTTACACTTCTCTGTCTATAGCAATAGGTCCACCTGCTAAAATCAGAGTGTAACATTTCTGATTCTCTAGTGTCTCACTGCCGGAATCACTGAACCATGAAGATGACTGAATAGAATTACTTAAGCATTACTAGCATTAATGTTAAAGTAGGTGACAAAACTCAGTGGCCTGTCTATCAGATATAACTAACATCTGGTGTATATAAAAATAATATATATGCTCACTCACTTTCAGTTTTTATATGTGTATAGTTTTATATGTGTATAGTGAAAAGGGACCATCACATATTGTATTTAAACCACCACCGACCATCATTCCCAGCACAACCCTGACACAGACACGGCAGTGGCATGGTTGTGTGTGTGGTACAAGTGCGTTGGGGTGCAGTAGGGTTTTAAAACAACACATTACTGCTGGGTTGAGAATAGCTCTACAGGGAAGAGTGAAGCTATAAATAATACCTCTGAAATAGGTATGCCTAATAACATGGCCACTGAGTGGATGTTTTCAATGTATGCCGTTTTTATCCCATCAAAATGGTTCAAACTTATCATGTGGCATTTAAAAAGCCACTTTCAGCAGAAAATGCCCATAAAATAACCGTTAGATGACATCAGGAGGGAAGGCTGTATTCAGCATTGTCAGACAGGTTTCACCAGTGCAGGTTAAATATGGTTAGGAACTGGATGTGTATGCCTTTGGAGAAGTGTGGTTTGATCTGGTTTGGAGCGGTCCGCCCTCACACACTGCAGTGTTTACGCTCTGACTGCGTAATACATCACGTGTTTTACCCAAAGCAAAAAAAATTCACACTGTGGTGCGTCACGTTCATCCTGTTTCATTCATTCCTTTACTGCTAAAGTCTTTATCGTTAACTCGTTCGATTTACGAGCAGCATCGCACGTGCAGTTAACTGGAGGCGGAAGCGGAAGGCGTGGCCAAAGCACTACACGTGAAATCTGTCCTGCTGTGGTTCTGCGTGTAAATATTTGCGGTTAATTTGCTGTCTGTTTACGGTTCGGAAATGAACAAACTATGCGTGAAACAGTGTTCTAGGACACAGTGTACTATTTAATTAGTAAACACTAATGGCAATTGTTAACCTTCTATTTTGGCGTGGATGTCGTTGAATGGACGGATTGTACTCTTTTTGAATATGGTGATTCGATAGCAGCTCTCTCGCAGAGGCCATTCGCATCAGCCTCACCGATTTAATGAGGCGTGAATAAGTTTGCCACTGGGAGCAAAAACAGAGCCGCCGAGTTGACAGTCCATCCGGCTGTTGCTGGAGTGAAACCGATCCGCGTGTCCACGTGCTTTTCTGTATTTCCATCTCATTTGCATATAGAAGCTCGGCTCGCCTATAGCTCATGGCCGCTCCTATAACACGAAGATTATTGGTCAGCTCTGGCTGTGGAGCGGCGAATGGGAGAGCCCGGTGTGTTTGGTCCCGCCCCCGCAGACACGTTGCCTGGGGAGCAGTAACACGGGCCGCTCAGTCGCAGCTCCGCATCACGGAAAAGCACGAAGCTTGGCGACGCGTTGCCCACCGTGTCCTGGACTTACCTCTGAAACAAAGGAAAGCGCACCATTCCCTTATATCCTGAAAAAGGTACGACCGCGTTCATAATAAATGAACAGACCCGCTTTGACATTGCTAGGTACTTTGGATGGCAGATATTTACGTTATGAATTTACACAATGGTGTATGTGAGGAGATGTAAAGAGAGTTTAGAGGACTTGCCTACAGCTATGCAGTGAAATTGGTGCTGGTTATTGTTCGGACTCATTTATACAGATATGAAGCGTGCTGCTTACACAATCCATCCTGATAACTCTGTAGACCAAAACATGGCGCCTTTCTTTTTCTTTTTGAAACATCTATTATGAGCGCATATTTATTCAGGGATTAGAAGAGATACATGGAACTATAGACTGAAACAAACGCAAGCGTATTTGCTAAACAGATTTCTATAACATGTAATTGGCCCTCAGCCAGTAATAATAATAATAATAATAACAACATGCTCCCTGGGTAGTTGTTTGAGTTCAGGCTGCGTTAAGGTGTTGTCTCTACTGCCCCACCCTCAGTAATCCTACAGGTAAAAAGCTGTTGATGCTTTTGCAGCAAATTTTTATTTTCTTTAAACACGTTTCTCCTTAAAAGATCCTCGACTGCTGTGGCCACGTCCCACACCGCATGCTTTACTAAATAATCTATAAAACCTGTGGAGTAGTTTACTATTTGACCCAGGCTACTATTTAATTCTATAGCATGCGGTTTTGTAAGTTTTATCGTCTGACTTTTTCCAGAGTGTCTTCCATGCCATTAGACTGTGCAGAATGTTGTGATGTCAGAAGGGATTTATTTGTTGTGTTTGTTGATCATGGCACTGCCAAGGCTGGTCTTTGTATCACTTCTCGGCTGTTCTCAGTCATCATGGTGTGCGCCACTTTCCTGCTTTGAAACGTTTGAAAGCTTAAAAAAATGATCAGATGGAAATGGTGCCATTAGTAATTCATCACCTTTCAGAGCTCGGTTATATAATGTACACTGTTATTCGAAAGCACGTGGAAACCCAAGGAAATAAACGAATATACTAAAACATGTTCTCTACAGTCACTGTTTTTGAAGGAAAGTACAGAATATTGATTAATCTTTCCAACTTTTGGCCTCATTATTTATGCATCTTTTAGGCATAAGAAGTTAAAAAAGCTGGTTTTCTTTATGAAACTTCTATTCAAACTGTTTATAGGCTGCCCATTGAGAGTAAACGACTCTTTCCCCATCTGACCTCATTGCTACTTGCTAGATAAGTTGTCTCATGGTGAAACCCTCATGTGAATTACTATGAAAAAGCTTTTCCCTGCTGACATAAGATACTGTATGCTGACTCTCTGTCCTATGCTGCATTAACAGGAAGAGTAGCACTTAAAATTCCAAATAAATCCCCCAGTTAATTGTCATTATGTCTTCTATAACGTTCTCGCCAGTGAAAAGCTTAATCATGCTCCGAATGCTGAATGTCTCAAGCTGAAAAAAAGGCCGTCTTGATTTATTTTCTGTCTTGTTACAAAGCCAGCTTTTGTGCTCATCAACTCCAAATGCTTTTAAAATTCTGTTCCTAAGTGGGACTCCGGTACCCATATTTTGTGTAATAAATGTCAGCGTTGCAGCTCCATTAAAATGGCTGTCGTCGAGGGACTATTGTTTCCATCTCATGGTGGCTGTCATGGCTGCTGTGATCCAGTTTTACTGAATGAGCAGTTGAGGCTCTTGGTGCATGCTTTCAGCCACCTGGCTACCCAAGAGTTTCCATCAATGAAGGTTTTATAATGAGGGGAAAATACATGCCAGTTATTTTAAATGTAAAAATGTACAAATTTACAAATATGAGCACATCTATTTGTAAGAAATTATTTATACACCCATACATAGTTCTTGTTTGATTAATACACCACCTCATGTACACAATGGATAGTCAGTCACAGGCAGCATGTTGTTCAATTATTTAATTGAATGGGCCACATGGCGGATTTCTGTGGTTGGGAAGTATGGTCAGTCTTCTATATGCACACTGTTTATCTGCAGTGTGGAGACTCAGGTGTTGGGACTGGATGACCTGTGCCTTACAGTGTTGGCACTTTACACACATGCTAAGCCTGGTATCTTTCAGCATAAAAGCTTGCATGGCTGTTAATCTCCCTGACAGTTTCTGATAGTTGATATTTTAAAGACTCAAAAAAAATAAATGAAGGCGAATGGTAAAGACTGTACGAAATAGTGTTTCTTTCTCCAGATTCTGCCTGTACATGCCCACAAACAGGTTTTTTCTAGTGTTTTAATTGTATTTCTGTTAGACTTACGGTAGGTGTCTTATCTTTTCCACAGGCCAGTAATGAAGCGGCCGAGGATGTCTGCATCAGATTCGGACTATTCCATTGACTGGCTGGCCAGTGATGATGAAGAGTATAATGAAAGTGAGCTGGAGACTGAATGTGATCAAGAACAGGACACATTGCCCACCACTCCTGCAGTTCGGGACAGGTGTGGCGCTCAAACCTGCAGGAAAAGCAGTGACACCTTAGTGAAGGATAAGGAGGACAGGAGCTGCAGGAGCAGCCCCCCCTCGAGCCCAACTAGCTCTTTCAGCACTGGAGACAGAGAGCCTTCACCCTCGGGACAGGAAGACATGTCTGGCCACAGCTGCACCTCGGGAAACCCTAAAGGCAAAAGCAGACAGGCGCAGAAGAGAACACGGTGCCTGCCAGAGCAAAAAGAAAAGCAGCTCACAGCCAGCCCAACAGAGAAGGACAAACTGTTTGCATGCAAGGTGAGACATGTTGTCTTCCAGGTACATGCAGTGCAAGGAAAGTGCCAGTTTTACAAAGAAGTGCCCTTATCACCCACATGATCTATATTCACATACAAGCAGAACAAATGTTCGAAATAAGCATAGTGGAACTTTTTTAAGAAGGCCTTCTCCCTTCTATCAAGTTGAAGAAACTCTGAGTTTTTGTGAGTCACCAGGACTTATTGCATTTATAGGGCTACCATAAAACACCACTACTGGTGTATAGTGCTATGTTGAAGGGTCAATAATTCACTTTGCTCTGCCTTTGTAAGCTTGTTGTTGACTGCATACATATACAGGGCCCAACATGTGAGGTGCAAAAATCTAAATGAATTTAATATTTAATTATATAAAATGGATTTGTAGAGAATGTTGGATTTAAAAAATTACACACAAGATACAATCTCTTCAGAAACAAAAACTATTTTGAAAACATGTCCTCAGGACACTTTCAACAGTAGAGTTATTCTCTATCAGATAATAACTAGTGTTAGAAAAAAGATGTTGAATGATGGTTTTTGTTCCAGTGTGTGGAGTTGCAGTGCTATATTCACCCACTCTCCTCAATCCTGAATGGCCTCCGTTCTGGCAGATACAGAGAACGTAAGTAGCAGTTTTCTCTCAAAATGTTTTTTACATTGTTCTATAGAAAGTGTTTTCAGCTGCAGTTCTGGGCTCACACGGCCCTACACTGGGCTTTCCCTACTTCCCCTTGCTACAGTCTCACCCAACTCACGCCACACTACCAGAGGTTTCCATCTCCAAAATACTAATGCACTTCTGGTTCATCCAAGTTCTCACCTGTAGCCCCTTCGTCCATATTTACCTACAGCCTCTACAACCTGGTTTCCTATAGGTCATTGCGAAGTCTTGCCCGCCCCTGGATAGCATTACTGAGTCTTATTTTTCTGTATGTGCTTCTCAGGTTTGTGCCTTAGATTCTTTTCTTGTCTTTGGATTTTTGCCTGTTGTATTTGACTGGCCTTTTCAAAACAAGATATAGTCAATGAATCCAAAAAAATGTTTGTGATTTTCTCATGTTTGCGATACGATTGACAGTCAAGAGCCTCTTTTTGGTGAAATAAGAATTGATTTTAAGTGATGAAAATGGCCAAGTTCTGTCTGAAATTGCATTCTTGCTCAATTATTCATAAATTACTATAATCATTGTTCTGTATGGATCACTGTATAGGGCAACAGAAAGGGAGACAATGGACTGAAATCATAGACATACAAATTCACAAACACATCAAATATATGTCTTTATATAATGTATAAATAAATAAAACATTAAAAGAAAAATGTGGATACAAGATGTCACAATAAAACAGTTTTACAATGCTTTCCAACCGAAACCATTAAAGTAGTGGTAAATGTGATTTTATGTAATAAATGTTATTTATCTATTATTTCCATTATCCAGCTGTAGCTTTTAGGTTACCAGAAAGGTTTCTGTTCAGTCTTTGGCTCCTAAGAACATTCAATTTGTCACTTTTTTTTTTTTTTTTTTTTTTTGGTGTCCTGAAAATATTTTTCTATAAAGTTTAGAAATACTAGTACAAAATATGTCAAAATATTAGTAGCAAGGATCTGTATCTACCAAATGCATTTTTTGTGCTGGCAGCATCAATTGTTTTTATACAAATCCTATGAAGTTCTGCGTTGACCGCGCACAGCGTCCTCAGCACAAATTTTTTTTCCCGGGCTGCTCTCTGGACGCTTTTAGTTGAAAATAGTTTAGAACACATCTGAGCTCGTCATTGTCACTTTGCTCTCGTCGATCAAAATGATGAAGGGGTGGGACTTAGGATAATGGTGGAGAAGAAACTGATCCTGGTTGTCACTGACAACCCAGTTATTTATGAACTAGCATTGAAGGCTTACCATAATCAATAATTGAAATCAATGCGATTTCTTTGCATCCTTTTAACAAAAAAAAAAAAAAGAAAAAAGAATTTCCCTGAGGAACCTTCCCGAGGGATTAATAAAGTTCTGTATAATCTAATCTAACTAACATTTCTAAAGTAAATAGAGACTTTACTATCACACTGAAGGGGACAGAAATGCTAGAAGATGGTTTTTGTAACCTAGCAACAATAAGTGGTTGAGGAAAGTGCTCTGGTTCTGCCAGTGCAGAAAACGCATCTGGTGGACACAGGCCCTAACTGTTCCATAACTTTCCAATAAACTTTTCTGCTGGATAGCAGAACTTGTTAGCTGGGTAGCAGCTGTCTGTCAGATTTAGTGTAGTAAACACTATTTTGCATGCATTTATATACAAGGTGAGCCAATCCAGTGACCGCAAGTAAAGAGATTTTTATGCATTGTGGTACTTTTATGTGAAAGTGATGTGCGTCATTTGTACAAAAGTTCAAAATGTCACTCAAAATAGTGTAGTATATGGGAGTAGGGAATGAATTCATATACCTCCCCTGACTGTTTTGTGGTCTCTAGAAGACTGGCTTGTGAGACCGTTCCACACGTGTATAATTACAATATTTTACTGGATTAGGTGTGTTGGTATCAGGGAAGATTTCAAATTTCATGGAGGACACCTCTTTAGGAGCATCTTTATTTGTGGACATGCTTGGGGAGTACAGCATTTCATAATAAGGATACAAAAAAGGTAACTATTCCTTTAAAGTTACAGAAAAATAGTGAAGCTATTTGATTCAATTAACGTGTAAGAAGTCAAACTAGTTTTTTTTTTCTGAGCCAGTAGTGCTGATAAATAAAAATACTGTATGTATATTTTGTGTTAAATCAAGTCTCTATCCGTTTCACTAATCTCGTGAAATCATGGCTTGAAATAGTCACACAGGTGCAAAAAAAATTGTGGTAATGGATTATGAATGTGATGAGCAGTAAACTTAGTTAGTTAGTCTTAGTGTCTCATTTGGTTGACATGAGCACTTGATAATATTCTCATGCTGTGACAGATTATCTGATAAATGTCATTAATGTTGAAATTAGTGAACTGCTATTTAATTAAGCCTAGTAAAGAAAAAGTAGTAGTGCTGATTACACTGCTGTAAATAAATATTTAA
>JAQQZR010000012.1:11648119-11665189 GCA_030068235.1 Notoglanidium macrostoma
TTAAAAAATATATTAAAACTAATTGAATAATCAGGGAAAAATAATCGATTTAAGATTAATGAGATTATTCAATTATCAAAATAATTGGTAGTTGCAGCCCTAAAATACATTTCAAAATAAAGAATGATATACTATCACACATATGTGCACACAACACTCTCACATCATCACTCTGGTCTTGAGTGAATCCTTAGCTAATCTTACACTGATCACTGGGTGGAAATTTCACCATTATTATGGCTTTAAATCAGAAAAGGAGAACATCTCCACAGTACAGTGCAAGCTCTGCCTTCCAGCTGAGAAAATGCTGTCATCATCCACGTATTTGGTATTGGTAATCCGAAAGTAATGGATAGTAATCAGTTACATTACATTAATTTTGTGGCAATTTGGTTAGGTTACTGACTACATTTTTAACAGTTAATTAGTAACTGTATCAGAATAAGTTTTTAAAGTAACCTTCCCGACCCTGATTATGGATTTTATTGAAGGAATGACCATTAGATTGATCAGAATTTATTTTTTCAGAACAACAGGCTAGGGCACATTTCCAAGGCATGGTCTGTGTTTCTGAGATGGCATTGGTAATGTATGCACTGGAAATTGTTTCATGCAAGCATATGAAGTTATCAGAACTTTCTGTTTTAATGGGATGTGTTAATGTAATTGGTCAATTGTATGTGAGAAAATATTGGGTTCTGGGAAAAAGATTCACGTTAAAGGTGCAATGAAGATCTCAGGTTAAAGGAAAAAACCAACAAAAGTATCTTGTGAGGTGTGTGTTCTTGAGGTCTATCATGGAGTGGTGAACACCATTCTTCCAAAAGATGTTGATTAGTGTGTGGCAATAGAGAGCTCTGTTTAGCATGTTGCTCCCAAATCTCCCATAGGTGTTCAGTTGGATTAAAATCTGATGACTGTGAAAGCCACAGCCATAAGATTTCCGGCAATTTCATACTCGTTAAACCATTCAGTGAGCACTCGTTTGCAAGAGACCTCTGTCAACCACATAACAGAGACACCAGTCTTTCCTTTAATTTGTCATCTGTCTGTATATGATGTTTAATGCTCACTAGGTGGAATAAAACACTCACATTGGAGTGTGTTTTTTGAATATTAGCTGGGGAATTACTTTGACATCAGCATTTTTCTCTTGCGAAAAGCAGTGGATGAAACGTAAACGAGTCGGACACCCCATGCTACCACGTGGTATTGAGCCGAGTAGATGCTGAATGTTAGATTTTGTTGGCTAAGTTTAAGCTCTGCATGGTTTGGTGGGCATGTAGGTAGGCTGTGTGCCAGGCGAGTATTCATGAGCAGTTGTACTGGGATCTCCGTCAAAGCCAGAGCTCCGTGTGACCCCAGACTTCCTGGCCACAGAGACAGAGAGTCTGCCCTCCCACACACTTCACAAGAACCCATCTGCTGCACAGGCATAGCCCAGCCTGTCAGAGACAAGGCTCTAGAACTGAGTGTTAAAAACAAAAAAAAATAAAGTGGTTTCCTTTCACAGGCCTCAGCACTTTCCAGGAGAGTGTAGCCATGGATCGGATCCAGAGAATAATGGGGGTCCTTCAGAATCCTTGCATGGGGTAAGAGCTTTCCTCCTTGTCCTACATCCAGCCATATAGACTTTGATGGGTTTTACCCATCTGTGTCTGCATATTAAGGATATAACAGAATATGAAAACATTATTTGGATTAATCAGATAATGTGTCCTTAATGAATACAAATACAGATGCAAATAGCAGGTGCTCTCTCTCTATATATTTTTTTTAAGAAAGTTTACCAGAAAGCTTGAGACAAGATCCTGTGCAAAGCAACAAACATTTGATGTAGCTGAGTTGAATAAAGTTATGTTCTGCAAATTTCTTTTGTTGCTGTATTTTGGGAATGAAAAATGACTTCTTTTTCCAGCAATGCTTTTCAGTGTTTTTTCACAATTCTGAAAGAAATAGTATAGCCCATGCCCACTTCAGGTTTAAGGTTTTTGTTTGTTTGTTTGTCTATTTGTATGCTTGCTTGCCATGCACTTATATTCTTGTGGATTCCCACAAACAACTGTTTGTCAACATGTGTGATTTCAAGTATACTCCGAGTCAGTGGGAGGCCCCTGTTAGTGTTGTAGGTGTATCTCAGCAAGCCTTCTTGTGCTCTGGACTCTAAAATTGACACTGAGAAAGGGAGAGCTGTGACACAGGCTGTTATGGCCACAACAGGAGAGCTATTCAGCCCTATAAGACCAGTCGCTATGAGGTCCCTTCTGGAAATAACCTTACATCCAATCGATTAGCTGTCTTGTGGTGAGACCATGCAATGTTCTACAATGTAGCTGTTGGGAGGTGGAAAGTCTTTTGTTGCTTTATGTGACTTGCCATCCCAGTGTGAGTCAGAGCGGGTAATGGACACATCATTCTCAATTCTGAGAACAGTATTTGGCACAAAGCCTGGCTCTTTTCTTTGTTGCATTGTGCTGCACAGTAAAAAAAAAAAAAAAAAAAAGTTTAATCTTCTTGAATTGCAATGTAGTTCTTCGAATACCTAGTGTAGTGTTGAGTCTAGTTACATTGCATCCTGATCACATGAACAATTCTGATGAATTGAATAAGAATGGGCGATGTGGTTGGATGTAATTTAGTGTTACACAAAGTATAAAGATGAAATAAGGTAAAGTATACACACACAAACCTACCCCGAACCTAACCTGACCATTGTAACTTTTCATACAAATACAGATTTTACTAGAATTGTTAAGAATTTGCAAGCTTCAGACCATATTGACCAAAACATTGTTGGGACATTGCTGTCATTTGAAACGAATAGCCCGTGCTGTTAAAGTGAAGACACCACCCCCACCCCCAAGTTCTGTAGATCAGGGGCACTGAGCCAACATGGCCCCAGCTGACCCAGCAGCTGCTAGAGAGAGAGACTAAACGGAAGAGAGGCCACCTCCCTGTGGGCACACGCAGCATGGGGTGGCAAAGAGAAGCCGTTGTGAACCCCTCCCTTGGGGTGAACAGTTTTGCCAGCTGGCAGCCACTCGGAGCAAGGCCTCAATGCTGGCAAGACGATCAAATTAACTTTCCTGGCAAGGGTTTATTGGTTAATGCATGGTGTAAATTTAATAGGGTTAGGACAGGTAGAATCTGGTCCTATGAGTTGAACTAATCGACCTTAAGCATCTGCTGTATCCTGTTAGAAGTCAATGAACAGCAGCTTGTGTAGAGGTTGATATTCATGTCTGCGTCACTTTTCCTCAGGGCAACTGTTTCCCTTTGTATGCAACGTGGCTGCCAGTGTTTTGCTCTAGGCTTGCACACCTATTTTTAGAGGCGAGAGAAATGTTGTGCTCTGTGCCACGTGTAAGCATAAACATGTGTGAGCTGTATTTGTGGCAAAACATGCTTTTGCATCCAGTGCCACCAGTAAAGTTCAGCAAGAGAAACCAGACTTTCACACTCACCCAGATCAGATAGCATGTCCGTGCGGCATGTAGATCATGCCTGGGGTCAGAACTCGTACCTCATTCCTAATTCCAGTTATGTGTAGGTTGTCCGTGCTAAATTTATTTCATCCTGTGTCATGTAGTGAACGGTATATTGACATCATCCTGAAAATGGAGGAAATGTTGAAGACTTGGTTCCCTAACGTAAAGCCCAGCCACCAAACCACTGCTGTGGAGCTCACACACAAGGCCGCACTGCTGAAAAAACCCAAGGTAATGCGTTTTGCTTTTGTGGCATTTACAGGTACCGAATATTTTGAAAAAGAACTCTTGGCAGAACATGCATATGTGGATTAATGGTAGATGTTAGACTGGGAGAGTGCCATGTGGAAAAGGTGTGCATTTACTGATGTAAGTGAGTGGGTGAAACACTAAGGCCCATTTGACACCAAAGGTTTATTCATATCAGCATTCCTCACCAAGTACACCAAGACAAAGTAAACAGAATTGACAGCCAAAATAGCTATTATTCTTTAATCACTGACCAAGGGAGGAACAGGTCAGTCTGGTAGGGATTAAAACCTTTTTCTGTTTTTTAACAGTTGTAAGGCACTACACATATTTCCCATTGAACTGAAAGAAAATATTCATTGGATCCATTTAAAAAAATGAGGTAACAATTTGACTCCGATATTTCATAGTAATCGCACCTAAATTGCTCAGTTGTCAGAGTAACATTACTAATTTATGTACTAATGTTTTGCTTCAGCCTTTGAAAGGTAAATTAAATTGATCTAGTTTAATGTTCAGTGCTAATGGAACACAAAGGCACAGTCACAATTCAAACCCTGATCTCCTGAAAACACTTTATTACTACACCACTCAAGAACTAAAACGTTTAATGTTCCCAGAAAAATAACCAAGGGCGTTGTTGGCTTAGCTATATGTGTTGTTCATGCTTTTTGAATTAGTATTTTTAATTTTGTAAGGCCAAACTTGTGTGTATTGGCTAGCTAGCTAGCTGCCTTCTAAACATAATCGCTGAATTTTCAACATAAAACAGTTGGTTCATTGGTATCAGCAGGTATAATGGTAATAAAATGTTTGCTACCCAAATAACATGTTTGTCTTCATCAGTTTCACAATGCCTGATCAGCTGAGCAACAAATATTTTAATTGACTTGACTCTGATTGAATGGATACAAAATTATGCAGTCAAATAGAATTAATCCAGATTTCATTTTCAACTTTGATGAGCTCTATTTGAAATTAAAGTAACAAGCCATAATATTTATTAAGTATTTATGGTTTATTTACCATTTAGTTTATACACATTTCCTGGAGCCAATTTTGATTCTGGGTGTTTGGTTTTCAACCTTATAAATAGTTGAGTAGCAAATTTATATGTTCAGGCTATGTTAATGTTGTGCTCATTAATGTTTTTCTTTCTTTCTTTTTTTTTTTAGTACTATTTTAGCCCATACCATGTATTTTCCCATTTACATCAATATCATGCCCTGTGACTTATTTGTTTTGTAATGGAGGGTCACATAAATTTTTACTTATTTTCATGAACGGTGGCAATAATTCCCAAGCACAATGTATATATTTGAAATAGAAAAGTAAAATCCTAATCTCTCCTTTCTCTCTCTCTCTCTGTCTTGTTACAGTTGTCCTCGTCTTTGGGCCCCTTTTCTGCCGGTTTATTCAACTCTGGCACTGCTGGTGCTTCTCCTGTGGCTCCTAAGGCCATGCGGGTCAGTGACCACATCTTTCCAGCACCTTACTCTGCCTCTAATCTGAAATGGCTTCACACATCTCCCATCTGCTCACCTACTGCTGAGCAGGGCCAGCGCACAGTCCGGAACTTGCTAACAGCACGCAGGGACGAGGATGTGACGCAGGACAACTCCGTTTCCTCCACTATAGACACCCCTGAACTTAACATGGACTCTGTGTCTAGTCAGCTGCCTCCAGGAAAAATCAGTGCTCCATGCCTGGAGAGACTACTGAAATCCACAGAGAGCATCATCAATCACAAAGCCTCCAGGGGGACGAGCAATATGGGCTCTGGCACCTTGTCCTAGTCCACAATGACTGGGCTTTGGGTAATCAGAGCCTAAACAGCAGGCACTCATATTATCTCATGCCAGTGCACTCGAGTGCACCCCAGCATAAGCCCCCTGCTCCATTTCAGCCTTCAGGAGACACACAGAGCATAGCTATGGCCATGCCTAGTACCTAGATTGACATAGCCCTCAGATACACATGCATCAGCGTGTCACAGTTGTGGCAGTGTGTCCTCATCTAATTTGGGTTTGTCGGCTTTGAATCCTCTCGGGTATATTACAGTTTGTCTCTCAGACGTGCCTGGTGAGACAGAGGACTGGTGGCTTGATGTGTAGAGGCAGCATATTGGTATCTGTGAATAAAGGAAAACATTACTTCATAAAGGGATGGGAAAAGAAGGAGTAATGCATTTCTAGGGAACACTTCAGATATTCCAATGTGTCGGTTATCTCCATTGTAGTTGTAGATAAAACATGTGGGATGAATGTGAACTTTGCTTCTTCTTTTTCTTCTTCTTTTTTTAAATCAGCTCCACTGGAGTCGGTTGATGTGACTGTTACTTCCTAGGTATAAACTTAAAGCTAAGATTTTGGTACAACGGTTCTACCTCAATCTGACACCATGTCAGTGGTTGTGTATAGAACGAATAAGAACTAACGCTCACTGACATAGAATCAGAAAGAGGGAGCCTGCTAAGATCAAGGTGAGCCAAATTTGCCTGTAGTGCCAGGGTCTTGGGTATGAGCCTTTTTCTCTGCAAGGAGATGTTCCACAGGCCTGACTGGTGCCAATGTATAGAATGTGAACTGCAAATTTCTTGTTTTGTTGTTCTTTTTCAATGAGCGTCTCCAAGTTTGAGGGCATCCAGTGCCTGTTTAATTTGATGTCAAGCTGTGCCTGTACACTGATTTTGAAGTGAATGAAAACCACCTGGCAACCTCTGACGTATGGACTAGAATGGATCAATCCGGAACCTTCAAAACTCCTGGCATCAGACACATAGCTTAAACGTTTGCAGACTCTGTGGTCAGCGGGACGGTGACATTTTCTGTTTGCTACAGAGTAAGTAATAGATTGAGAGGGAGGTATTCGTAGTTTGTGTAAAAATTTGAGGTTGTCAATTTACCCTTGCAAAGTGGCCTTTACTGTGTGATATTTTATACTTTCAAAATAAATGTGATATTTGGTTGGCGTATTTCAGGCTGCCTGTGTTCACTTTTTATCATTCACAGCACTTATTTGTTGTTCATTCCAAATTTTATGTAATCCTAATGGTGCAACTTTTCAATCTAAAATGTTGAACTGGAACTACTGTGGTAAATTATGAAATGCAAGGCTTTATGATCTCTGAATTCAGCGATCACATTTGTCCATCCATCCATAACATGCATAGCATACATACAGTACCAGTCACAAGTTTGAACACACCTTCTAATTCAGTGTTTTTTCTTTTGTTTGTTTGTTTGTTTGTTTTTATTAGACACTTCATGCTCTACAGTTGTTGAATAGAGCTATTTACTCTATTCCAACACTACCTTGACACAACATAACTGATGATCACAAACTCATTAAGAAGTCAAAAATTAATTAGATAAATTTCTTGCCAAGGCACACTTGTTAATTGAAAAACATTCCAGGTGACTACCTATAGGGGGGCATAATTTCATGTGCTGTTTTTTTAAATCTTGTTCTACCATTTAGAAATAGTCAAAATAAAGAAAAACCTATGAATGAGTAGGTGTGTCCAAAATTTTGAGTGTGTGTATGTGTGTATGTGTGTATGTGTGTATGTGTGTATGTGTGTGTGTGTAAAATGTATGCATACCATAATTCTAGTCAGAATAAATTCACCACAGCATACAAATCAAATAAAACCTAACGAGCCTAAATTATACCATATAATAAAGCACAGCCTGACCTTATGAAAAGTGATTTTGTCATCAGCTGGAGGATATTGAATAGTACTAAAGTGATCTCAAGATTAACTACCCTTGAATGTCTGGCAGGAAGGTCAAATAGGAGAGGGTCATACAAAATCAAAAGTACATCCTCAAGAAAACAAAGTTCTTTAGCGTGAATCATTCAACTGGCTTCTGTTTTACATCCTCTCATTACTATATCTGGTCTGTCTATCTAATCAGTGGTAGCTTGTGGTTTTTAAATAGGGGAGACACAGGTGTCTGTTATAGAAGTATACATCATGTCTATGTATTTGTGTGTGTTCTACTTTTTCTGTTTGTTTTGTTGGTCTGACCTGTTTAATTTTCAGTCTCTCCTCATAAATAAGAGCATCAAAAGGTTTTTCCTTAATCAGGTTCCCAATATTATTAATGCCTTCTGTGTCGCTCTAAAAAGCAGCTAGGCCACTAATTAGCTAGCTAAATTTGATTGAAAAAGGTAGTGATGGCTGACTAGACCTTTAAATATTCAAACAAGAAAAGAGATGCAAATAATCAATCTATTTATACTAAAAGACTAATAGACTAAAACCAAGTTATTTGCAATAGCTTCCAATTGCAAAGATAAAATAACAAGCTATACAAGTTTAAAAATGGACTAGACCATACACTACTGCATCTCCAAGCCCTCTGTCAGACTGACACTGATATTGTTTATGTTTGAGATGTTAGTAATGTTCATTACCGTTTCAGTGGCAAGCAGTTGGTTACGATGTTCTGCCCCTTGGAGAAATCTCCCAATCCTCATATGGAGAAGCTGTGCATCCAGGCCAGACAAGTGAAGTGCCAATAAATGTTGGGATAAATCACTGTATTCCTATCAGTGCACCTATTTCACTTATGCAAGCACCTTCTTTATTAGAAACCAGTCATGATTTAATGTTTTAGACGTATGATTGGGGTTGTAGTGGAAATCTCTATCTCCTCCCCAGGTTCAGTTTCTTGGCTGATGAGATTACATTCTCTAATATGTTTTGGTACTTCACCCCATTCATGTTAATAATGTAATGCCAATGTGCCATTTGTAGAGAAGCAGCCCCATAGCTTAATGCTCCCTGCGCTCTGCTTCACTTTGTGTATAGTGTTTTGGGGATCATACAGGCAATCCTTCTATCTCCAAACCTGACAAGCTGAATTATTGCCTAATAGTTCTATTTTGTTCCAAAAGAATTCTGATCTGTCTAAATGTTTGTTTACATGTTATGCATGATGTGTAGGGACAGAGATGATTGGGGTGCAGTTTGTTGCTTGTTGTTCTCTGTCTAAATGTTTTTCTTGCTGCTTTCAGGCCACCCTGCAATGTTTGAGTGACTACTGGCTTTTCTTCTACCCTCATCGTTAGTCTCAGAGCATGGTGTAAAATCTTGCATGGCACACTATGGGACAATTATTTGTGAGTCCATGAACTTTCTACCTTTATATCATCAAACCTATTGTACTGACAAGGATGTATAAGGTCTGTGCTATGGCTCTGTAGCTTTTTACATTCTAGTATTGTGTAATAATGTGCCTGAGAACTTTAAAAACCTAGTGCACATTCACGGATTCAAATCATTACGACATTTTTGGATTTAATCTTCTTAACCAATGGCAACATGATTTAAGAAGTGCAATTTGCACAGAAATTTTTTTGTAGCATTTATATCAAGAACTTTATTTTTATATAACTTTTTACATATCTTTGCTATAGTTTCCATATACATTTTCCCCCTATCAATTCTGTTTGTTAAACATGCCCTTGTTTATGATTATGCATACATTTTATAATGTAATGTTTATAAGTACAAAGTCGAAAGACATTGTGTGGAAATATGTAATTAATTAAGTAATTAATTCCTTAATTACTGTTAACTTTGTATTTCTAACACCCAAAGTTGCTTTACAAAGTACATAGCATAAAGGAATAAAAAAACAATCAATAAACAAATAAATAAGTATTGATAACTGGTCCAACGGGTATCATGTATATAATAAAAAAAGAGGAGCCCAAGAACTGAGCCATGTGGAACACCTTGAGTGACAGGGTTAGTGGATAATTTATACAGTTCTAAAGTTACAATCTGTGTTCTGTTGGAAACATCAATCTAAACCATTCTAGAGTAATACCTGTAACACTCTAGGGTAAAACCTGTTGATTTATGAAATATTTATAATTATGTTTTTTTGTTTAATAGTACTTATTAGCCACCATTGCTCATTCTTGTAGATTACAAAAGGCCATTGTTTGTCACAAACACATTACAGCACAGTGAAATTTTGTTCTTTGCATATCCCAGTTTGTTAGGAAGCTGGGGTCAGAGCGCAGGGTCAGCTATGATACAGCACCTGTGGAGCTGTAGTAGATAACATGGATATGGTATTTTTTCTTATCATTTGGTTTAATTAACTTGATTCATTTATTTCTAAATTCATTTGGTCATGTCCTTCTAATGCAAAAATTGTTTTGCAATCTAAAAAGAAGACAGAAATTGAATTTAATTGCATCCGCATCAATGATCAATCAATTATATCCTGTGACAGAATGTAAGAAAGACATTGTTTATGTATGATTTTAGGAACACTACAGTATACCTCGGAGGAGGACGCTTTTGCATAACAGGAAACCAGCTGAATTCTGCATACTAATGACCACATTACTTGTTTGTATAAAGTGACAGGAATAGTTAGATCCACCTTATAAACCTCAGCACATTGTCGCTGGGTTGTTGTTTTTTTTAACACTTTTTGTACAGAAGCAGGGATAACGAGAGGCTGGTGGAGAGAAAAAGACTTCAGTTTATAAGAGGACCATCAGAAGCTCTTCATTACTGACAACACAAGCATACGAGAGAGATAGAGATTGAATATAGTAGAGGGCTAGAAGCCATCATTTATAGAAAGGCCAGGCAGAAAATATTCAGAACCTTTAACTATGAGCTTTCGTGAAATATCCTGATGCCTGGCTGTAAGAATCAGGGGAATAATGACTGCTGAGGACAATAAATAGATTCTGAATAATCATGTTACCTTTAAGGAAATTCTTACTTTCAGCACAATAATGACCCCGCTTCCCCAATATAACTACAGCTGTATGATATTATTAGGATATATAAATACATGTGTGTGTACTTAGTTTAAATGAACTATATATTTTTATAAGTCATTATACATATGTAGCAAAGGCAGCCAGAAAATGTCTTTCTGAATTGCCCTTGATTTATGCACCTGCTCCATCTGAAACGACAATGCCACATGGCTGATTGAAAAGAAGCCAATTTCTTTCTAAAGGTTTCTGCTCCTTTAAGTCATGGCTTGTGTCACTGACTTTTATCTATTCAGTCTGCATTTATATCTAAATATAATGTCAGCATGGCAGCATGATGTTAGATGCTTTACAAATACAAAAGTACAGAGAAAGGCAAGGATTATTTTTTTTAAACAAAGTAACCACCAGTTGGTGAATAAAAGGAGGTATAGCTAAAGAAACAATGGCAGAAATGGGGTAAAGTAAATGTGAGTGAATGTTGTCATGTTAATCTATTTCTGCCATTGTACAACAGAATTGCCTGTTTATGACATGGGAACCTGTTTTTGGACTGTTCTTTCAGCAGGCACACATTAAGTGCTGGAACACTGGAAGAAAAAAAAGTGGTTGAACAGATATTTCTATTTAAAATTCTCCAGTGGATGTAACATGCAACTCTATTTGAAGATTTGGTTGATTGAAATTGGAAAAACCTGTCATCTGATTTAGACAAATTTAAAATACTATTAAAAGTGAGGAGTGTTTACTTTCTGCAAAACCAACTGCATTCCATGCAAATGTTTTAAACTAGTTTTTTTCCAGCAAGATTTAGTGTAATTTGTCCTGAGAGTAAGCATTCCCACATGGAGCAATAACTGTTACTGTGATTTATACTTATGTGAAAGCAGTGTCATATTTGATTTCTCTAAATGACATTTTCAATTCAACAGACTAGAGATACTTAGAGACTTTCACATTCCCAGAATTAGAAAATTGCTCATTACACTGTTAAGAGACTCAACAGGCAGTTCATTCTCACCATATGGAGATAATGATCTAATTTGTCGCAGAGGACCTCACACCTCTCAGTGATCATCTTTTTATTGAAGAAAAAAGTACCCAGGGAGCAAGTTATTACAATAATTACAGCTTTCCCATTAGCCAAACACAAACAGGTCTGTTTTTGTCTGATTGGGTCTCTGCAGCTTAAAAGCCCTTGATGTACACACAAAGGCCAAAAGAGAATCAGCAGAGGGGTGTTTAGCTTTCTGAACTAAGCAACTGCATGCCTGGATGTGAGGTTTAACAAATGCAGAAACCAAACTATGTCTTGGGGGTGATATATATATTGCAGGTTAAAATTGATTAATTGATTAAATACATTAAAGTTCAACATGATCTCATTTGCTAAATATGTAATACCATAACTAGAGGCATAGACATGATTACATTATAGTTTATCTTATGCTTTCTGTCTGGTGATAACCAATATGCACCATGGCAGGAGGTTGCTAATGACCAGAATTATTAGGCCAGCCATAGTTAACATCTGAGGTATTCATTTCCTTTATGGAACATTTATAAAGAACCTACATTTATAAAGAACAACTGGGTGCTTATTCAGGATTTAGTATTAGTAAATAGAAACATCCACTGAAAACTAAAAAGAGAGATGCCAATGAGATCATCTCGGATCAAGTGTTTGCTGCAGGTGTCTAATCGGGGATAAATAATGGGGTTAGTTTGGTGAACTTCATCAGTGGAGTTCCCTAATATGTACTCAGGAAAAACAGAGGTACACTTGGTATTGAAACTGCCACCTACAGATGGTCATTCACTCTTCTATACATTTTGTGTGGTTTTATTTTTGAGAAGTAATACAGTATGGAGTATAAGGAAATAAAGCAGGAATAATGGCAGTGACAAAGAAGTAAAATATCTGATATATACACACAATATTTGTTTCAACAGAACACCACTGCCCCCATACATTTGGTAAATTTCCATAATTTTCTCATAACACTCCTGTCTCTCCCCTCTCCTTCTCAATCTCTAATATCCCCACCTTTAATTAGCAAATTTCCCACTTGTGAGACTAATAAAGGTTTATCTTATCTTTTATCTTTAATAATACAAATATAAACATGAATAAATAGTACCTTCTTTTAAAGATATTCACACAACATTAGTATATTAACACAAATCATTGAAAAGAGCCAAATTTGTTGTATCTGTTGCAAATTCAAATTTAACTCACATTTTCTTGTTTCGCTGCTCAATACATCACTAGCTTGTTTGGGTTTGGGCTTTGACATTACAGGTACTCTTCTGAAATATACAATTTTGTTTTGTTTTGTTTCCCAGAGAGAGAGACAGAGAGAGAGACAGAGAGAGAGACAGAGAGAGAGACAGAGAGAGAGACAGAGAGAGAGACAGAGAGAGGGAGAGAGAGGGGGGGGGGCACCAGAGACAAATTTAAACAACTCTACATCAACTGGTTCTACCCACTGACATCAGCAATCCCATGGTGACTGCTGTGTTGGGGCTTTGTAAATCAATGCTTAAAATCACATAGGATTTAGGGGGGAAAAACCCTGAGAACTAATAGGGAGTTCTGCTTCCTGCTCATCTTCGCACTAAATGACCTCCTGGTTGCCGAATAGACTGGTCCCTCCACTGGCTTCCACATATCAAATTCCTTGTATTCCATGACCAATACTCACAATAATTTTCAGGTTAAATATAGCTCCTAACCGAAAAAAGATAAGAAAAACTCACAAACAATTCACAAAGTTTTAAGAGCTAAGAGTAGGTCCTAAGGCAGCATGGTGGTATGGGGTAGTGTTGCTGCCTCAGGGACTATATGGATCTCACAACCCCTGGGTTACTGTCTACATTGAGCTTTGCATGTTCACATAATGTATACCAAGATCTCCATTTTCCTCTCATCTCCCAGAAACATGCAAGTAGATGGATTGGCTATGTTAAATTGCCCTGTGGTAAGAATGAGTGTGCTTGGTGCCCTGTGTTGGAATAGCATCCCATCCAAGGTGTCATGCGTTACACCCAGTGTTCCTGGAATAGGGATTCCCATGACCCTGATCAGGATCTTCAATTACTGAAGATGAATGAATGAAAAAAAAGTAGGTTGATAAAAAAAACTTTACGATCGAGGTATTCCAATGGCAATGGGCTTTATAAAAGAATCCTGTTGATTGTAGGAGTAGTTCAATGGATATGGTTGTGTGAGGGCAGTTGTTTTTTTTTGTTGTTTTTTTTTTAAGTAAAGCAGTACCATCAGTTACTGGACCTCTTGGTAAGACTTGGTATGAAGAAACTCTTAGCTAACAACTTTTAGTGCCCCTTGGGAGAATTCTTAGTGGTGAATGTAGCTCCAGGTGTCAAAGGACTCTGCATCCTCATTCAAAACCGCCCGTATACCAACTCAGATCTTAGAGTCTGGCAGGTATATTTAAGGTCTAAGCATGCTTATAACGCAAGATTGGGCTGATTAGGTGTTCTTTAGTGGTGGAATGATCCTCCATTCAGAATGGCCTTGTGCCTCTATTTCTCAATGTCCTAAAGCCCTTACGTTTCAGACAGTAAATTTCCCTCCCTGTGCCTTCAGCTGTTTGCACATTATCTAAGTCCCTCTAGATAAGAACGTAAATGTATTCCACAATTGAAAAAATACTGACAATGACATACAGTATAATAATATGGTAACAAAGTTGTTGCAGACTGAACAATGATTGTCAGTTTGGCACATTAGCAGTGCTTCAACCCAGATAAAGTGAAGAAGCTCAACAGATCTCCAGAGACTTAATGCTCCACATATCATTTAAAAAAATCCCTGACTGTCAAGGGCAATAGAGATCAGCCACTAGAGGGTAGCAGAAACATTGTAAACCTGTAGTTTTTTCCCAATAGAGTAATTCAGTGATTTGGTCAGTGACCAACTGCCACAGCAAGCATGTAAACAATATTGGCCAAAGCTTTATGTAACACAGATGTTGTGCTGAGGTTGTGCAGGATCCAGGTCAGAGTGGTTGTCTTGTCCACAGATACTAGATCAGCGTTCCCATTTCAGAGTAATAGCTGCATAAGGAAAACAAAACCCTTGCATATGACATATCAGAGAATATAAGAGAAAAGCAGATTACACCAATTTATTTGTGCTCCCATAACACAGAATAAGCAAATGTTTGTGAATAGACACTTCTATTAAGCAGTTTTTCTAAGAATAGGAGCACATGCTGCTTCTCTACTAATGCATAATAAAGAAAGCCCTCCAGGATTTCATCTCCTCTCCATGATCATCAAGACCCAAATATAACCACTGAGTTTCTTCCATGAATGATTAAGAGGCCTCCATCCTCACTCACATGCAGCAGAGTCAAATCATAATTTCCCTGGAGACCTGGGAACACATTATCAGCCAGTTTGCCTCAGGTATGTAATATATGCACATCAGTAGTAAAATATCTGCCAATATTTTTTAGTCAGATTGCATTTTATGCAGTTATAGAAATATAAGAAAGGTATTTGTTATTGCTGGCATCAGAATGATGGGGACGAGGGGTAGTCCATACTATTCACATGTTATTAATTGACATGCCACCCACTCACTGTTTCTAAAAGATTCCAGTGTGTTCATTCAAGATAGAGCTTGGCTCCCATACCCTAAAAACAGAATCTATGAGTAGTTGTCAAGGGTTATATGAAATCTACTCCAAAATACTCTTCCAAAACACTTTGCATATTACACACTTAAAAAAACAAAAAAAAAACAGTGTACCTTTTTTCTGACTTGGAAATTTTAGCCATCTGCTAAGAAATAAGTAATTAAACCCTTTAGTTATTCAGTATGAATTGAGCTTCATTAAGACACTTCTAACGGTTCTTTGTGGTCCAGTCAGGGCAGCATTGTTCTGCCTTAGATCAGTGTATAAAAACAAATTGACAAAGGGCCTGTAAAATGTTAATGAAGGCCAAATGTCAAGTACTGTTGTTGAAAATAAAACTTTAAAATCTTCTTTGTGTATTAAATCTCTTGGCAGTTTGCAGCATCTGTGCATGAATATTGCTGAATGAGGCTTGATAAAGACTCCACTGATGTGAGAAATGCTGTTTTACTTCACCTTTCTTAACTGCGAATGCATATAACACCTGAATAATGTGCATGTGTGCTAAAATATTCCAGTAAGGTCACAAAGTGATGTATAAAAGTTGTCATAATAAATACTGATGTCACACAACAATCAGCCCCTTTCTCTATGTGCCTGCATACATGTCACACTACACAAACACGATACGGTGCACTCCACTTATCATATCGTGGTCATTGTTGGAGCTGTACATATCCAGCCCTACAAAGCTGTGGACAGCTCTGTTGCTTGTATTTTGGACATTTAATTCAAACATGTTCTAGATTTATGTGACCATGGCTGTGCTACAAGGATATTATTTACTGTATAATGTCACAGCCATATTCTCACAGCATTTGCATTAACCATTTCCTGGCATGTCGGAGCTGACAAATTGGTAATGTCAGTGCTGGTACATGCTAAAATCCCTGGCAGGTTTAAATCCCGGCATCGAGCTAAATCTGATCCTGGCTACTCAGTCTAAACAATGTGTTGTTTTTAACTTCCCTGACCTGGTGACAAATGATAAGCACCACAAGAAGCTCAGAAGACAGTCTGAGTTTCTCTCTAGATTAACAGCAGACAATGTCGCAGTAGATGATGTTCAGATGAAATTAGAGCTTTAGGAGTTAAGGCTGTGTAGCTCACCTTATAGCTCCAGGAGCTGAGGGAGTGTGACTCATACACAAAGTATGACTCATACACACAGTTCTTATTGCTTAGTGGCCAGTCATTCTCATGATCACCTACCATAAGAAACACCACATTCAGTTCCACCAGTATTGGCAGGCCCTAGCCAAACCGTTAGTTTTCTAATAAGCCTATGTGTACCCCAAATATCACAGGGAGGGCCCTAAACAGTGACTCCTGAGCATATACTGGAAGGGTATGGTTATGCAATTTGCAATACATCAAGCCAGTAACCCAAACCTAATGCTTGGGTACAAATTACTGCCTCCAGCCTTTTCAGGGTTCAACACATACGGAGCTGGTCAAGCTGGTAGACCATTTTTGCCATCTGGTAGAAAGTAAACAATTTCTGAATTACTGCTACTGATGCCACAAGTTATATTAGGAAAATAGTAAGGCAATTAGAAAATCTAGGACATTTATATATCAATTTCACCATGTAATAAAGAAGTTGGAAAATGACTTACCAGCTTAAGCCTTACCATGTAAACAAGATCTATCAGCTTCATCAGCTGGTAGCAGGTCAGACCTAGCTGGATATTTC
Source organism: Notoglanidium macrostoma (assembly GCA_030068235.1). Classification (NCBI taxonomy): domain Eukaryota; kingdom Metazoa; phylum Chordata; class Actinopteri; order Siluriformes; family Auchenoglanididae; genus Notoglanidium; species Notoglanidium macrostoma. Next base: position 11,664,979 of record JAQQZR010000012.1, read on the forward strand.
AGCAGGGATGAGAGACTGTACAGTGTAACTCAACACATGACTATTCTGGTTTTCCTACAGGCTGGATGCCACAATGAACAGCACATCTCTTGGCTTCGTGTGTACTGTTGTGCTGATGACAATATATATCAATATTTACTGAGAAAGAAAGGTATTTACTCTACACTGTCTCTTTCCTCAACCACAGCCTGTAGATAAAAATAATTGGATT
>JAQQZR010000012.1:11666004-11676687 GCA_030068235.1 Notoglanidium macrostoma
ACACACACACACACACACACACACACACACACACACACACACACACACACACACACACACACACACAGACAGACACACAGACACACAGAGAGAGAGAGAGCACAAGTGCAAAGCCTCTAGCTTTGCCCACTCCAATGAAAGCAAATGTTTGCTGGCACAGAAGTTTACATAGTTGCTTACACAAATAGCACAGCACAAAGAATCACTTTGCAATTTTGCATTTGGTCAGCAGAGGGCGACATTAGCCACAGTTCCTTTGTACAAGGCCTTTCCACAAACACTTTCCTTACCAATATTTCATGGTTCTTTGGAAATGTGAAATCTAAACTAGAATCAAATGTTTTTGACAGTAAATATAGACACATTCTAAATGCAAGAATATTAGCTAGAATATTTACTGTATGAAAAAGTAATGCCTTTACCACTGAACTAAAATGGGAGCTTGTGTGTGGTAGTTGTAATGGAAGACTGCCAGAACACACCACCCCCATTTTATCAAATGACATGAGCCCAGTTGTCCTAGGACTGGTGTTAATGATTGAAAAATCCTAACATTTGCATTGGCTTGTGGATTCAACTCTTTTGGATATTAGTCATAGCACACAAAATGGCTTTGTTTCTAAAATGACAAAAGTGACAAAAAGACATCAACCCTTATACCACTACAGCAGTAACAGATATCCTAACAGTGATCCGCCCATCGTTTGAACTTCATCTTGTTCATCCTGTTAGTATGCCTGCGTTTAAGGTATGGTGAATCAGCTTCCGCCAGCAGCCGCGGCCTCTACTCCAATTTCACTCAGTGTTTGTGCAAGATCCTCAGAGACTTGGCTTGCAGGGTCTGTTAGAATAAATGAATGCCATGTAACCTTGTGCACTGCTGAAGGTTAGGGGTGAATATAAGGCAGCTATTTCCTCTTACCACCATACAACATGAGGTAGCTAATGATGTAAAAACCTAAACTCAGTAGGGTGAAGAGATCGGAGTTAAAACATTTCATTAAACCTTTGCTGTTAGACAAAAATCTGAAATGATCTGCTGTCAGCTACATAGAGTAAGTGCTATTAGGGCTTGGAATTAGACTCGTAGTCACTACAGGTAAACACACTGGCTTTGGACAAGCTGCACTTTTACCTTGGTCTAGGACTAGCTTTCTAAAATCACTTCTTAAGATTACTTAATCAACCAGTTGAATTGGCCACAGTTCTGTGTAAATCTTTTCCATGGTACTATCCTAAGCTCTGAATAGGTTACACATCCCTTAAGCACCAGAAGATAAATGGCACATAATTTTACAACCCTCTCCAAGTTTCCTTGTGTTAGTGTAAATCATATTAAAGCCAATTTAAATATGCAGAGCAACAACCTGGGAGAGTAAAAAAACACATAATTTAGCATAAAGATTTAGTTCATTATTCACAAAGAATTAAACTGAAATTTACATAAACACAGCTCAGTGTTTTCTCAGTGTAGGTCGCTGTTATTTCGTAGCCTTTCAACTGAATTGGAATCAACACATTACTGTTAGCAATTCACCTGCTGTTATAGCTATTAGAAAAGCTCAGTTCAGGATGTCCTTTTCTCCTTTCATTCATCAAAATTATACCACTATGGACAGAAACAAAGGATTGAAATTGGAAATACACTACATACAAACGGTCATCTTTCCCCACATTAGCCTACAGGTAATAGTTTGCTCGATTCAGGTCAAGTGTTGTCTGTGATTACTTTCAGCTGGACCCAAACAACACTGGTCTTGTGATAACTCCTAACCTTCTGATCAATGAGGCAAAAACAAGCCAAAAGAAAAGAAGCAATAGCAGTGTAAACAAAGTAGTAGCATCCCATATTATTAATCATTGTCCACACAATCAGATGCATTACTGTATACTCAAAGTTCACTTACTTACAGAGTGAGCAATAACTAAATGAGGTGAACAAACAAGAGATTTAATAAATATATTAAACATTTATTGGTCTCTTTATACAAAATAGGGGTTTTTTACATTGGGAAAGAGTCCTAGACTAGTTTTTACTGTACACACACATTACTTGCAACATGAAATGACAGGAATGAGATGAGAAGAAGAGCTTATTATAAAATGTAGGTAAACCTAGAAATACACCTAAGCAATTTTAAACAGATTAATCTGAAAGCATGGCCATACATGCTAATAATATAATGGCCTTTAAAATGTAAATCAATCATGCTTGTCTAACACAGTGCCAATCCCAGGTCATATTTCCAGGTCCAAGGATCAGGGAGATACTGTACTGACAAAGCAGTTTAAGAGTTTGCTTGTTTGATGAATTAAGACTGAGGGAACCTTCTCTTTCTTTAGATAATTACACTTCATCTCTGAAAATACCATATAGCACCTTATACCCAGAACAGCAGCGTGTTTAAGCAACAAGCGTTTGTGCAGCATGTGTAATAAACCTTATGGAAAAACAACAGGTGTTACAACAACAAAGATGACGTCACTTGACCAGTGTTACTGCACTAGTAAAGGGCGGGGGAACCTTTTTTTCAGTACAACTAAATGACAAAAAGAGGATACAGAAATACCCCACAAGTCTATACTAGTGTGACTGTTTTTCCTCAAAGTGTGTTCTGAGGTAGCACATTTTGCCCTGATTACTAAAATATGGATAAAGTTTTCATTAAAGCAATTAATGATAAGACAATTCAAGTCTATATACACAATGAAAAAAACATCACAAGTCATAGCTGGCTAATTTTGTTCACTGACCTTTAACTTTAAATTGTAACTTTAAAATGTATAAGAAGACATTCCCACTTGTGGCTGACTGTTACCGCACCAGCTCACATCACGTTTAATTTATACGTACATACAGACATACATACAAACATTTGCATTACATTTGTATACAAATATTTGCTATTGGAAATGTTAATTAGCTTTACTTGTAAGTTACAGGAAAACAGATGTGGCTTAAAACAGCATGGCAGCAGAATATCATGGCACATATTAAGACAACAGGATCATGTAAAACAGGAGACTGGAAGTTTATAGCATTTAAAGGGAGAATTTCAGAGAACTTTAAGACCTTTTCTTGTTAACATTGCACTCGGGCTTTATAAGCACATGTAAAAATCGAACTTACCTTAAGTTCATCAATTACTTGCACAGCTTTAAAAACAAACTATTTTATCATCACAGTATTGGCATCATTCTACATCACTGTATGTTTTTAATGTGTCCAAGGAATATGTACACTAACCCTGGCTGCAATGGCTGTAAAAGCCCCATCCTGGATTCATCCTGGAATTTGGGTATGTGAGACTGGCGTCTTTTTGCCTACTGCAGATGTGTTGTTCTGTGCTGGAGGAACCTGTAGACCTTCAGGAGGTGCTGCTCCTCTTCCTAGTCCTGGGTCTCCTTTGTAATACTTCCTCCTCCTGGTCGCTCTCACAGTCCCTGGAAAAAAGGTCGTCTTGGACCTCTTTTGGACTGTCCTGCTCACCACAACACAGATACCCAGAAAACATGACATCAAATAAGGTTCTGAACATTACAGTGAATCTACTAACAAGAATGTTACCAGGGATCACTTCTGGAAATCTTCTATAAGCAAAAATACCATGAATTTGCAAACCTAACACAAAGCATTTACTGTAAACAGTATACATCACACATTGACCTGACTAAGGCAAAAATGTCAGAGTAATTCTCAGGCCTTTGATGACATTATATTGCCCTCAGCAACAACAGGAGGGTGAACCTTTCTTTTGCAGATATGATGAGTTGTATGTGTATGAGCCACTTACTTGTGGTTTCTTCATCATACGTGTCAAATGATTACACAGAGCTACAATCCTGAAGGAGAACTATCAAAGAGAATACCAATAAGCAGGTTAGATGTTTAAAAACATGCCATAAATCTCAGTTATAGGTGACTACAAAGGTCTCTATAACATGTGATGTGTTATAAAGCCATGGCCAATTCAGCATTACTGGACAGAGTAAGATTCAGAGTAAATACCTTCCACCTGCGGCGAGCATACTGCCTTCTAAAATTCTCAATGTTGACCACAGACTGTCTGCGCACCAGAGCTTGTCTAGTGTCCTTAGGCTAGAGAAAAAACATAAATAACAGAAAGAGATCATGAAATTATAGGAGAAATGATTAGTTTTTATATCATGAAGGACTGAGATTAGACTCCATTTGATATTTAATAATAGTGTCAGATCATGATCTGCACAAATGTCACCAGGACTAAATACTTGCATAACCTGCAGTATTCATTTCTCATTTCATGTCATGTATTTCAGAATACAGTAAGTACAGTAAAATGTCTGAATTAAACGTGATGGAAATGATCTTTATTCCAATTCTTTACTTGATGTATAAATAAATACATAAATTATCTTAGGTGTTGAAAATATATGTGTACAAGTGATAGTGATACACTAGGTAATCGCATTAACTTTAAATACTCATAACATTCCAATTACACATTAAGAAAGAAAGCAAAAAGACTAAAACTAAGAAAGAAAGTCAAGTAATATTTCAGATATCGCCTCTCAGGAGTAGAGAAGTAGATGGTGATCTGTGGCATAAAAAAGTTAAGTATTAAGTTAAAACCGTGATTACTAACCTACTTATTTTATTATCTTATTAACTGTATTGGTGATTTATGAGCAATGGTGGAAATAGAACAAAAATCACTAAAAATAAATAAATAATCCTTAATTGTATTTTCTCTTCACCCACTTATTAAATTATTTAATATTAGACCAAATAAAAGAAGTATCGATGTCAGCAGAAATAAATAACAAAACAGCATAAATATTTAACAATACTGAAACTGCTTTAAAAGTGCTGAAAGTAACCCACAATCTATGTTAGTATTTCACAAGAAATGGAGGCAATTTACTTACATTCATCTTAGGAATAAAATAATATTTGAATTAGACAATGGACAATATACATACCTGGGCAACAAGAATGAGGCAAACCAAATATTGCAAAACATTAAACTTTTAATGGTCTCAACAAAAAAATACTGGGCGGAAAATTAACATGAACTAAAAAAGCACCCCTGAGACCTCTGCCTTCTTTTGCTCATCACTGATCGTTACTGAAACTGTTGGGGGGAAAAGCTGGAAACAGGGAAGTTCACTTACATAGTCTGCTGGTACACAAAAAGAAAATCATGAAAAGATTTAAATGTTTAAATGTTAAAAACTAACATGTCTGGGTGTTCAAAATTTTCCCAAATATCTTCTGCTTGAAGACTTTAACATTGAGTGGAACAACATGGACCCCTCTTTCTGTAAAAAGCCTGAAAAGAGACTTCAACTCTAATTCTTGCTAATTTTTCTGACCAATGATTTGTTGTTCAGGCCATTAAAAGCTTTATGTTTTGCAATATTGGATTTGCCTAATTTTCTTTTTGCCCAGGAGTGTATATCAATATGCACCAACATTCGTTATTAGGCCAACATCGTCCTGAAATGCTAGATTCATTATTGGACTAAACTTGATATATTTTTGTACATGCTGGGAACATTACTGATATAAAAAAAAAATTTCATACAAAGTCAAATAGCTTTTTTGATAGTTCTTGCAATTATAAAAGCGAATAAAGTCTGTATCAAGGTCAAGTAAGGTCAAGGTTATGCATTACCCAGTAAAATATTAATATATTAAGATGTTTAATCTGATTGTGAGGAATTGCCATAAAAAAATACGGAAATTGCATCAGGAACATCTATTTAAAAGAATGACTCTGTGTTGTCTGTCTGGGTGCTGCAGTGTGATTCTTCTCCACAGGTTCTGCTCAACATCTCCTTCAGAGCCTCGTTCACTTGGTTGTTGAGATCAGGAGTGGAGCAACATCCTCCATTCTCCACCTCTCCATTTATGGAGCTCATCATCTCTTGAAGCCATCGCAGCTCTGTGTTCAGCTCCTCGCTAAGAGAGCTTAGCTCGGCCTGCCTTTCCATGTAGCGGCTGCTGATGATGTCCAGGCTGGCTTCTGTAGCCTTTATGTTCTCCTGAAGATCCTTCCTCCGAGCCTCTGCCTTACGGAATTCATAACGGAGTTGTGATAGGCCCTGTCCCACACTTGAACTCTCTTCTCTGTACCAGGCCTCCTTTTCATTATAAATGGAAAGTAGAGCTTCAACATCCTCTTGAAGAGACTCTCGTTTCTGGGCCACTTCCTCCAGGCCACTATCTATGACGGAGATTTCGTCCATCACACGGGCAAAGCGCTCAAAGTTTATATATGTGTTGTTAGGTGGAATGCTGCAGTGGGAGTGGATGGTGTACTCCTTCAGGCGTTTGGTCTTCAGCTGACATGGTCCACTTTGCCTCTGAATTAAGCTGGTGTCTTCCACATGCTCATGGTTCTTCAGAGAGAGGAACCAAAAGGAGACTGAGTGAGGGTGGGTCCTGTGCAGCTTTTTGGTCATTCACAGCAATCATTCACAGGTTGGGGAGTGTGGCCAGATGCGTGATCAGAGAAGTTAGTGCCATGGAAGTACATTGCTCAAATCAGACTGTAAGTTCTGTTAGTGTGGCTTTGTTGACCAAACTCTTCTATGATGCAAAAATATGCATGCAGGAGGTAGAAAGTAGCAGGTAGTTGTGCAACAGGTTGTCTCATGCCGGACTTCCTGGCATTCACAAAAATTCTGCCACATGTTGTCAGTCAGTGTGACAGAGAACTGTGTACCTTCACAAAAACTAATATGACTGCCAGCCAACCACATACCTCACTTGTAAACTTGCAAAATTAACTCCTCTCTAAGTGCTTTACAAAAAAACTTTGTAATGACTTTGAAAGACAGGATTCCAAAACTTCTTTTCAAAAGAAGGTCACTGTGCTATGTTTACAAGTATATTTTCCCAGTGAAAATCGCACACAGTCTACACAGAAAACACGAAAGTGTGAATACACAATCAGACTGCTATTTTCTCGATTCTGAAGCAGGCAGCACTGTACTGCAGCAGGTAACCGTTTCCTGGTTTCCTCTACATTCTGTGGTTTCCTCTCACCTCCAAAAACATGTTGGTAGGTGGAGTGGATTGGCTACATTAAGTTACCACTAGGTGTGACTGTATGTGCATGCTTCCCTACGATAGACTGGCATCACAACCAAGATAATTACTGAAGATGAATGAAAGATACAGATCCTGAATCTTGTGGACAAAAAATTATACAAAGATATCAGATAATCTCTGGCTCACTGAGTGTGTATGGTAAAACTGGTATTCATACTGTGGGTTAATTTGTGCTGCTTCAGCAACAACACTAAAATAATTTTTTATGTATAACAGTTACCATTTATGGTGTGTTTAGTTATTTTTCAGTCTTGTCAGTGCTTATAGCCTTTGGAGTATGGCCATGCATCATTCCAAAATCAATTAATTCACAGTACCTAGTCACTGTAGCCACATCCCATCTAGCTTTATTATACCCCCTAAATGCACTAAGAGAAAACCACACAAACACAGAAATACATGCTGTCACATGCACGGTCATCCAGATGTTTACCTTTATCCAAGGGTGATTGAGAGCACCTTCTATTGTGAGCCTCTTTCTGTTGATCAGTGACAAAAGAAAAACAGATAAATAAAAATAATAGATGTTGTATCAGAGTAAGAAGGTGATGCCTTTACAGCTAGTGCTGCCAACTCTTGTTCAAACATATTTCCTGCAGGCAAATCTTCAAGCCAAATCAAGCCACCACTCTATATTGCTTGATGATGCAATATTAACATGCTTGAGCCTGCTTTCAAAATGTGAACACGTGAACACAAACAAAATGTTAAAAGAACACTGCCGACAACACAAAGCTTTAACACTAATTCACAGGTGTTCTGCCTTCCTTCGACCGCTTACCTTGTGTCTTTAGTCAAAAGCTGTCTAATGAAGCTCTTAGCCAGTTCACTAGTGCTGCTGAAGAATTCCTCATCAAATGCGTAGCTCACAGCAGAAATGTTCGCCAGTGTCTCCTGTTTAGACTCGCCCAGAAACGGGGAAGCACCACTCAGCCTTAATGGGTAAAAGAAAGGTTTCAGCTGAGACGATCAATCAGTGTTGCATGTGCTAAATATAGCAGATTAGGTTGTCTAAATTGTCTAAATTTTATAATAATCTATTATCTCGAACCAAGACTTATTCTGGCAATTAGTGCCATTCGAACTAAATATCTCATGGGAGCACATTGGTCACAACAGCCCTCAGAAATAACACATGAAATTGAGAATATAAAATCCTTATTTCACACTTACAGGATGTATGTGATGACACCAATACTCCTGTAAAGAAAGGAGAAGGTGGAAAAACATGTGATTAAAAAATTAAACCTAAAAGATCCATGTTTTATCCAAATCCAAAATACCACCCAATTAGGATCACTTACCACATGTCTGCTGGCAGTCCCAGAGGCTCATAGTTGACTATCTCGGGAGCTGAAAATAGACGATAATATATTTCCGAAGACATTTCAAATAACAAGCATTGCAATGCAATATGGCCAGAAAGGTACTGAACTCCAGCTGTTGCTGAAACAGTAGTCGAACTACTCTATTTAAATGGTGATTCACTTGAAATGTTTGGACAGTATAGAGGTGATGATGTCTTACTCACCCATTCTTACTTACCCACAAATTCTGGTGTCCCAAAAATATTTTTGAATTCGACCCCATCTTCAATTTTATGTGCCAGGCCAAAGTCGATAATTTTGATCCGAGGCAGTGGGACATTTCTGTCTAGCAGCATAATATTCTCAGGCTGAAATCCAAGGGAATATTGTAATAATATAAAAATAGAACAAAATAACATATCAAACAATGTGTGCAAAAGATAAAGTCCCCTCTGAAAGTATTGGAACAGCAAGGCCAACTCTTTCGTTTTTGCTATACAGTGAAGATGTTTGGGTTTGAGATCAAAAGATGAATATGAGATGACATCAGAATTTCCTATATTTATACTTACATCTAGATATTTTAAACAACTTAGAACAGAACACCTTTGACCCTTACCATTTTCAAGTGATCAGAAATTCTGAAACATGTGACTGTTTCTTGTTGCCCAGCTATGCCATGTTAGATTGATTGTTTAAACAATTAATAACTCTGATTGTCTACTACTGGTTTGAACCATTTAACAGGTCGGTCATGGAAAACGGCACCAGCTGGTCACAGACACATTGTGAGAGTTGTCAAGAAAAACCCTAAACAACAGTCAGTGACATCACAAACAACCTTTACTAGACTTTAAGAATAAAAACATAGAGACCACACCACAAGATGCGAACTACTCATTAGCAATCAGAACTTAATTAGAATTCACAAAGAAATAAAGAGATGGGCTATAATTCTGATCTATCTCATTCATCTGTTGATCTCAATCACTGAATACTTTCAGTGTGCAAAAACAAAAGAATTGGCCTTGTCATTCCAATAAGTCTGAAGGGGAATGTTTCTAATTGGTGTAAATCGTAGTCATTAGTGTAAACATGAAATGCAGATTATCACCAGAATGATCTTTCTACAACACTGGGTAGAGATCTCCTCTGAATACGGACATAATAGGCATTTCACACTCAATACTTTTCATCTGATTTCTTTTTTTCCCCTCAAAATGGTGCTAAATCAGTTATGAGAGTGCTTCATAGCCCTTGTGTGGGCTGGAGAGTGAGGAGATGCAGAGCTTAGAAAAACAGGATGGAGACTATCAGTGAGATCTGCATGCTTGACATCCCTTATCATGTGTGGCTGATAACCCTGTGGTGTCTAAATGCTGTAAGAAATATAAGAAATTAATTCCAAAATAAACAGTCTCTGGAGATGACTGGGCGATAATTACAAAGCCAGCCATGTGTGTCTAAGAAAGTTTAAGCAGAGTAATAAAACATGAGTGACAAGTATAGGGATAACACTGGACAGGAAATGGGAAAAAGTTTAATATTATACACATAACACTCTGAAATGTCACAAGTGCCAAACACAAGTGCAGGTCCGCTTTTGTAAGTTACAGGGGTTGCTATGCAACGGTGCTAAACAGGACCGACCCTCTATATAGGCCAATGCAGAAATGGTCTGCTACCATGGCAACAATTTCCTATTTCTTCCATCTCCTCATAGATGTGCATAATACAGTATGATATACATAGGCTGTTTTATAAGCATTATAGTTGAGCTAAGATATGAGTACTGTTTCAGCCTACTTCAGGAGTAAGATTATTTTTACAAAATAGAGTTATTGAGAAATTCATGTCCTACTGGAGCCCATAGGTTGTTATGGTGTAAAAAGAGTGGCAATTTATTTTGTACTTTATTAAAAATAAAGTACAGAATAAATACATACATAAAAAGGGAAATACATACATACATAAGTTATTGTACTGGAACCTTCGACCAATTTGTTTCTTAAAGGTGTAGTTTGACATAAGTTTTATGATAAAACTGATACCTTTAAATCAAAATGTGCAATTTTTTTGGAGTGCAGGTAGTGGACCCCATCAAGAATCTGTTTAAGAAACTCAGTGGCCTCCTCCTCACTCAGGGATTCCTTTTGGGCCAGGAAGTCAAAGAGCTCTCCTCCAGATACCCTTACACATGCAAACACACACACACACACACACACACACACACACACACACACACACACACACACACACACACACACAAACACACAC
>JAQQZR010000012.1:11676787-11695824 GCA_030068235.1 Notoglanidium macrostoma
TGTGTGTGTGTGTGTGTGTGTGTGTGTGTGTGTGTGTGTGTGTGTGTGTGTGTGTTTGTGTGTGTATATAAGGGATGGGAAAGAGAGAGGAGGCAAAGAAATGTAACCTCATATAATTAGTTATACACTGTAATATAATATGTAACGTAATTTGTTCTGATTAAGTTTACTTGTCTCTGACGCAATATATACATTATAATTCATTACTGCAGATGAAACAAAGTTGGAAAACACAACGGGGAGCTGGCTAAAAGCTAAAAGTGGACGGAAGAAGAGATGTCCTTACACAAAGCATCAGACACTTGAGCTTGAGAAAGAGTTCTTGTTCAACATGTACTTGACTCGAGAGCGCCGTCTGGAGATCAGCAAGAGTATCAACCTCACAGACAGACAGGTCAAGATTTGGTTTCAGAACAGAAGGATGAAACTGAAGAAGCTTAACAGGGAAAGTCGGGTCCGGGAGCTAACAGGCTACAACTTCAACTGAAGACAGGACAAACTAGCAAAACAACAACACCAAAAACACAATTATTCATTAATTTCAATTAATTATCAATACCTCGGACTTTTTGTCACACACACACACACACACACACACACACACACACACACACACACACACACACACACACACACAAACACACACGCACGAGATAGTGTTTTGCAGCTAGTACATAAACAGTAGAACACAATACAGTATTCATAACACACAGACACTTTTGCATCTTCTCTATGATTAATATTATACGTACATAATACACAATATTATATAAGAAGTTGTCAATCTGTTTAAACATGAAATATGTATAAAACTAAATACATTCACACTCCTAGACCTCACAATCTACATATATACATGTTGTCTGCAATCTCAAATTTGGAGATTAAAAATGTACTTCCTCTGCTACCACATAATGAAACTGACTTTAACCACAGATCTTATCAGCACTATCTAAGCAAAAATGTATTAACTTTATACAGCAAATAAACTCTGCATTCACTTGTTGTCTCTCTGGGAACACGGCATAGGTCTGAGAAGCTAACTGGCTCCTGATAGCATCTGACATTCTCCCACAGCACTGACTGAATTCAACCCACAATTAGTCCTAATTGGATGGCCATGCACTCATGCACGCATTAGAGCATGAACAAACCCACATGGGGCGTCACAGCAATGCCAAAGAACTGACATTTAGTTCAGATTTGACTCTGTGATATGCAAAAACATACAACATAAAACATACAAAACAGACATTGGGATCACGAGAATATCCTAAAGACATACCAGCACACGTTCAGAGAGGCGTTCACACACTTGCATTTCTCTACTAACTAAAAACAGTGTAAAATGAGTCGGACTGATTAGACACTAACATACAATGTCTGTCATAATTTGTTCAGTCAGTGCCAGAGCTCAAAATTCCAGCTTCACTGTGTGCTCCATATATAATACCCAGGCTTTGTGTGTAAATGTCACTTACAGTTCCAGTACGAGCACCACGTCGGTGCGGTTCTCGTACACGTCGTGCAGTGATATGATGTTAGGGTGCTGGAGTTGCTGTAGAATGTTCACCTCCCTTTCGATTTCTTCTCGCCGCACTCCTCTTCTGCTCGCTCTGCTTTGGCGTTTCTTTATGAACTTCGCTGCATACTCTACACCTGTACTCTTTTCCTTGCATCTCTTCACTATAGCAAACTGCCCACTGAAAGACAGAAAACGCTTGTTATCTATCATTTATTTATCTAAAGAATTTATCTTTAATAACAGCCAGACATGATTTATGTGATGTGCATAATAGAGCTAAAGTGTTTTTTTTCCTAGCTGTAAAATACAATGGAAAAACACAGGTTGCCAATATAGCTAACACTGATATGATATTTTGGACAATAAAGGCATATCACCATACAAAGATTTTTATGAGAATATGATCTCTGCGCAACAACATTCAATCAATCCTTTTTCACTTAGCTAGTTAGTAAAAAAACAAGCACATTTGCAATAATGTTGTCGCTGGATAGTTGCTAACAGAGTCCATTGTTAAAAGTGCTATCCAAATAAATAAACCGAACTGAATTTGAACAGAATTGAACTATTTTAACTAGGCATCAGATAAAATTCCCGCATTATCGCGTAAAAGACTGGTCATATTACACTTTGGTGCATGTGTTGGAATTCATCACCCAATCTCACAACCAAACTGGGAAACACAACATCTCCCACGGAGTGAGAATTTGAGAGGAAACCCTTCATCGGTCCAGCATTACACAGGAGTTATGGAGAAGGAAGAATGCACACACAGACAGAAGTAGAGAAATGCTTTCCTCCTACTCACTTTACTACAGTGTCAAGCATTCTGCGTGTGCTTCCTCCTGCATTCTTACAACACAGCTTCCTTGTATTCAACATAACTGTCTAGGGCAGGGGAGGTCATCAAATTCCAACCAAACAAAATGAATTTGAACGGAAGCAATTTGAAAGGAAGCGCATTAATTTTAAAACCGTCATTCTTGCTTGATACATGTTGTGTCAGGTTGGGAAGACAGAAGCTTTTCCTGCTCATGAATAATCACATAAATTGAGCAATTAAAAAAAGCAAACGTTCCTCTGGTACAGCAAAGAAGGAAGTATTAATGGATATTCCTAATTTTCCATAATTGCCCCATTGTTATACATCTCCTGCATATACACCCTATCCATTTCTGTAATGCCAGAAATAATTAACACTAAACCCTAAGAACAGATGTAGAAAATGTCTTCCTGCGTCAGGTTTCATCCCTGAATTTTTGCCAGACTGCATCACCATGACACTGTGTGTGGAATGCATGAGTACTAAGCTGTATCAGAGTTGACTAAGTAGTGCCACGTTTGATTTTCAAGCGCACTCATGCACCCCTTGGACTATCACTCTATCAGGCTGCACTACTAAGGCAGAGTCCCATCACTGCACACTCCAGATGGCCAGCTTGAGAATGCAGATAGTGCGGAGGTGGAGAGCCAGGAGAGGGCACTGATTGAGACACAAAGAGAAAGACGGAAGGCGCCTTCAGTCTGAAATATGCTGACAAAATATTCTCTCTATCACCGTCATCCTGAAAAAGGTCAGAGACTATAGACTGTTCCACAAAAGACTATAGACTGTGCCTTAAAGACACTGCCGGATGTTTCTGTAGGATGCTTGTGAAATGATGTTCATTTCTTACCAAGCACAACAGAGACTGTCTCATTATTCCACATTGAAAGGTACAGACTCGCACTTCTTTTATTAAAATGAACTTCATGTCTAAGATCTTCCAAGCACACTTTGACTGGCTACAGTGGAGAAAGGGAAAAATCATTAGAAGATGATTATAGTCAGTTATTTCATGTGTTTCACGCTGGAGCCCCAGTAGAGAGGCGTGTTATAGGGTGCGAGTTCATTTTAACCCACTTACTATCGCACTCCAGTCTCATCCCAACTTGCTGATGAGGTGAACGTGAACGACAGAGAGTTGTCATAGCTCTAGGTGTGCAACATGGTTCAAAGATTACACGTACATTCAGTCATGCAGCATAAGATAATCCACATGCCAAAACTGACTCATGAACTGCACCTTTGGCTGTTTATATCTGCTATAATGTAAACAGGATCTATCATGTTTCGCTGATTTCCACAGCATTAGACATACAAACAGATTTTTAAAAATTGTGTCATTCTTTAAATTATTGCTGTGGTATTCCCACCCTGTCCTTCATTATATTCTTATAATAGCACACCCCGTTGTATTTGATTCCTTATGTTAATTATTAAATCCCTGTGAGCAAATACATTCACATTCAGATTAGAGGAACAACAATTCAGAGGAATTGTCTCCACATGGAAATATAGGTGAGGCTGTTCCTGGTCCATATACTCCAGAGAGATAAAACACACCCACACATGTACACACACTGCACAGCTAACCAAAACATGGAGGGCCAGAATGTAAAGGCTTATGACAGGCCTTCTTTAATAGAGTCTTGGGAAAAAAAAACCCTTGGGGTCGAAGTCTTCTAGAGTCTAAGTCTAGCGCTCAACTACCCCAGAGACCAGAGTCAAACATACTGCTAGCTGACCTGGCTTAGAGCAGCAACGCAGGGAAGCATCAAGTGATTTGATTTGTGTGAAGTGACTTGGGTCTGGGACAGAATAATGTCTTTGTAAAGAGCACAATAAAAAAATATTATGGAACGTTACAAGCTTTTCTGAGAAATGCCTCAAAAGTCACAGAACTATGCAAGACACACCCTTAATACCTCGTAAAATCCTTTGAGTTTAAATCATCCTATTCTGGCTTAGATCACTTTGATGACACTGATATCAACCTCCACCCTTCCAGGAGGACACCAAAACCAACAGAAGTATGTTGTTGGAGGTAATGTGCAGAGGGAGGCTGGTGAAAGAGTCTTTCCATAGCAAGCATGCCAGCTGACTTTGCTCTAAATGTGCCTGCAGCTCAGTCTCACTAGACTTTCCACTCCCAACAGCTGCTGTTTGTTAACTATGTCAAGGCCGTGCACTTGAGTGAACGGTGCCATTCTGATATTTACATACAGTATTTAACTTACAGCCTGCTGGAACCTATAGCAGTATATTCAGGAAGATTAACTGAAGTATCCAGTAACCTGAGAGCGTGTGAAGCAGAAGTGATACTACTGTGGGGTTCCAAAACTAGAGCACTAGCGAAAATGCTTCTGTTTTGCATTCTTTTCTAATTTAATACAACAAATTCAATTACAAATTATAGAACTGAGAAGTGAAAAGCATAATTACTGAAATATTTACATGAATTTTAGAGTTTCTTAGTATTTAGTGTGTCCCCCTTTTTGCTTTAATGACACTCGAGCTGGCATGGAATCCAAAAGTTTGTGCAAAAACTAATGATCCAATTTAGATCAAATCCATCAGAGTGTCCTCAGAACATAGGCTTCAGGAGAAGACAGTATACATGAGGGATATCTGACCTTTCACACATCCCATTTAACATGGTCAATATAACAAATTTTAAATAAGGACATAGAAATAGTGCAGAATCTGGAATATTATATAATCAAGATATTGAACATTTACTTTCCTTGTTTTAAATATTTCAAAATTCTAAAAAACTTCTGTTTATTTTCGATTTTAAATGAAAAAAAAAAAAAAAATTCCCACATTTTCTAAGTGGCCTCTGACTTTTGGACCCCAGTGTACATGACAACACGGAGACATAGTATATGACCTGCACAGAACTCTGCGTGAATGGTGACAAGAGTTTGCTTCCTCCTGCGCAATTATGAAGCAAAAATAACAAAGTGTTGTTATGTCGAGATGAGAAAGTCATGCTCAGAAGAACACTTTACTTTGGCTGTCATCTCCGTTGAAACACTAAGCTTTTCAGCAGGGGTCAAAAATCCCACACAGCTCATTATCCCTCCCATGCAAATGCACTTCACTGTACTCATAGCTTTCTGCAGCTGCTTCGTACCCGATCCATTACGTGTCCCTACTTCATCTCAGCACAGCTTGATGCTTTTACATGTAAGAACAACATTCATAGACCAAAAAAACTCTTCCCAGACTAATGCTTGAAACCCAAACATGCAAGAAGAAAAGGTTCTGTACTAATCTATGGTATATAAAATTAACACAAAATATTTGCAAACTACGGACAACATAGTAATTTTCTGGAACAGTCATAAACAGTAATAGCATCCATTAATTACTTTTACAAATCACAGGCATGGCATTTATTTATCATTAATGAAGTCATATTTATATTGATTCACATTGGAAATGTAACGCGGTAACCTTAGAGCTTGCTCATGCAAGAACATTTGGGACACAGATATGACAAAACTTCCCTTGAGCAAACCAGCAGCTCTGGGTGTGACGTTGACTAAAAAGAAGAAACAAAACAATGTCGTGTAGTCTAACACTTCGTCTGAAGGTATGCAAATCCAGAACTTTATGCTGCTCTACATAAGGAGTATTAATATACATCTCTCTTTCATCTCACTTCCTCTTTTTTTTCACTTTACTGTCAGGAAACAAAAAGACTATGTGTTTTGACATACTTTTCTTCTCACTATGGTTCCAAAGAATAGCTGTTTGAGTTCCTGCACATTTCCTGTCAGCTTTAACCAGTCTGTCCATCCTCTGGCCGCTCTCATCAGCAAGGCGTTTCTGCCTCAGAACTGATGTTTTTCGCACCCTTCTGTGTAAACTCTAGAGACTGTTGTGAGATCAGCAGTTTCTGAAATACTCAAACCAGCCTGTCTGGCACCAACTACCATGCCATGGTCCCCCCCCCCTATTTTTCTTCATTCACATGATGGTCACGTCACATCCCAGGTCTGAAGTGTCCATTTAGTGAAGCTCTTGACCTGTAACTGCATGACTTTATTCACTGTACTGCTGCCACATGATTGGCTGATTGGATAACTGCATGAGGGAGCATGTGTACAGGTGTTTCATATTAAACTGGTCTGTGAATGTGGGGTTGCTCATAGAAGACGACTCATATTATGCGAACAGGGTGACAGCAATTGCTCTGTGACAAGATGTGACATTTTCTGGTGGCCAATGTAGTGTTTTGTGGAAGTAAAAGTTGGTTTACAAATAAAGTGCAGCCCACCACAGAAGAGTGCAACCCACCACGTTTTTAAAGCCCTGTGCACAGCCATCCAGCAGCATCATGGAGAAGATGTATAAGGTGTCACTTTTCGACACAATGCACAGTTAAATGATGCATGAAGTGACGTGTTAAGCAACCAGTGCCCACATGGAACACAATGGAAACGTATACGGTACGGCTAACTATTTCACACGTGTCGTTCTTTTTTCTCTTTTTCTATTCTCTGATTATTGCACTTTTGTGTTTCTCTGACGTACTTCTGTAGCATGCTCGACTGTCACAAAATAGCAGCTGCCTGGCTCTCACAGATCACAGACAGTTGTGTGAAACCACATGCATATTGTTTCCGCTTTCATTTTAGGTGTTGAGTGTTTGTGCGCAGTAATAGTTCCACTACATATGACCATAACAGACCAGAATTTTACAGCTTGCTTAAAGTTCACATACTGCTGAACACTGTTCTCTTCACTATAAAAATCATTCCATAGAGTGATGATTACTCATACAGCCCAATTGAAAGATAATCACATCTAATACTAACCTATTACACACCTCACACTAGAAATGAAAAAAAATTGTTGCCTTACCACTGGGTGCTGATCGAAAAAAACTGATTTATCTCCTAATCTCATACAACTGCAGATGCTTATTCAAAATCAGAGGAGCTTGGCTGAGTTGCATACAGTCCATTCACATCCCTTCTCACAATAAATTGAAATATAAATTGAAGGACAGAGCAGTGAGTGAGCCGGATGGTGGTAGCCACAGGGCACGGCTCCTCGGCCTCCCCCTTCTGCGACAATAAATTTACTTTCATTATAGCAGTCGCTCCCGTGTGAAAAGCTTAGACTGTTTTTCTTTATTACAATGTTTAATGATTCGGATACAAGTTATTAGCCAATCCTAAAGTAGGCGTGGAGTTGAGTGGAGTTCATACCACAGCCATCTTTTCACAGCCAATTCATTCAGATGCCAGGGAGAAAGGACACCCTGCTGGGTGTATGAACCACACCTTTCCTGAAAGCTAACAAGCAATTCAACACTATAACCCTACTTCCTATCTGGATAGATTTATTACTACTACCTGATGAAAAGATGCTATGAGTAATATTTTCACAGTTGATATCCATAACATGAGCGATGAGAGCTGGCCTTGCCTGCTGGGGCAAGTTTTTGGGGGCGTGTTCTTTACAATAGAGAACAAAAAAAAATTAGGTAACAGAAGTGAAAAAGGAAATTGAGTCTTTCATGACTGTCTAATAATCTTCGTATGACAGAGTTTACTAATGTATAAATCTAAACTATACTCATTTATATATGTATTAATATAGGGTAATGCCTAATAATGTCTACTAAACATTTCTGTGTGCTGCCAAACTTATTCCAACTATGACTGAAATTCCCACTGCAGATGTTCCCGTCCCCAGCCTCAGCAAACATCTGTTAGCTAGGTCCTTTAAAGGCACTCTCGAGAACCATAACGCATAATGCATGCAATATGATCAATGCCCTTAACAGTAAACATTACACTTCACTCGTGATAAAGCAGTTTGGGGGAATCCAACAATAATTTATCATATTACTCACCTGCCAAGCTCATCTCCAATTTCATAAAAATCCTCCACTTTTTGTTGATTGAACACAGCCATGCTCAGTGTCCTCATTGATGAAAATTTGAGCACATAAACAGGCCTGCAGCTCCAGTGAGTTCCCCCGGTCAGTGTAGGACCAGAGATGCTGAAAAAATATGTGTTCACGTCTGTTTTGATGCATTTATGAAACAGGTAATAAGTGCATATAACATACCCACGCACACGTTCTAGCATGCTACTTGCATTCCATCACACAGGAGAGGTAGAACCTCATAAATATCATGTTACTTGAGGAAATCCCATTGCTTTCATTTTCCAAATACATTTGGAAAATGAAATCCCATTGCTTTCATTTCCCAGATGTATTGTTTTAGGTTTGCATTAAATATTTAAAATAAAAGGAAACAAGATGAGTAATTTTTCTCAAGAGAGCAAGTTGTTTTCCAGGGTGGGGCAGTAAGAAGAAAAAAAATGGACACTATGTGACTGATAAATTTATATAATTTATGAAATTATGAAAAAAAAAAAAAAAACGCTTTTGAACAGAAACAAAAACAATGAACAGTGTTAAAATATTTATTCTAACTTCAGTTTAATCTGTACACATTGTGCACGTGCTGAATACAGGAATAAAATCAGTAATTATTCTGCTATTCAGTAGTCAATATTCTTTATTTTTTTCCTTTTCATTTGTATGTGCAAGTCAGATAACATGGAAGTCGTATCTTACTTGGCCAATACAAGTAGTTTTAAGACAGAGCTGTAGATTCTTGAAAGTAACTAGATGAGCATAATATGTTAGTAAATAAATTATTCTAAAATGACACATTGTGATCTTCTGACACTGTGATGATCATTTCTTAAACAGGTTGGTGTTACACTATTAACCAGCATAAGGCAGAGTGTTGGTAATTAAGTGTTTACTTTTTAGGCAGTTTCCACACGGGAGATGTGGCACTGAGCACCTCAAGCAGCGACATTAATGAGTTTACTGTTTTAATTTGCGTCATTAAGAGCAGAACTATAAAGTTTCTATCAGCCTGTATTATCAATAGCACTTAGCGTTAGGCGAAAACAATGTCCTGTCCTCATTCAAGTCAGAAAAGTTCAGAGGCACTCAAACTTTTACCAAGACGTCTCGGCAAGTTCTCAAGATAGTTTTCTTACCTTTATTTCGTCTGTGTAGTTTTAATAGAAGTAGTATTATACTAGCCACAGTTGTGCACTTCGTTCCTGGTTGTACAGTTGAAGCGTCTCCAAACCGCTCGCGCTTCTTGACAGTAATAACCGACTTCACTTGAGTGCACCCGCGTGTACGCGTGCAAGGCGCGTTGTGCGCATGCGCAGGCTGTAAATAGCGAGTTCTATTCTGTTCCATAATACTGAGGCCAGTCACTCAGACGAGAACCTAGCTTTAATACCTATGACATTATACTGTGTTGTATGATACGTACAGTATACAGCTGTAGTGCTGCGAGGTAGCCACATTAACATTTTTATTTACACAGTATCCAACTTTGTGGTATAAAGAAAAATCACTAAAGCAAGTTTTCCCCCCGTGAGTATTGCATATCTTTTATGTTGGCTGTTTGGTTACTTGAAAAGAAACACTCTATTAAGTTTATTTCCAATAAACTACATTTTTAATGAAGAGCTTGTCTCGCCTGTACTTAACAGAAAATACTGCCACCTGCAGGAGAAGGCATTTGGCTTGACAATAAAACTCAAAATTATTATAATAATGAAAAATATGACCTTTACAGAAAACGGTGGCTGGAAATGGAGCCATAATCTTCATATAAGCAGCAAGCACATGACAATCGTGAGGGTAAAGAACCGGAAGGAACTTGATGTGAGCCTTCTGTATTGTTTTGCTGCAGCGTTAACCTATTTTCAAATTTCCTTTTTGGACTGACCTGTACAGTCTTCTTCCGTTACACAAAACATGACCAAAAGTGAACATGCCCGCACATATAACACACTCCACTCTGAAGCACCAGTGCACTTTATGGTGATGACATTTATTGATCAGACCACTTTAGCAGAGTAAGACAAAACCGATTACACTGAAATGAAATACTGGATTCATTTAAATTCATTAACATGATTTCTAAACAGTTTCATATATAGGAGCACTAGATATGCATTTATGGAAATATAGCAGTGCATTGCATTGCTGAGCCATAACAATGCAAATGAGACATGCTAGCTTATTCATAGAAAGCAATGGAAAAGGCTGGGCTAGATAATGAGAAAATATATCTGCTTAAAAAACAAGGCCTACATGTAATTCATAAAAATAATAATAATAAAAAAATACATAATAGATAAGAAAAAAAATACGAATGCTTTTGGCCAAATATCATGGGCAGTGCACAACAATTGTCCTTAAAGAAAAGTGAAATTACTATAATGTAGGGAATACAATTATAAAGATGGCATTTCATCACTATGGAAATTTTTAGAAATTACACTATTCAAATTTTAGGTCTGATCAAAATCCTACAAAAATGCCAAAACCAAAATTGGCATTCTGAGAGACCAGCTCTCAACAAGAAAATTCACAGCTTTGAATAAAGAGGTGTTTTTTTTTTTTTTTTTTCTTCTGAGCAGTAGAAAATCAAATACACAGGGTTAAGTACTGATCAGATACACAGGGTTAAGTACTGATCAGTCTCTAAAATTAAAAGTAAAACACTGGGGGACGGAGCTGTAAGATATCCTGTGAAAAAACACTGGTACATATCAAAGTAAATGGGATATAATATTCCTGATACAAGTATACATGTCACAAATGGAAATTAAATCAGATTGCAAAAAGAAAGAATAATAAACATATCAAACAAAGCCAGCATTATAAAAGGGCAATAAGCTAACATTCATTGTCCCTCATTACACAGGCCCTTAACATGTAAATTCATTTTTAAATGTAATGAAACACTAAAAACAGGCAACATATATGAGGAATGGAATGTTTATCAATGTTGCACATAATAAAAGATTATTATTATTATTTAAAAAAAAAAAAAGAAAAAAAAGGCTAAATACTGCTCCCTGTGGAAGAAGGTGGTAAACCTTATATCACTCAATCAGTACCAAAATGCAGGCTTGATGGTCATGTTCATAACTTTAACAATACATCGAAAATTGTTTTCAGTTCTATAAACTTGTATTCACAATGCTGTGTTAAAACTCAAGGCCACAAATGCCAATTATCAAAAAATAGTCCTGAAATAAAGTTCCACTAGGCAGTTGAATAATACACAACACAAACAGCGCTAGATATATGGCTGAATCCTGACAGATGAAGATTCAAACTGGTTCAAATCCAGCTGATTACTAACAAAGAAATGTCACTCAAGCAGAACATAAGCAGCATGGCTCTGACAGACTAAATTACATGCATTGTCTAAGGATTGTTTTCCAGCAGCTAAGTGTCATCACATGACTGTACACAGGAATTTTTGCCGAGCTTCTGCAGATACTTCATGCACACACAGGAGAGAATTTGCTACTTCTCGGTTCAGCCTATGGTATCTTTGGCTTCCCTGATCTAGTTGAATATCCATAATTTAAAGTGATTTAAGTGCTTCATAAGGAAATGAAAACAGCAACAGAAGTACCAAGAAAATCTATGACAATCAAAACATAAAATGTTGAATTTCACAAGCATAATAAGAGAAATGGGTTACATGGTGGCACCTTACAGATCTGGGGTCTGAGGTTAAACCATGAGCTCAGGTTAATGTCTGTTTGTTTACACAAGTTCACTCCGGGTTCCTGCAGGTTTTCTCCCAGGCCTACATCTCCCAAAAACATGCTGTCTGGCTACTCTAAACCACCCCTAGGTGTGAATAAGTGTGTGTGTGTGTGTGTGTGTGTGTGTGATGGCCTGTGATAAACAGCCTATCCAAGGTATATTCCCATGTCATGCCCCTTATTCCCAGGGTGGGATCTGAATCCTCAGCGACGCTGACCAAGATAAAAAGTTACTGGAGAAGAATGAATGAAAGAAAGAACAAAAAATAATACAGAGTGCTAATATGAGCATGACATAAAGAAGTAAACAAGTGAGAAGTAAACAAGTCAACCCTAAATCAGTTAATGCCAAATGTGAAACATGGACGTTTGATCATGACAACACTGGTGTATCTGAACTGCATGTCCATTTTAACATACGAAAGTTACATTTTCTGAAACCAAACTTCTGCCTATCTCACTTATCAATATGTGGACTGTTTATGGCGATCTGTAAGAGAACAATATCAAAAGATCAGCCATCACTGACGACTCTTGCAGTGGTCAAGTGGACCAGAATGCAAGCAAGTCAAGTGACTCCACCATCCAGATCATGTAATTGTGATCTATTTGTTATTTGATTTATATTTACTTACTGTAAATATTTGACCCAAACATTGCATCTCTATTAACAAAATGTTGGGTGCAACTGAAATAAAAGCCAAAACAAGGTATGTCACGGTCTCTCACAGATGTACGTATTATTGATGATTAGCAGGGATTCAGCTGTCCTCCTCGTCATCACTGATAAGTGTGCGTCCGTCTTGGGAGCTCTCCCGCTCACGTAAGAATGTCTGGCGAATGGCTTCCAGTTCTGTGAGCTCCAGTCGAACCTTCTCCAGATGAAAGGTACGACGGTTTTGGATTTGCCTTAAGGGGAACGGGTTCATGTCCACAAAAGCCATGTTCATCAGCTTTCTGCAAGAGAGAAAGATATTTGAATCTTCTCAAAGCTAAACATCAGTGGTTTAAGAAATTAAGTGAGTGAAATGTCGGTTTTCTTAAATAAAAAAAAAAGAACAAAAACAAACAACAAAAAAACTATACCTTGCATCTATAACTGTCCGTGTGAAGTATCGAAGATACTTAAAGATGGCCATGGGGTCCTGCAACTTCAAAAACTCTTCCTCTTTGTACTTGAAGAGAGCGAGGGCGAAGCGAAAAATGATCTGTCAAAGTAAAGAAAGTAAGTTACATGAGCTTCTCGCAACTATTCTTTAGAATCCTCCACATACGCATCCTGATAAGAACAGTACTGGAAACAAATATACTCAAAAAAACTGTTGAACAATCCATTATTTTGCCTTTTAGTTATAAATCTATACAAGTCATACATTTATTGTAAATTTAATGGACACACAATTGGCAAGTCCCGGGTCTTCAGTTTGATTCTGAGCTCGGTTACTTTTGACATGTTGTCTTCATGTTCAATCACAAAGCAACATCGTCAACTGTTTACCAACAGTTTATACACCAACTGTTAATCAACAGATTACCACAAAGTTCACAGATGTCCTAGAGAGCCTCATGGACATACATGACTGAGATTATGCTGTATCAGGAAGATGAAAAGAGGAAAGCGAGGAAAGAAAAAAGGAAGCGTTTATAACCCAAAACATACCACTACATCTGAAACAACACGGTGGGATTCTCACGAAATCCAACACTAGAACCACACTGAGATGCATTTCACTTGATGCAGACAACAAAGGAGGCACAAATCCCCAAAACAAACATGAATTGAAAATGATTTGATCAATGTTCTCCCGGCTGAACAACATTTGAGAAAATACCTCATGTCTCACACACATGGGGTAAATGTCAAAACAGTTCAATTCATTTTTATTTGAATTATCTGACCACAAACATGGTCACAAAGCAGTTTGACAGAAATCCAGATTTAGATTCCTAATGAACATGCCAGAGGTGAGAGCTGCAAGGAAAAACTCCCCGAGACGACATGAGGAAAAACCAGGTCATAGGATTATATATCACTATAGAGTTCAGGCGTAGAACTGCAAAGTCAAAGAGTACGAAAATATGTTTCGAAAGGATTTTTCTGTATGAGCATATTGTGAATAAGGCGAGCACAGGACAGTCTTTATGTTATCTCTTGAACGATCATGGATTAGCTGGAGAAAAACACTTTGTTTTTGTCAGCTCCACTGTACTACTCTATTTTTGCCATCACTGAAAAAATACAGTGAACTAAGCTGTATACATGCTATTTAAACCTTTTGCAAAAGGCTTACTTATAAGGGTGTTCTAGTTGTACCCGTTTTGTTTTCAGTTAATGTACGATTTATTTGGAAACATCAGACAACAGTGGGCTGGTTTATCAGCGCTACGATCATCTGTAACATGAGCCAGCTGACATGGTTAAAGTGGTAGGGATATGCCTAAGATATTCAGTTCTTTGACATTTTGCCTTTTTAATCTATGCGCATTTTAAGTATAGACCACAGGCGAGCTTTCTATTAAGACTTTTCAAGCAAATATTTGTTTGCCATCTAAAAATCTTGATTGGCAACTTTACAGTACACAGGAACACAGACACGTATGAATACTTACATACACGCACGCATGCATGCGTACAGCAATATGTACACTAGCGCTGACAGGAAAAAGTCGCTCCAAGATAACCATAATGTTCAATATCGTTAGATTGGTTTTTCTTTCTGTACATCATTAAAATGTTAGATGGTAATATTAAAATGTTCAGTTAGGAAATCTATTAATAAAAGGCTTGTAGGTTTTGCTTGCAATAGAAGCTTCTCTGTTTTAAATAACATGTACCATTATATGTTTATGTATTTTAGCCTAGTATAAAAATGTCCCAGCTTAATGGGATCACTCACTGTATGCAAGTCCAAATCAAGATCAGAGTCAGAAACCAGACAGTGGTTAAAACACCAAGCAGTCTGTATTATCAGAGGACAGACAAAGGTATAGCAAAGAGGCAGGCTAAGGTCAAAATACATGGCAAACAGGTATATCACAGGCTCAGGCTAAGTGAGGTCAAGATCCAAGAAACAGAGTCAGAAAACCAGGCGGTCTAGATTAATAACATGCTCAGCAAAAACTCACAATGCAAGTTAAACGCGCCACAAAGAACTAAAGGAACAAAGACGCTTAAATAACCTTACTGATAAAACACAAATGCAAAAAAGGTGAAAATAATCAATAATCTTGGATCTAGAAAGTGCAGAGCAGTGCTTGGAAGCGCAGTCCTCAGCGGCCTACAAGCACTGACTCAGTACTGACTCAGTCCATGGTGCTCCGAGACAGCGAAGCAGGCGGCACCGATGATGTAACATTATTACAAAACCTTATAGCCTTGTATGCATCATGTCGCAGAAGCACAAAGAGACTGATTGCGAGTAGAAAAAAAAAAAAAAGAAAAAAAAGAAAAGGTGCAGCACTACTAATCCAAAATAACTTCATTTAGTTCCGGTCAGCTACGCCATGTTAATCTGTGCATTTGCTGTTAGGCATGATAAGATACGAGAACTACTGGAAGGAACTTCAACGTACCCCAGTTCAGTGGTTCTCAACTGGTTTTTCTTTTTAACTGTTTCCCACATTTTTATTGGACATCAAGTTGTAACCCAAAACTATACTAAAGTTGTTTATCATATGGAAGTAAATGAAGTGCATATTAAATTTTGCATAATACTGTTATTAACACTAGTATCAATTACACAGTATGTACGCCTAATAAAGTTAGCAGGAGTAATAAAGATAACAGGAAGAAAATCAGCTTACATATTGAGTTGTTAATGTTGTACCTCATAAGTAATTACAGTAAAAGATGTCAGTTTAATAAATGCAACGCATATGCTTAATCAAGTGCAAAATTAATTAATTACACGACATTAATATGAAAATGGGACATTATATAAATGCATGCACATAATCCTGAGCAAGCGCAATTTACCTACAAACACTGAGACAAATACTGAATTGCAAATTGTACACTTAATATGAAAACTATTAAAGGCCATAATAATGAGAATTAACTGCAGCCAACAAGAACGCAGCTGAAATCATAGCCTTTGAAAAACCTGAGGATGTGATTTAATTTTCAGGATGACGCAATCGGATACAGCTGTTTATTCATCTAGTTTGAGTGCATAGTCATGTCCCTTAATGCACGTTACCATCTGCTGCTTTATGTCTTCAGACATAGCTTGTATTCTACCCCTTATGGCGTCATTGCTTATTTTTGTCAACTGATTTGTTGACCCTAACCCTAGCAGATTTCGGATCAAGTCGTCCTCGGTAGATAAAACAACATCATCTATAACATCAAGGCTCTGCTTGTATTTTGAACTGTGATAAGCCAGTTTATACAATGCCTGAAGTGATTACTCCTGAACAGTGCACACTTTTTTGATCTTTCTTTTGAGATGTACACAGATCCTGTTGTTTTGTTATGAGAAAAAAACTTAACAGTCTTTTATGGCTTGAGTGTTTTGTCTCTTAATAGGTTAGGACGTTTGCTGGTTTCGTGCTTTCCGCAGCCTATAACTGACCACACAAAACGCATCGTCATTACTGCCACCAATTGATTGCAAATGAATGAGTTTTTTTTTTTTGGAGAGAATTTCTCTCAAAATTTTCCCCCAAATTGAGGGATTCATTTTACAATTTTCCATTGCTATTATTATTATTATTATTATTAAGTTTTTTTTGACATTTTTGAGCTCCGTCACATTTTTCCTTGGTCTTTCTTTTTGCTATGTTTAATTATTTGCATTTAGCAACTTTTTTTTTCCTTCCCAGCAGTCCACGACCCCATCATGCTGCACATATCGTTACCTTGTCAGTGCTACGTTCAGACATGCTCCATGTGAAAACATGAGTGTTCGGATAGTCAGTCATTCTTACCTTGGGTCCCTCATAGAGAAAAGCATCCCATATCTTGAAGAGGATGTCACTGACCACACTGTCCACAAACACCACCAGGAACCAGTTGAAGGTAATGAGGGAGAAGTCCACTTTATGCTGCTCAAAATGAGCATGAAGTCTCGGCAGCTTCTCAGTCATCAGGTCCTTAAACACACGCTGGTCCACCTGCAGACCAAAAAAAATAACAAAAAACTGCTTGACATTCATTCCATCATAAATATATTATAATATATAAGTATACAAGCTATACTACAGTGTTCAAATAATCACTAACTAAAAACATCTACAGTAATGGATTAAAGAACAGAAAATCTTTAAAAATGCTTTAAAAAAAATGGGAGGGGGGGAAGCACATAGCAAGCATAAAGTGCTACTAGACAGAACAAAATGACTGCTCGTCTCTAGCTGATGTAGAAAGCACACCATAAAAGCAGAATGAGAAGTGCTTTATAAGACCATCTGCAATTTCCTGTCTTTAACTGTTTACAGCTTATTATTGCATTGTTGTTGCAATCTCATTATTTAGCAGTCTTTTACATCTCTCCTCACATTCGAAGCTAGCGACCTAGCTATTGTGTTCTGGTCAAGTAATGTGAATTAGTACAAGAGTTATTACGTGACTGCCGGGGTATTTTCCTGTACACGTGATGACACAGGATGTGTGCAATTCATCTATTACACAAGAATCATGTACATTTTAGAAATGACATTAATTCAAGATAATGCATGATGGTCAGATAAGACCAAGACCACCAATAGGAGCGAGGGAAGGAATTATAACGAAACCATTTTTGTAGGTAGACAAAAAGCTAATCATAGAGCTGCTGATATTCAGTGCAACAGTGCTGAACAGTGCAACATTTCTTAATGTTCTTTCACACTGCAGCAAATTTTTTGGTACTGGAAAAACCATCTGGCAGGAAAGTTCCCTCATAAAACAGCATTATATAGACACATTATTTTAAAATGCAAATTAATACCATGACAGAAACAAAAAATGAAATATTTTCTAACATCCGTAACAAATATGAAATATGGATCATATTTCACATTTTACGTTAAGTCCTGAATTTCAATCTTTATACCTTGTATATAGTGAAGACATTATACTGTATATCAACACAACTCCTGCCCTTAGTTATGATACGCAGTGATGGCGCAGTGCCCCCAGGCCTTATACTCCATAAAGGCATTTACTCCAAAGATTAAGAAAAACTATGCTCCGACTCTGATGTGCTCATTCACAAAAGCAGGTTATACCTATACTAAACATTACTAACATAAATTACATACATATCTACAATGGCACTCAGACAGCGCAGACCTCTACCAACGACAATAGTCGACTCTTCTATGATAGGCAAATCTGCAACCGCAACCACTTTATATGTCTGTGTACACGGGGGTCACGGCAATCTAGTTATGCATAGGCTTCTTGTCATTACGATCGCTAATCAACAACAGAAGCCTTGGTAGTTCAGTAGCACAGGAATTTCCGCACTCCAAAATAGCTTTAAACTTTGATAACAGAGCGGAAACACTTAATCATTACTTTATGAATATCCTAACAACAAAAGCTTAACATGAGGCAACAATTTACATCAGCTCACCTGCAAAATACATAAAACAAGTGTTCAGTACAGAGGTTTCTCTGGTGCTGTAGTTTCTCTTCTCATGAAGACTAAATACTTAATTAAGTCAAACAGACTGAATGGCAGCATTAGCGTTAAGCTCAAATGCCATGAAAATACACAAAGTAAGGATCACTGTAAAAAAAAAAATAATAATAATAAAAAAAAAAAAATCATATGACGATATATCGTGCATCGATAAATCGCGATACAAATTTATGATTCAAACTGATGGAAATAAAAAATGATCCACGATTAAGCTCTTAATTTTTCCTGGATGTAATTATGTTATTCAGACAGCAGAGGGTGCAGAAATGTAAAATAGAAGGAATACAAATGACGCCATTTTGGCAGAAGTAACACAGCTCTAGTGCAGCGGGAACACACACACACACAGAGAGAGAGAGAGAGAGAGAGAGAGAGAGAGAGAGAGAGAGAGAGAGAGAGACAGAGAGAGACAGAGAGAGACAGA
>JAQQZR010000012.1:11695974-11712988 GCA_030068235.1 Notoglanidium macrostoma
AGAGAGAGAGAGAGAGAGAGAGAGAGAGAGAGAGAGAGACAGAGAGAGACAGAGAGAGACAGAGAGAGACAGAGAGAGAGAGATAAAACGGGAAAGAGCTTTTGTGTGAATAATTTTACAAATGGATTCAACAAGACATCGGCACTATCTTTTTACAGAGTGCCGAAAGCTAAAGAAAAAATAAGCAAATAATGTAGTTGTTCTATTTTTAAGCTTTTGCCATTTTTAAGAAAAACCTCGTCATAAAATGTTTTGTAATAAAAGGAATATAAAATGTTCTTAATTTTTTTTCAAAAATATCGTGGAAAAATCGAATCGTGAACCCAATTCTGTGAATCGAATAGAATCATGAATTGGATGAATCGTTACATGCCTTCGCTTGAGTCGAACTGCCTTTAATTTAAGCAGATAATCGTTTGTTTTACTCCCAGTTTCCCCTACTAAAGTAGCCATTTGCACTCTTTTACCGCTCAGTCCAATTTTGAGAGACGTGTACCAACAGGAAAATGACGTCAGTGCACACAGTTTTGTCACTATAGAACTTTACTGCCATCTACTGGATATTAAGATGTACGGCACTGTTGAGTGCAGACCGCAGTATCTTGCACCGTTAATGAATTCTTAAATCATTAAATGAATTCTTCAGACCACACTGAAAACATAACCTCCTACGTATGTTCATATGCACTACTGTAGCACTACATAACATATTATAATGCAAAGATGTCTGTAATAATGGGAATTACACAGAACATGTACACTTACTAATGAATCACAGTCATCTAGAGGTCACATGCTACTTATGGTAACTGAGTGCAACTGTTCTACCCCAAGCATTAGTTCTGGGATTTTTCCCATAGTCAAAATAGGAACAAATGACCAGCGGTGGTGCAGGCTTTTATTAGTACCTGTGAGCCAAGGAGCGTCTTGGTGTAATAGTCTCGTGGCATGAAAACTTCCACAATGGTGATGAGACACCAGAAAGCCTCCTCCTGCTCCAGATAGAGAAGAGCTATGGCTGCTAGCCTAAAAGAATTAAAAGCAGGAGAAAAAAAGAAAATAACGCAGAAACAACAGAGAAGAATTATAGTCGAATATGAAGCCTTTAGAAATATAAATGCTGATTTGCAATAGTTTATCTGAAGTTCAACAAGCTAAAAATAGCTTAAAACAATTGCACGTTATGCAGAAGAAAGTCTGTCATTTCTAATTTGGACCATGATTTATTATTCAATTTATTTTTGCTTGTACTATGAAACCATTCTACATTAAAGTAATATAGACAGTATTTAATATAGTTATTCCTTTTGTTTTTTTATCATAATTACTGTTCCTGTTTGTGATACCTTGGGTAATGTGTACTAAAAGCTACATTTCCAGTATGTCAAGGTTGCTATATTCATAATGTTATAATTATCATTATTAACAACTATTTCGGAGGACTGAGATCTTATTCGTTGAGTGTGTGTACCTGTTGAGTCCCTGACAGTAGCCGATGTCTGGGTTCCTCCAGGAGAAAGCCAGTAGCACATTTCTGAGTTTCTGAATGCCATCAGCTGAAGGCGAGGAATAGTGCTTGTTATTAGGCAGCGTGCGCAGAAGGTCCAGCTCTATCTGTTTAGAAGCTGGGTTAGGCTTTTCCCTCGCTGTGCACAACAGGCTCCCATAGTAGTCTGGCTTCTGACACTCACGGAACTTCTTCACATGGAATTTAACACACCAGCTCCAGACTTTGGAGCGATGTGCATGAGGCACACCGATGCGGATTAAAGCCTTCAGCTCCGGAGAGCGCACCATCTCCCTGTTCATTAAACTAGCCAGGTAGTTTTCCCACTTCACGCCAACAGACACTTCATGGTCCGTCAGAGAGAGAGACCTGAGCTCTAGCGCTCTAACTTTGGCTACCAGCTTCTCTTCCTCATCCTCTTCCTCCGGAACTGTTTTGAAGCCACATACATCGTACTCACTGAGAAGTAGAGAGGAATTACTTTTATTTCATTAACGGTACTTTTGATTGTTTGGTTTTTTTTTTAAATGTAGTTTTGATTCAGTTTTCATCTGAAATTCAGATTAGTTTTAGAGAAAAACTTAAAAAAGTATATTATATACACTACATTTTTGAATTTATTTTTTTTACATTATTATTTAGATTTCTTTCTTTTACTTTGTTACAATAATTTCAGTTAACAGAAGCTAGTGAGTGACTGCTGTGCATATTCAGGTTCGTGTGTTTTCCACTTTTAATTTCAGCACCACATGATCTCTTAAATTTGGAAAAAAGGATGTGCTTTTTTGTAATATAACATTCTTAAAATAAAACAGAATAAAACTGTTTTATTCTATCCTGCTTTTGAAAATGTTTTTGTAGCTTTAGTCTGTAAATGTTATGTGCATACGGAATGAATATCAAATTTGCAGAAGGTATGACTTCAAGGCTGTGGGGAAAAAAGGCTTAATTTATACCTCACTGTGAAACACTATGTAGAATTTACAACAATGATATTAAAAACAGCGGTTTATTTTTGTGGTGCCTGGAAAAGTTTTTGTACTTCCTTTATCATACGGTCACATTATCATTTTACAATGTGACAATAAAACAGCTATAGAAACAAAATATAAATATTCTGATGCTACTGCTATTACTGTAAGTATATTACTGCTATTTTCATGCTATTTTGGATACAAGCTAAACACCCAAGCAAAAAGACTTAAATATTCCTGTAATGGGGTTTTTCTATGTGAATAGTGAACAGAAACTGAAATTTCATGAGCTTGAATCTCAGCATCACAGAAGCTGAAGTCTGAATGTCAAAATGCGAGTTGTTCTACCTGACAGGATGGGGCTTGAGAATCGTGTGCTCCGGCTGGTCAGAGCTCTCCACCTGCAGAGCATCCTCCAGCAGTCTAGATATGACCTCTCCGCTTGGGCCCTGCTCGGATGAGGAGCACACCGGAGTCTTTACCTCCTGCAGGAGCACCAGGTACTTACTCTCCACCTGGCACAGCTTGGCCTCCAGAGCACTGTACTGCATTGAGACAGACAGAAATATGCAGGTTAAAGAGATGTAGACAATAGGACAAAAATTACTATTTATAAACAACTGAACTATACAGATTCTTCCAGTCCAAAAGGGGAAGTGATATGATACTGAATCAAGAAAACGGCAAGCTGGAGTCTAAAATATGCAAATGGGGCCAAGATTTCCCCCTGTAACTTCCTGTACTTGTCAAGACAATAACACACACATGCACACTCACTCACCTTTGCCTCCAAGATCTTCTCTCTAGTTTCAGCATTCCTTCGTAACACTGTCAGTTCAAGGATTTCTTTGTTCAGGAAATTATTCTGCGATTTGTAGCCCTGAAGACTGTCCTGAAACATCAGAACAACCAGGAATTATTTATGACATGATCGTTCTACAGACTAATCCCTGCAACTTGTCAAGATTACAAATCTGCATGAACCTTTCAGGATCACAGTATCTCGTAGTCTTGTATGACAAATTTTAAAAGTTGAACTGCCTTGACCAAGCATTGCCGTAAATTATTAAATGTTTTTATTAAAATGCCTTTATAAATACCTTCCAATAGATGGGTGATGGGTAACAAAATAAAGGAAGAACCAACATCAAGTGACTTAGTAAGGTGTTAAACCACTGACATTTGTCGTAAATGCATCTTGGCACTGATTCTATGAATCTCTGGAACATTACTGCACGGATGCAAACCATTCTTCCAAAAGCATTTTGGTGATGGTGACAGATAGTCAAAGTCGGTGTTCAAACAAGTTGAAAGTCATGACTGTGAAAGGCACAGCATATGATTTACATAATTTTCATACTCAAACAAGTAAGCCCATGTGCACAGCGGATTGGGATTTTGTCAAGTTCATATTTCTGTTCCTATAAGCTAGAAATATTATCTAATGTACTCAGTCAAATATAGGCCTATAGGCAAATACACTGAATATAGACCACCATTTACTTATGCCTTATATATGCACTGGTTGTATAGTACTATAGCAGAATTGTAACATCTATGCAATGTTGATTATACTGTCATCTAAGTTTATTAAGTCTGCTTACCCTCAGGTGGTGGAGCTCTTGCCTTTCCCGTACTAAAGGAGAGCTGCACTCGCCTGCCTCAGTGCTTTCTTCCTGGCTCTGCTGTGATAGCTTTATGATCACTTCATCTTTGGCCTGGATGGTCTCCATCAGCATGCCTAACTGATCATTAATTTCTCCCACTTTGATCTTCAGGCCCTTCAGCTCCTGCTGCAGACTCTCCTTCTCCAGCGCCAGTCTCTCCATGTGAGCACACAGGGCCTGGATCTGGCCATCTCGCTCAGTCAATGCCCCAGCCATGTTCATCTCCCCTGGCCAGCGCTCACACTGAGCAGTCCTCAGAGTCTGCTGGAGAAGACGCACTAGCTCCTAGTGGAAGAGGAAAAATCATTTCATCAGGCTATTTGCTCTGGCTATAAGCTCTTCGAGCACCATCACACAGTGAACTCGCACTGAATAAGTTCCCAGAAGCCCATTGACTCCTCTGTGCTCATCGATCAAGGTCTTCAGGAGTCAAAGATCATGCGAATGAACCTTATTTAGTTGCAACTGTATTGACCAATTCGGTTACCACTATCTAATCTTCGGAGAATTAAATGTAACTTAAATAAAAAGAAAATGAAGGTAACAATCTCTTAGCACTAGCATATCCAACATTACATTATTTCCCAGTATAATACAGTCATATCGGTCACATTCATTTGCAAAACAATCTGTTCAGATCAACTCTATCAAATTAAGCATCATCATCAGACCAATCATCAGTCTCTGAACTAGAATTTATTTTTAAACAAGCTCAGTGTGTAGATGCATGTTTGAATGTATGTATATGCATTATTTAGTCTGTATGAAATGACTAAATATCGGTGGGGAGTCTAAATAAAGTAATCACGCTCTAATGTGGATCAAAATAACCATCTTAAGACCGCTAGTGAAAACCAGTTTAATTCCTCTTCCAAGATAACGCTAGTGTGGTTCAACTGCAATGAGAACAAAATTCAACCTCCAGTCCACCAAACAGGAAGTGAATCAAACATGCTATGCATTATGGGTTGTGTGAAGGTTTTTTGGGTTTTTTTGACAGAGCAGAAGTACTACAGAAATACAATTCTTGGCCAAATAAAGTAAGTACTGGATACATTTAACAAAATACTAATTTATGTCATTATTCATTTACTTATTTATTGTGCAACACTGGCTCCCTTCTGGTTTTCTGTGCTGAACAGAGTTCCATGATATTTATGCATGCTTGCAATCAACTGTTCACATTTTCCAACCCAAGTTTATGACTAATGAAAGAAGTATGCATTCTTTTATGCCAATCCCCACACTATCCTCAAAAAATGCATCGTGTAACCGGATCCAAAACAACTAAATCGGTAATTAACCAGCGTTATCAAGATCACTTTCAACCATTCAAATCATTCATTATTTCATCTTCAGAACCACTTTATCTCATTTAGAGTGGCAGTGGAGGTGGAGACAATACCGGCAACACAGGGTGCATGTTGGGAGAATTCATCTGGATGGAACATCGGTCTATCAAGGATCAACATGAATACACAGATTGAAACCTACATGCAATTTAAAGTAAACTATGCAAACATGGGGAGAACATGGCAAACGCCACACAGACAGTAAACCACACCCAGAATCAAACCTGGGATCTGATTTAATTCAAGATTGTCTGAAGTTGAGGTTAAATGTGTGGTCTTATTTTTTATACTCTTCTTTATATCTCTAGCAGGTGCCAGAGAATGTACTGCAAGTGATCGCTAACATACAGAGGAAGTGGAGCACAAACTATAAATAATCAGATGCTCATGCTTAATTTAACAATAGACACAAGACTATAAATAAAATGATCATGATCATTCACCCATGGGCTCTCTATCCTAATTACACAGTGTGAAAAGGTTGGAGCGGAACTCAAGTGTCCTGCACAGAGACCTGAACTCAACCCCACTGAACACCTTTGGGATAAACTGAAACACTGACTGCGCATCCAGACATCCTCGCCCAACATCAGTGCCTGTCCTCACTAATGCACTTGTGGCTGAATGAGCACAAATCCACACAGCCACGCTCCAACATCTAGTGGAAAGCCTTTAGAAGAATAGAGGTTATTATACCAGCAAAGGGGGACTAACGCTGAAAGGGGATGTTCAAAAAGCACATATGGGTGTAATGGTCAGCTGTCCACAGACTTCTGGCTCTATAGTGTATGTCTGGATTTAAATAAATAGTTATTGTATTATTCATGTGGATTTGATCATTCAAGTGGCTTTATTTACTACATTTTTTTCCCCACCTATACATTAGATAAGCCAATAAACGGTCTTGATATTAGTTGTTTTACTTTTCATTACAATGCTTATATAATTGATTATGGCAAGTTTATGGACAACTTCGTTACATTTGCCCTTTGTGATTTTAATACAGTCCCTTAATCATTATTACACCAACATCTTTATTTCAACTACCATATATAACTTGATATAAAACATGGATCATGTCTCAAGGGGAACTTTATTTCAGCTGTCCTGTATAAGTATTGTATGACTCCACTTGTACCTTCTGACTGCTGAGCTCCTCTTGTAGGCGGTTCTGCTCCTCCTGCATGCGGCTCTGCTCCTCCTGTTGGCTCTGCAGACGCAGTTGCAGCTCCACAGCCTTACTGCCGTTACACTCCACTGGTGACGTCTCAGCACTGCGGCTCGATTTAGCCAAGTTAATCTGGAACGGACGCTTAACGCGTGACGAGTTGCGGATATCAAACGTGAACGCTGACCCGAAGGAATCTGGGCAAAGCAACAAAACCTTAGTTTTTGGAGTTTGCTTAAACAATACTAAAACATGCAAGCATCACTACTAT
The DNA here is from genome assembly GCA_030068235.1 of Notoglanidium macrostoma. Lineage (NCBI taxonomy): Eukaryota > Metazoa > Chordata > Actinopteri > Siluriformes > Auchenoglanididae > Notoglanidium > Notoglanidium macrostoma. The sequence continues at coordinate 11,702,914 of JAQQZR010000012.1, forward strand.
GCCTGCACTGCTAGAAGTGATGAAAAAAGATGAAATAGATTTTATAAATATTGCTCTAGTTTGGCAGAAGCAACCGTAAGCGAGACAGACGGTCTCTCACGTCTGTGGAGGTGTGAAGGGCTCTCACGGCGCTGACTCTCGGCTGGAGGTTTGTGCTCTGGAGTGTCCTTAGAGGGAGGATCCACCATCTCCCACTCCTCATTGTTGGCTGTATAAAATACACTACGTCTGCTCTCTCCACCTCGGGTGGGCCGCAAATGAGACATACTGTTCCTGATGGAAGAAAAGACAGAGAAGGAGAGAGAGAAGGAGAGAGGGAGAGCAAGTGCTGTGGTTAGTGCAAGAAGCAGGTCAGAGTGATGAGCACACCAAAAATACACTGGCTGTGAAAATGTGCACAAAGAAACAAGGATATTTTTGTTTTTTATGCACATGCTGGACTGATATCTGCAATCGGACAGCTGGTAGAAATTGCTACTGGAAATACTAATTCCATGATGCTACATCAAGAAGTTAATATTTTCCAGCTACAACAAGCACATTTTAGATGGACAAGAACAATGTACTACATAGCAATTTTGCTCTAAAAAAATCCACTACTGTGATAAGTAACATCGTAATATGATGAGAAAATTGTGAACATCGGCATTACCTTTATTTATACCATCTCATACCAAGTTGCTAATTTTTCTTTATCATTTTTATATCAATGGAAACCACTGTTTATTCCGATACAGTTGGTTTTTCTGACACTTTGTTAGCACATTTAAACTGTATACTGTGTTACATATTGCATAACAAGTATCCTGATATGATTTTTTTCCCATATCAGTCATGCATATTGCTCAGTAAATAAAACAGAAATACTGAATTTGGGTAGTCGTACTCTCTAAACTGGCAGTTACTTAGATTTAATACTCTGAATAGATACCAATGTCTGTATCATGTAGTAAGAGTTAAGGATGCGGCCATGAACGATCACTATCTATAAAGAGTGCATGGAATATGCCACTTATGCCACTTTCATAATGTCATACTTGACTAACATTTCATACCAGTTTACTTTACATTGCTAATGTAGTTTTCAAATATTAGCTTACATTTGTAAGCATACGTCTCTGTCTGCCATATCCTGTAAATAAAATTATTGGATTTCATTCACAGAACACCTCGATGCGGTTTTAAAATTTATTTTTATTCCATGACAATGAGAGCTTTGCCTTGCTCAAAAATGGCCAAAAATGCTGTCTACACTGGTCTTTGCCTTCTCCAAAATACACACAAAGTTTCTAAATTGCTGTGGACAGAGGTGATGTAAGCCTTCTTCACGAAGCCTGGCTTTGTGTGCATTGAGGTCAAGGTGAGTGGGTGCAGCACAGAAGAGGAGACTTGGAGTTCATTATGTTTCACTGTGTTTCAGTATTATTCAGACAGGATTTAAAACGGATGCATCGCTAATAAAGATTAATGTACATGACATTGTAACAAGAGAGAAACACAATCATGTTTGCAAGACAGTAATGCTCTATTAATAGTAGAAATAAATCAGTTAAAGAGTTATACAGCCTTACAAATGTAATATGCTTTAGCTTCTCTCTGAGCCAAAAAGAAAAGTCAAATCTGCATCCGTCTACAACTAATTCTAATCTTTCTTGTTCTGTCAGTTATAAATAATGAACCATACACATACACAGATCAGACTGGGATGGTATGAAAAATTCAGGGTATAATTGCTGGCTGATTAAGGTGTCAGTCATCCGATATTTCAGGCCTCTAATGAGGAGACAACCACTGCTAGTTATGGTTTTTATAAACAAACCTAAATTGCTTTTCTGCTTTTCAAGCATAATTACAGTAAAAGTGGATGTGAAAAGTAAAAGTTTACAGTGTTAGCTCCTTAAATGAGATAGATAAGTAAACAAATTTACCTTTCTGTATTCACTGTTCTCTCTCATACCAATCACAAAACTAGACAAATTTCAGCATTGAGCAAAACCTTGACCAAATTGTGACATTTAGCAAATACGTTACTGGAATATCACAACAGTTTACTGACTATGCACCTTTTTTTTTTTTTTTTTTTTTTGAAAGAATTGACTGTTGGGTCCAAATTGATAATGTAAAGGTCATGCAAATGCCTGTGTTTACGATGAAGAAAAGGCTAGTATAAATAAAGGAGAAGGAAGTTTTAAACATTGTGGGATGTGTGTTTTAAAAACCAAAACCAAAGACTACACCCTACTGGTTACACCCTACTGATATACACACATGTAGTACAACCGGTACAACCCAATATCATGGTATCATCTAAGCTTGAATTTTTAAACAGAGCACTGCAGGAGTAGGACATGTATTAAGTTACATGTTTTTTAATCCTGTGTTTTATCATAACGCTCACAAAGCAGAAGTGCTGCTTTCTCTCATTTGTTTTCCTGCCATCCTCGTTGTCTGACAAATCCTTGACAACACTATGTACCCAGAAATGACTCATGCATAAATTTCCCAAGTATAACTTTATTAAACTTACATATAGGGAATAAATACAAAGGCTATGCTTTCTTAGTGAACAGTTTCTCACCTCAGCTCAGTGCCCCAGTTTCGAAGGGAAAAATTGTATGTTGTTGGGTTCCTTGCGGTCTGGAGTCCAACCAAGCCATTAGCATCTGCCTCCTCTGTGAAATCACTGCGCACACTCTCCATAGTTTCATTAGGCAGCTCAGGGGGCAAGGCATCTGAAGCACAATGCATGCAATTAGTGCTGCTGAACAAAGGCTTAACTGTCACTTCAATTCACTCAATACATCACCAGTCTAACTAGCTTCATTAACAATCCTTGTGACACGACAGCGGGTAAATATTGCTAAATATGTTGCAAAAGCAACACTGTTTTGTACTTAAGTGAGCAAACAGTGATAAGGAGAGACTGCACTACCTCAAACCTCTACAAGAAATTTGAGACTGTACAGAGAAAAAAACCTCAAACACAGGCAACACAAGAGGTTAATTTTAACCAAAAGATTCTCACTACAGTCTAGACTGTCAACTTGACTGATAGTGACCAATTGTGTGAAATTATTTACAGCACTATTTCATCACATGATCACATGGAGTTTAACTCTGTTGTGTATTCATCAGAGCTCAGAGTCTCCTTTATCTCATTCAAGATAACCACAGAGAGAGAGAGAGAGAGAGAGAGAGAGAGAGAGTTAAATATTAAGCCACTTGATGAAAGCACAGATGCATTTGGTTGAGTCACTTCTCATTCTGACGAGATCCAGTACAGCAGTAGTGAGCTAAGCAACAGCCTGAGAGTTTCCCACATGCTGCAACAGCACATCCTGGCAGTGAGGAACATTGTTTAGTAACACCAGGAAAGCTGGAGCAATTCCACGAGCTGTCATAAAGAGTACGCGTGTATACCAACGGCCTACACTGCTCAGGTTCTTACCAGCATCTTTGGCCACCAGACCTGTGTGAGGAAAGAACGGGGTGGGGGAGCACAAGCTGTCTCTGTTGCCACATCCTCGTGTGTTACTGAACTCCCATCGCTTCTGCTGAAGCTGCTGAAGCCAGTATTGCATCACCTGCCTGTTGGGCGCCTGCACAGATAAAGAGAAATTTGTGGGGACTGGGCCGACAACATCTCAACATCTGGGGTGCACGATAGATCATCAAAACCTTCTTTGCTCAATACTGAAATCATAATTATTTATCAAGATGGCACAGTTGTACAGCAGGTTGATTTCTGTCTTTCCCAGAGTTCTCTCCAAGTGTGTATGCATTTCCCCTGGGTTTTTCAGTTTTTCCCCCATCTCCCAAGAACATACCAGTATGTGGGCTGACTATTCTTAAATGCCCCTAGCTGCAAACGAGTGTCTTGTCTTGTACACAGTATTCCCAGGACAGGCTCCAAAGTCTGACCAGGATAAAGCGGTTACTGAAGATGAATAAAATGATCAAGTAATGATTAGTCATAAACCGACATAGTTTTAATGCACTTTGCAATTTCACAATGTAAATTCCAAACCCTTATATCTTAACATATCTTTCTTTACTGCTCCATAACAGTACTGTAAATCCAGTGGCTCTCTTAATAGAAATACAAGTAAACACATAATAATCAGCTCTAAATACATAATCATTTAGAAAATAATAGCTGAAATGTGATATGATCCATCCAAGTCAATAATAATAATAACCACAAAACAATTAATTAAAATTTCAAGAAAACTGCACTGCAAGGATCTCATGTAATACATTCAGCTGTGTGTATTCTACATGACTTCAGAACTAGACCTCAGACACAGGCGGTCTTCTAGTTTTGTTTTGGTTTGTAAACTTCCTCCCTAGAAAAGTATTTTTGAACAAACGTACTCTGAAGCCATGAAGATTTCTTTTTTTTTTTTTTACACAGATGTTATCTGGTATACAAGTATGGGTGGAAACAGTGCTCTGCTGTGTCTCCTTTAGAGGAACACGGTCAGGTGTGAGCATGACTGAGTCTGAACATGAGAGTTTCAGTCTCGCTTCTAGTTTACACGGTATTTAGGTGTAAATGTCTGCTCTACCATGTTAACCCAATAATACAGCGCATGAGTTACTCCATCAGTCTCCAACTCTCTCATCAATACATTTCCCAATAGTGTACGATATTAAGAGGAAGTGCGGAGGGTAAACAAGTGGCTTTTATATTGGAGTACATTAAGACAGGAAGGAGTCAACTGATTAAATAATAGATTGGCACTTGGGTACTGGAAAACAAAAAAAAAAAAGTTTTTTTACTTATCTATTAAAGCTCCATTCATTTCTATTACAGTCTGGATATTTTCCTCTGCTTTCCTCTAGTTCCTGATAAGTACTGTCTTTATTAGTACTGACAGCAGTGTTAGCTACCATCTGCTTTAGAGCTCTAATTTGAGGCCACAGTATAAATCTTAAGACCACGTGTAATCGCAATAAATCTCTTCTGACTGTTAGCATGCAAATGAGAAAGTGCTAGGAATGTATATAAACATGGTGATGTCTCGATATGATCTCACTCAGAGCCTTTTATTTCCAATTCTCCTAGTGCTAATCTAGCCACTTTGATCTCTGTAGGCCTAGACATATTTCTGAATCCTGTATTCTCCACGTTGAGTCTCGCATCTTCCGAACTGCCATGGTGATTTTTTATTTTTTTTTTTTAAGCCCTGACTCTATCAACAACAAACGGCTGCCTAAATGCAGCTGGGTGTGTTTGCTTTTGTGTTTTCGTCTTATTCCGCCAACCGTCTTGGTGCAGATGCACGAAAATGTTAGTCTAAGTTTTCGGTCCACTACTTACTCACTGGGCTTCAGCTTACGAAAAAGCCACGGTGCTCCAGTGAACCTGACCAGTTCCTGTTTGCTGCTGATTTCAGCCATTGCTGTTTTTCCCTGAGCTAATACACTAGAATGGCAGCAAGTTTAAAAGAATCTTTTTTTGTTTTGTTTGCTTTCAAAATCCCATAAGCCAACCCAGATTCCAAATAAAGAGGCAACTTTATCAGAAAAGTAAATGTGGTCTTGATTAAATTTAAATGTTTATTTAATCTCACTGAAAATAAGCAGTATTTTATTACAAATAGTCTACTTTATTATGCAGTCGGTTGAACATACTGTTCCATACACAGACAGCCAATCAAGAGCCTCGTATCAAATGATACGTTGTTTCATTATTGCCATACTAGCTAGCTAACAGTCCATTACGGAGTTTAACAAAACATAAGATGTAATAGAAGAGGGAATATATGCTACTGTAAATAATCTTATAGATGCTAACAAAATGTGCCAACTCTAGTTCCGTTTCTAAACCTACATCTAACTGCTATGTGCAGTGCCTTAACATTAATGTGCATTATTATTCATCTTCAGTAATCACTTTATCCAGCGCAGGGTGCTGGAATATCCAGGATATATGGGAACACTGGACGTGAGATCAGGACCCACCTGGAATGGGACACAAGTCCATCATAGGGCACCATGTACGTACACACACACACACACACACACACACACACTTACACACTCATTCATACCTAGAGGCAATTTAGATTGCACCCACACACATGTTTTTGGGAGTTATGAGGAAACTGGAGAACCTGGATGAAACCCATGTAGACATGGAGAGAATGTGAGTAACTCCTACACAAACCACTATGAATCCAGTGGAGCGTAAAGGTAAGTGTTTCTCATAGTGGGTGAATTCCCCATCCATCGCAAAACTTTTTGCTTTGCTTTTCTTTTCTGCTTTGAGACTCTTCAGCTGTAATTCAACTCTTGAGCTGAATCAAATGTTAAATCAGGCAAAGCTGCAAAATGTCCCTACAGAACCAGTACAACTGCTCAAAGTTCTAATGCAGTTTTGGAACATTTGTGTGGTAAATTAAAGCTGTTTCTGTGTACCCATTTAAGGAGAAGCCAGCAGATGGGGTGACTAAGAGATTCCTTTGCGTGTGCTGAGTCTGCTAGGACTTCATATTAACTCTTTTAGAGGTGTGTATGCACTTGTGGCCAAACATGAAGGGGTCTAGACATGCACAATGACCTCCTAAAAATGTTTTTAGTAATGTATTTGGTAAGAAGTAAAAATTATTTCCTAACTACAAAAAATTAGTGCAAAAATCAAGCAGTCAAATTATACATAGTTAAGTGCAAAAGATTACCCTTAGGACAAAATGATAAGAAGGAAATGTAGTTTAGAACAACAAGGCATTTTGTTTGTTAGGTTTCACAAATAGTTTCTTCATTTTCACAAGAAACAACATGATACAAGTTGATATCTCAAGTTTGCATCTCTCTTTTGAAACGTGATATAAATATTCTTTAAGAACTTGTAGGCCCACCTTTTTGTCCATTCTTTTGGAAAAATCAGTTATGCCTGCCTTCTCCAAAATAAGCGAGGAGACGGAGAGCTTGGTGTCGAAGTTCATTTTCAAACCTGAAAAATCCAGCTTAGGCTGAACAGGTGGTACACCATCTTCATCATGTGACAAGTTCTTTTCCAGCTTGCTTATTACTTCACTAAGTTGTGCTTGTGTTATTTCCTTAAACAATGTAGTATTAGTAGCCATAATTCACAAAAGGTTTCCTTTTTACCAGCAGTTACCAGCTGGTTAAAAAAAAAAAATTACTCTACCAGCTCAAGCAGCTTGGTCTGGGTTTTGGTGGATAGTAACTGGTCAGACCAAGCTGGATGTTTCTGAATCAATCTTCATTTTTGTTTGTTTGTTGGAACTGCTGTCTTATTTCAGGACACACTGATATTTCACTGGATTGTTATTTTTTGTAGATGATTTGGCACATTAGCAGGTTTTCTCCCAGAAATCATTGGGAGTGCACTGAACTGTAAGGATGGGTGGATTGGTACCAAAGTAGCCTATCAATACTTCCAATCCTAATGCTTCAGTTTTGAGAATTAATCCTCATATTTAAAAAATATGTCTTTAAGTAGTTATTTATTTATTTATTTATTTATTTATTTATGGGGCAGCCCTGGCCCCAAGGTTAGAAAAGCGGGTTTGGAACGGAAAGGTTGCTGATTCGATTTTCCTGGAGGAAATGTGGGGGGTGAATGAACAGCGCTTTCCTCCCCCTCTACATCCATGGCTGAAGTGCCCTCGAGCAAGGCACCTAAACTAACTGCCCCCTGAGTGCTGCAGCGCAGCTGTCCACTGCTCTGGGTAAGTGTGTATCCACTGCTTGGATGGGTTAAATGCAGAGACTACATACCCCTTAGGGATTAATACAGTATCCAATTTTTTTTTAATTCGTTGTCTAGAACAGAAACTACCTGTCCTTCCACATTCCTGCTCCTCTCCTCATAGCTTATATTAAGGCAGCAGAGAAACAGATTTAAAGAGTAACACTGGCTGACGTATGGCGGAGCGACCGTAAGCACGCAGCCGCAACTCCGGATCCGATAATCGTGCTTTTTTTGTTTTATTTTGTTTTCTTGGCGTGACTCCGACGGCACGTGGACACCAAAACAAACGGTGTTCATGTCTACCCACGAGAAATATTACTGGATATAAAGAAATACTTTAAAAACTGACCTGCAGAAAGACCTCTTGGAAACGCTAGGCGTCCTCGGGTTGCTACGGAAACCAGGCCTCTAGTCCTCGGAGTCGCCTGATGCCGAGCTAATCCTAGCCGATCGCCCCCTACCAACCATAATACTTTCTAACTTTCTGTTCTCTGGACAATGGATTGGACTGTATCTGACTCCAACGGACTACCCAGCGCGAGTTCAGAGATTGCTGCGTCATTGTTTTTTACGGAAACATGGCTCAGTGACAGAGTTCCGGACGCCGCTGTTTAGCTAGCCAGGCTAACTGCGTTTCGTGCCGACAGGAAAGTAGCTCTGTGCGGTATGACTCGCGGTGGTGGATTGTGTGTTTATTAACACGGAATGGTGGAAGAATGTGCTGGTATTTAGTTACTGCTCACTGCTTGTGGAGTTTGTGACAGTTAGATGCAGACCCTTTTATTTACCACTGGAATTCACTGTATTTATTATCAGAGTGTACATTTCCCCAGCGCTAAAGCTGCTGTCTTGTATGTAGCACCTTGATCCTGGAGAAACGCTGTCTCGTTTCACTGTACACTGTATTACATGTATATGGTTTAAATGACAAAAGCCACTTGACGGGAGAGGGAGAGAGAGAGATTGTGTACCTTGGATAAGAGGTGTGTTCATGTGCTCCTCTGTTCTCGCCTCATTGCCGCGCTTCATCACATAATAATAAACTCCTGCCGCCGTGACTGCACCTCCAACCGCACACAGCAGGGGTCTTAATAATCTCATTATATGTTGCATGTTGAGCTACTCGGTTAAACAGTGTACCAGTTAGAAAGGTCAATAAGGAAATGAACCTCCGGGTCGCGCTCCTCACCTTTATACAGAGCAGAGCCATTGTTGCATCACAGTGACGGAACACTTTAGAACGTGCACACGTTTCACCCAGGAGCGTCACTGAGGGGGAGGGGGAGGGGGATTAATGTTATATGTCGTGCTGTATTGGTCCAGCAGGGGGCAGAGGCGGGAAAAACTACCACAGTGTTTCTAAGGAGGAGGAGAAGAAGAAATAATGGCGGTGCAATAAAAGAGATGAGTTAAAAGCAAAAATAGGAATAACCCCACTGGAGAGGGGGTTTCTCCACAAATCTACCTCTGAGTGAGCAACTGAGTCCCTGTTTACACTTGGTTTTAAAACGCTTCTGAAACATTCAGGTCACAAAAGGACCTCCGAGACACGTGGCCGTTTACACCCGTGTTTATCTGCATCTCCATGGTGTCCAGCTGACCGCTTTTGCTCAAATTTCGTTACTGCCTACATCACTTCCGCTAGAAGGTCAAAGGTCCCCGCGCAAAATTATATTAAAACGTTAAACCTGCAGCATACCTTCATTATTTTCTTGCACTCCAGCTAGGTACATCGCTGCTCCTCTTCATTTCTTTCTAGCCGATCGTTTCTGTTGCCAAAAACGATCACCACGGCCAGCATTAATGATGTAATTTCCTGTTATGTCCGTGTTTGGGACGCGTCGGTACGCATCAGCGTTTACACTACAGGAGGTATGTGGTTAAATGCATCCCAGACCACCTCGACAAGTGGTTTGAGCGAATGCATGTTGAATGCATCTTGGAGGTTGTTTACACTTGTATTCAGCTGATTTAACACATGCAAGTCGTAAACTACCCTACGTTCATGTGCACGGATTTTGCTATGCAGGTTGGTTTTTTTGCGTGTGATGAGTTGTGAGACGATCTAGTGAACAAATCGCCAATGGATGGACGTGTTGCGAAGAGGAGCATCCCGTCAGCATGTGAACTGTTCCCCATGTCTTTGATTCATCGTACAAATGAGTGCTGAGATCTTATCACATTAAGGAAAAGAAAAACACACACACACACACAAAACCTGGGTAGATGGACTTTGGGTTATTCTAATTGGAGGTTACTTCATCAAAGTGGCTTCATAAGAAGCATTTCAAGGTCCTGGAGTGGCCTAGCCAGTCTCCAGATCTCAACCCCATAGAAAATCTTTGGAGGGAG
>JAQQZR010000012.1:11723290-11740610 GCA_030068235.1 Notoglanidium macrostoma
TGTGTGTGTGTGTGTGTGTGTGTGTGTGTGTGTGTGTGTGTGTGTGTGTGTGTGGACAGGTTTTTATATCTTGGTGAAGACCAAATGTTCCCACAAGGATAGGAATATTTGACAGTTTTGACCTTGTGAGAACATCTGGCTGGCTGGTCCTTATAAGGAACACTATGTTTTTACAAAACTGCAGTTGTTTATTTAAAAAGCTGAAAGAGCCAAAAGTTTTTAATTCGGTAGGTAAGGTTAAGGTTACGTTTAGGTTTAGGAATAGCATTAATTAGCTGTATTACTAATTATGACAATTGAGGCCTTCACATCAAAGATAGTAAGACAGAAGTGAGTATGTGTGATGGAGGAAATGTGACATATTTACACAGTGGACCTTTGACCTCATCACCTCTCAGGTCTGAACAACAACTGAATAACAAGGCATGTTATATTTCTTTAATACTGTATAAATATGGTGCAAATACGAGCTTTTGTTTTGAATGAAAAGACCCCAGAGCTAGGGGTGATCAAGACTGTCAGTAAGATTCATGTGGAGGTGGGGAAGAGCCCTGTGTGCAGATAGCTCCTCGCCTGACACTCTCATTAGCATGAGCGCTGTAGCTGGTGGGTTGCAGTGCACCGTAAATCTTCTGATAGATGATACTATTAGTCACAACCAACGAGTGTGGGCTCAGCATCATTCACATGACCCTACACCAGTGAGGGATGTGTGCCTCAAGTGTGAAACATAGGACATGCAGGCTCCTACATTTGTCTCAGTGCATGATAGAAGACAGCTCACATCTGAGGATGTGTATCTTAAAGTTGCCCTATTACGAAATAGGAGAAACATCTGCAAGAATAGAACACATGGAAACACAGATAGATTGAGGTTGGCATATATTGTGCAAATGTCGAGATAATATGATAACAGATGTCATGTAATGGAAAGGTGCACAGAAAGAAAAAAATGTGTGGGGGGGGGGAGCGGGGTATTCACATATACTGTATGCATGTATTGTCATGTATCTATTCTAAGACTGATACATTATTACAATGAAGCAGTATGATTAACAGCTTCATTGTGATACATAAGTATGAAAACTGGAAGTTGAATGAATTCACAGACTTATGAATGACCCTGAGTGCCAATACTAGCTGTCCTCACAGTCTGCCTTCAAATTCTTTACAAGCAACTAGGCAGTATAGCCATCATCTATCAAAATTATATCTGGCTTAAAGGCATCATGGTGGACTACACAACAAAGTAAATGACAATCTATTATAAGATTAATAGTTTCGGCAGATGATCATTGTAGTAGTCTGATATGCCTCTCATTCATTTTGGAGGTAAGTGTAGTTCATTTAGCCTAAAAATGGCAAGGATCTATGCATATAGATTTGCTCCCTGAAATTTGCATTTTGTGATTTTTGAAGTGTTATAATGTTCTTCTCCCATTCATTCTTAACCTCAATGTAACCATGTAATCCAAAAGTCACAGGTAAGAGTGAGATTTCAACATCTGAGACGTCATTTACACTGTCATTTATTTAATAGTAGGCAAAATATACCATAGCAAATTTGACTTCTAAAAATGTTTGTTTGCCACATCATCTTATAATGACTGAAATATTGGATGCAATAGTTTCAGGCCATCCCTAAAGTCCTAATCTGCAACTGTCTCAGTATCAGATATTTAATTCAGTTTAATTCAATTCAATGATATTTGTATAGTGCTTTTAACAATGAACATTTTCACAAAGCAGCTTTACAGAAATATGTAAATTATAAATTAAATAGATGCAACTATAAAATTAAAGCAACTAATACTATGTAATCTATTTAACCCTCTTGAACCCCTGTTAGTGATAACACAACTGTATAAGATGTCTTTGTATGCTGGAGCATTACAGTTTCCCTTCACTAGAACTGAGGGCTCAAATCTGTTTCAGCATGACATTGTTCCTGTGAGGTTCATGAAGAAATGATTTGCCAAGGTTGGAATGGAAGAACTTGAGTGGTCTACACAAAGCCCTGATCTCAACCCAACTGAACACCTTTGAACTGCACCCCAGGCCTCTTTGCACAACATCAGCCCCATGCCCAACTCATGCTCTAGTGGATGAATGGGCAAATCCACATAGCCATGCTCCAAAATCTAGTGGACAGCCTTTCCAGGAGAGTGAAGGTTTTTATAACAGCAAAGGGAGACTAAATCTTGAATTGGATTTTCAAAAAGCACATATACATATGATGGTCTGGTGTCCACAAACTTGGCTGTAAAGTGTATGCAAAACTTTGACTGGTATTGTGTGTAATCTGAGCTCAGCACATTGTGATTCATTCATTATGCTGCTGGCACATGATCTCACATCGTCAACCATGACAAACTGCCAGCTTGATAATTTACGGTATGGTCTCAAGTCACCAATAAATGCACTCACAGTGACGAGCAAAGAAAGGGGCAATCAATAGAACCAAAGTCAATTATTTATAGCTCTTTCAGGCTATTCATGAGATGTACACCATAAAATGCTGTATATCTTCATCAGCTGCTACTGCATGCAATAAATGTAAAAGTATGATTTAAGCAAATTATGAATATACCATAGGAATTTATATTTATAACAGTATTTATATGCTGTTTATCCTATTGCCTAGGCTTTAGATTATATATCAGAGTAAACATTGCAGCACATGCTGATTTCATAATCACGAAGTCCTGTGATCCGCTGTTTAGCTCCAAATCGACCAGAGATCAGCAATCACTTAAACCCCCAGAATTTTGTCAGCATGTCGTTTGATTGAACTCTGACACACATTCACAACATATTATACATGGTTATCATAACAATAAATCATGAAAATGTTGGCGATATCTTCAACTTATTGCCTGGTATAACTTGTAGAGCTGATATGTGCATGATTTACATAATTTATGTATAAAGAAAATGTATTTAGATCTGTCTTTCGCCATCAAGTAGTAACATTATTTCATGTTCAGTTATGCAAAAGCACATTAAGCAAAATGGCATTGGAAAAGACCTTCATGTAAAGGTGCCTTAAAGCTTTTTAAAGTGACCGAAAATATATATGTGTAAGGCAGAATTTCATCACAGAATTGAAGCATGTAAATTTAAATAAGGGTGGCGCTGTTTCCTAACATTGTAAAACAATTAATACTGTAAAATAAAAAGCCTTTACTATGATGACATGCTCCATCAGGAAAATGATTTCTTTCAAAAATGGCTAGGTATCTTCACTCTTCTTCATACTTCAAAGAAAATTGCACTCTGTACATGATTTATTAAAAAAAAAAAACTAATATTCACTTTAATACATATTTAATCAACATCTTGTCACAACTCCTGCGGTTGCTGATGTTACTCTACTCCTCTCATTTTGCAGAGTGAGCAGCACAGCCAAGGCAATGCTGGATTAGAGCAGAAGCAGCTTCCTCAATGTCCTTGAGCGCTAATATTGGAGAAAATTGATGTTCTGTACCTCAACAAATTTCTCCAAATTATAATTGTGTTTCAAATTTATTTTGAACAATGCAGTACCATGAATTCATGAAATGTATTCACTGTCTAAACAATGAAAATATGAGGGAAAGGTTTTTGTTTTTATTTTTTTCTGATAAGGAGATACTCTATGTCCACCAAAATGATTGCAGCAGATTCATTTTGAGATTGTGAGGCTCATAAGCACCTAAAGACATTAGATGTCTTTCACATAGGCAAACCTTATCATCTTGAAGTGTTACAACCCCCAAAAAACAGACAGACCTGTGCTCCATTATGACTAAATACTCAGTCCCTCAGTTCCAAAGAGGTCTGTGATTGGACAGGATTATATTATGTTTTGGTACAATGCCTGCACTGTTGATCATAATACAGTATAGTACATCATATAGATATGCAATATGTTATGCATCATTTATGTATCATTTAGGATGTTCATAGTGGGTTGTATTAAACTCTGATACAAATTCATCATTTGATTCATTAAATGTGAATTTCCACACATATCTGGTTTTTCACTAAATGCATGAAACCAGTGAAAAAATTAATCTTTTCCTTTTCATTTTGATGTTTTCCATATGTTATGATGAACATGTCACATGAACGTTGCACTTCACAAAGTTCCACTGTTAGAAATGTATTGAGTAACACTCGGTTTTTCCACAGATTCCTCCATATAGTCTGCATCTCAACTCTGTGTATGTGCGCATTGTCCCTCTCTTTCAAACACAGAAAATCGAGAGTGCGAGATTACAGATCACGTAGATCAAATTCAGAAACCAAGCATTGCTAGCACTGTGTGAAAAACAAGCAGGAGTATGAATATAACGTTAATGTAAATATAAGGGTCAGTGAGCAGGAAGAGTGATGTGGCAGTGGCAGAACAAACAAAGGAGCACTGTGTGTATTTCCTTATTTCTGCACCAGTCATATAATTGTCAGGCAGAGTACTTGGGTATAAAACTTTTAAAGCTTTTTATTAGCTATTATTTTTATTGAGTCATTCATGGATTTCTGTGAAAACAAGAGAATGAAGAACAAACCAAAAAAAACTTTTTTTATTGTTTTTTTACTTAACAACAATGACTCATAAAGGGAAACAGTATGCTTATCAAAGGATCGCTGGTCTGAGTGCTATTGAGCTGCTTTAAAAAACCCAATCATTATGCATCTTTGCTGAGGTGCCATCAAGGACTTTCACAATGCTCAAATTGGATTAGAGGCTTGAGAAAACCAGTACACAGCGAACAGTGCATGTATGAGAGAGTCACTAATGCCCTGCTTTGCACTACGGGCTGGTGAATCAATGCGCTAATGGCTACTTTACAGTCCAGCAGGCTCGGTGACTGTATCAGACACGAACAGAAGTCATCCTATTGGGGGATCTAAATCAGCAGCTGCTCCGGCTGAGGAGCGTAATTAATGAAGCCGCATCATCAGCACTTACCTCCCCCCGCAGATTTTAACACAGGCCTCATAAAGGGAGCTGGAGGTAACTGCAGCAAGAATTAACTGCATATTAACACAGGCTGCTTTCCTCTAATATGTGCACATTGCTACCCTCTGACTCCACATTGTTTCTATGTGGCACTATTTTTTCACTGTGAACTGTTTTTTTTCCCCTCAATATTCCCAATCAATATCTTGTTTATTAAAACTAAAATGCAGTTAATTGTTCTGGTTCCATCCAGTACCCTTAGGGATTCTTTGTTTTGTCCCTATGGCAAACCCCTTAAAGGTTTTAATGTAAAACCCTAGAAGTATTTCCCTTTCAGTATAAGTTTCAGGTAGAATCCATTTGGAAACCGAGAAAAATGCTCCATGAGGTGCATTTATCCTAAAGTGTTTGAGGTTTACACACACTATATGGCTAATAGTATGTGGACAGCTGAGCATCACACCCATATGTGGTCCTCCCCCAAACTGTTCCTTCCAACAAAGTTGGAAGCTCACTACTGTACAGGATGTCTTTATATTCTGTAGCATTAAGATTTCCTTTCACTGGAACTAAGAGGCCCAAAGATGTGCCAGCATGACAATGCCCCTGTGCACAATGTAAGATCCATTAAGACATAGTTTGCCAAGGTTGTTGGGGAAGAGCTTGAGTGGCCTGCACAGATCCCTAATCACAACCCCACCGAAAACCTCTGGGATGAATTGGAAGGACGGCTGCGCACTCGACATCAGTGCCCGACCTCACTAATGCTCTTGTGGCTGAATGGGCATGAGTCCTCACAGCCACACTCCAACATCTACTGGAAAGTGTGCTGTGGAAACAGCTCGATATATTAATGCTGATGGTTTTAGAGTGGGATGTTCAATACTCAGGTGGTCATATACTACACCGATAAGCTATAATATTAAAACCACCTGCTTAGTATTGTGTAGGTCCTCCTTCTGCCAACAAAACAGCCTGACCTCAAACTGAGACTGGCCACCTTCTTTCACTGCTCCACAGTCCAATTCTGATGCTCAAGTGCCCATTAGAGGCATTTTGGAAGGTGGGCAGGGACCAGCATGGGCACTCTGTCTGCAGCTATGCAACCCCATAACCAGCATGTTCTAACATCTTTCTTAGCCAGCATCATAGCCAGCATTAATTTTTCAACAATTTGTGCTACAATAGCTCTATTGTGGGATTGGAGCAGATGGACTAGCCTTGGCTCCCCATGTGATTTAATGAGCCTTGGGCGTCCATGACCAGTTCACTGGTTGTCTTTTCTTGGACCAATTTTGGTAGGTACAAACCACTGTATACTGGGAACACCCCACAAGTCCTGCCATTTTGAAGATGCTCTGACCCAGTCATCTAGACATCACAATGCGGCCCTTGTCAAACTCGTTCAGATCTTTACACTTGCCCATATTTCCTGCTTCCAACACATCATCTTCAAGAACTGACTGTTCACTTGCTGCCTAATATACCCCACCCCTTCACATATCCCACCCTACTGTAAAAAGATATTCAATGGGCTGTAATGTGACAAAATAAAGGCTGCTGCTTCTTCTTCTGCTATAGGCTCCGGATTCACTGTGGCCCTGACCAAAGCAGTTATGGAAGCTGAATATATGAATGAATGAATGAATGAATGACTCCATTTTGGTAGCACAGAGTACCATTCAGAACCATAACAGAATCTTATGACATGATCTGACAAATCCAGTGAAAATCCCAGCAATGGCTCCACCTGGAGCACACATGCACTCACTGCATGTTATAACACAGTATTCACCATCTTGGTCACATTTTAATTTTTATTTTCCAAAAAGAAACATCCATTATTATGCCATTATTACAAAACCAAATAAAAACCCATGGCTTTCTTTTGAATCACATGCAGCTCTGTTCTTTCAAGCGGGGAGGAGCAAGTTGCTATAAATCAATAGTCTGGCTTATATAGCCAAGGACAGTTACGTGTGCATCTCTGAGCTCAGATTTACCGCACTCAAGTGTGTGGGTATAATAATGCTTCTGGGTGCTGAGGCAGCACTGCTTCTAACGATCTCATTCAACTTAAAAAGTCATTACAGGTTATACAACAGGAGGTGCAGAGGAATAATAACTGTTCTCTACTGGAAACGCCGTCTGGTGTGAGCTGCAGGAGGTGGGGCTTAGGCCTGCTAAGTTCCAGAGAGAGAAACACATGCAATAGTCAGTAGCAATAAGGTTGCTTGTTACAGTGGATTTATTTGCTAGTTAAAACTGTTATCCAGGTTAACATGTTGTGGTTTACATCATATGGCAGACACCCTTATCCAGAGAGACTTACATATATATAATTTATACAAGTGAGCAGTTGAGGGTTAAGCACCTTGCTCAAGGGCCCAGCAGTGGTAGCTTGGCAATGCTGGGATGTTGAACTTGTGACCTTTTGCACAGTAGGCCAACAGCATAATCACTGAGCTACCACTCAGCTCCATCTCTCTCATTGGTAAACACATATAGTGATACATGAGTTGATTATTATTATTATTATATTATTAACAATGTGTAAACACTAAGTACTAACACTATAGAAAATCAGCATACCTGTTGTATATCATCACCATGTTCTTGCACAAGGTGTTAAAGAAATCAGCAGAATGAAACAGATGCACTCAGTCAACTAACAGCAGAAAATCTTTTATTCAAAGTTAAGTCAAATGCCCTCTATTACATTGAAAAAAGGGTTGACATTAAGAGATTAAGAGGTGGTGCTAACACTCATCAGGTTCAAACAAGAAAACGAGAACGTAAGAGCACAATAAAAATGCATGGTTTCTGAATGGATGAATGTAAGAAAAGATGACAGAGCCCTTGGTACAACTGGAGAACAGTTTGATATGATTGTCGTCATGCTCCAGTCCTATAAGCAATAAGACAACTAAGAATCAGATATAGCAAAAAGCAACTTATAGCAGAGGGCAAAATGAATGCAACTCATGCATTTCATGGAGAAAGATTGCATAGCTGTATAAAAGATAAGACTGTCTTTTTGACTGTGATGCCAGTGCTGTGCTTTTAGCCCTCATTCTCCCTCTCCCTCTCTCTCTCTCTCTCTCTCTCTCTCACACACTCTCTCTCTCAGATCAATCTCTACATCCTATCTTTAATCTCTTCTGTATTTTGTCCATCACTCCACCACACCTTTCTTAATTCTAAATTAGAGGAGACAACAAGAGGAGAGTATCTGATGTATTCAGTGGTGCCATGGACATTGTATAACTAAGAACCAAGCATAACACCATATGTCCATATTCCAGTGGAGTCTTCCTCAAACGCCACATGGTTATAGGAGAAATGCCCACACAGATGTTCAACCTCCACGCATTTTTTTTACTTCCACGCTGAGAATCTGAGAGAACCGCAGAATCTTTCCAGTAGGAAAAATAGTCATGCATTTTCTCAGCATTCCTCATTCTAAAATGTGCTTCCTCAGAAAACAAAACAAAAAATGTTTACAGAGCCAAAGAGATCCAAAATCCAGCTTCCCAATAAGTGAGTGCTGTTCGCTGTTCAAATAGGACCAAGAGAAAACTCTTCAGAGCTGTAGAAGACAGGCACCGCTATGCACTATATATGTGTCCATGGTTTTTCAAGGAGGATTCAAGTCGTGGTCAGGGACTCTATAGAATCTCTGTTGATGAAGAAGAAGCCCTCTCAGATTCGTATATGGAAGGTGCTGCATGACAGAGAGAGTGAGAGAGATTAAGGAATTATACATTAAGAAATTAAAAAACTCTTTCTTCATGAAATTATCTTGATGCCAAATGAATCAGAAAGCTGTGGTATGACATTTAGTGCCAAACGTAAGACAGCATCCTGATTCGGAACAGTAATAACAGCCATACAGTCCGCTACAATTAGTGCTGACTCAGAAGATTCCAATTATCCATATGTCTGAGTACAAGACAGGTATGATGAAATAGAAAGACAAATTGAAAATAACTGGATAGAGGAACAGATGGCTTTTGATTACATTTGCACTGAGAATGGCTTATTATATTCAAATGACCTGGGATTAAAAAAAAAGTTAAATAAGAATATGGCACTAAAGTTGTGCATTAGCAATAAACTTTAGGGCTATTTTCCAGACAGAAAAGTTAGTTAATATAAGAACAGAATAAATAATTTTCAGAACATTTTTGGATTAGTTCTGCTAATTGTAGACATGGAAAAGTCATTTTTAAAGTAAGTACATGTAAAGCAATTATGTAATTAACACCAGACTTATTTATCCTTACCTGAGCAATTTATCTTTCTCTATCATTATTACTACAGTAGCAGTACTTGTACTCAAGTCAGTATATTTTGTATTCTTTCCACCAGCGTGATTTACATATAAATCACATGAAATAAAAATCAAATAAATAATAAAACCAATTCAATATAACAACAACACATTTATTCTAAAATGGCTTGCTTCAAGCATCTGTAACAGATGTGTCCATGTCACTAGACTCTGTAAGAGCTTTTGTGAAAGCGTTGTCATGCAATTTCTGAGCCATATTTATAAGACATGGCTGATGCCTGAGGTGCATGAGATTCTCTCTGTTCTAATTTGAAGCAGTATGTTACTTGATTTGACATGCCTGGACAGACATATTCAACAGTAAACTCCTGTTCCGAAGCAGTTTAATGTTCCTGTGTCAGAATCAGAAGGATGCATTTTGCTTCAGTCTACGTTGCAGAACAATGCTATACTAGACTTCTGTCACTCCCATTCCCTCTCTGGCAGTGGGGCACAGCTGTGGAGCTTGTAAATGTCCAGCTGAGGAACGACTGCCTCATAAAAAGCATTGGAACACATCAGATCTGAATTACAGTTAAGGGGCTTACAGTTCAGAGTGTGTAAGCACACCAAGCTTGATGCAAAGGTTCAAAACAAGTTTTAAAAACAGAAATAAACACAGGAATAAAAAGCATGAAAGGCTGAGTCTGTCCTGTGTTACCATTAACGCATGTGATACAAATGTGACTTATTGATATTTGAGTTAAACAGGAGACAAGGAATATGCAAAGCCATAGAAATTTGATGTGGCTGAATTTCTTGCAAATTAATACACATAAGTCATAAGGAAAAATACATGAGCTAACGCTGTCCTAAACTTAACCATAACCCTAAGTATAATCCTTTCATACGATGGGAGACACCATTTTGAACATTTTCATATGCATGGGAAGCTCCAAAATGAGAAATATATTAATAATATATTTATAAATACTTCATGCCATGAAATGATTTTTCTCCCAAATTGCTTAGCTTAGCACATCTAGAATATCATGTAGAACAAATATACATCCTCCCATTGCTAATGATACCTTGATCTCTTGATAATTTTCTAATCTTAAATTTGTGGAACTGATGTTAAACACGGTTATGGTGCATACCACCTTTTTCACCCAACAATGAACCTTATTTCATCAACTTATAGTAAAGTTGTGCGTAAATGTTCTCGCAGGCTAACTAAACAAAAATTCTGTCCAGCTTTACAAAAGTTTCAGCAATACATACGTGCATATGTTAATCACTGATAAATTACAAAGAATGTTTATTAATGTTTAGGCTTTTTCTCTCATGCACATTATTATGTACCTTAAAAAGTCAGGAGCCCTGGAAATCATGTTTTCAAAGTCAGCGAAGGAGAGCTTGCTGTCTCCATCCAGATCAGCCTCCTCAATCGCCTTCTCACACACCAAGTTCACCTCCTCAGGAGTCAGCTCCTCCTTCGTCAGCTTGTTCAGAGTCTTCTCAAGGTCCTCCTTGCAGATGTAATTATCCACATTGAAATCTGCAAATGATACATCAGTGGGAATATGAAGTTAATGGTTGTATTTTGTTGGACTTTCATAAAGTTAGAGTATCATAATGAAGAATGTGAAATACATTACAGATTATTATAGGCCCACTAAAGCCACAACCCTGGAGAACTTAAACTGTTGTAAGGAGACATTATGAAATTTATGTGTGCTAATGAAAGGAGGCTCTGTTACCATATATTTTAAAAGCATAAATGGCCTTTAGCTCTCTGGGGGCCATTTCACTCAGAACTGAGAACATGTCGACAAAGTCATTGAAGCTGAGATTCCCCAAGCCGTCCTCGGAGAAGGACTCCACAATCCTGTCACGGAATGGATTTTCCTGTGCAGCACAGATGGATTAGGCTACATAAGTGCATTAAATCAAGCACAGAAAGGATAAAGGACAGGCAAGATGTAAGAGCTTTGACGTAAAACAATTAGTCACTGCAGGATAATGGATGCTAAACCTTGAGTTTGAAATGTCACAGTTACTGTATGTACCACTTGCAATGTGTAAGTGTAGGCTTAAGATCCTGTTTTGCTGAGTGAGACACATGCAAAAAGGAGAAAGGCTGACTCTCCACACTGGTGCCTATATATTTCTCACCCAGTGAACTTTCAAATGGCTCCCAGGAATCTTTTATGTCCCTACAACCAGCTGACTCAACAGTGTCATGAGCACAACAAAGAGTGAACAAGGCTATAGTCTGAGCTCCTGCGCAACGTTACAGAATACAGTCTGTGCATGGCTAACTACCCTGTACTGTTTCAGCATTCACAATGCCAGCCATTCATCTGTCATGTTCTGTGGTGTAAGATCAATAGGTGTGGCCCACATTCCCAACCAGACATGTGCTGATAAGTAAGGAATAAAACACAACTTGGCCAGGTTGTGATTGGAAAATAATCAGTGACAGATTGGTACGATTTGGGCGGTGTAAAATATATTATTTTTCTATAACAGAAATGTTATTATTTAATACCCACAGCAATTTGTCAGTAGTAACATTTTTTTAAATTATTACGGAACATACTTTTTATATGTTTATAGTCAAGTCAACTAAATTTAACAATAGCCCATGCTGACCAATGTGCTTTACATAGATGATTGAATCCCAACATGAAACCCACATACAAGTATATGGCATAAATTTATAGTTAAATTTAATGCAGCATTTAATGTGGTTTAACATCCATGAAACAAGTCACTTACATTATAACAGCTATAAACATTATTTACCTCACCAGGCTCTCTTTTTTCTTTCTGTTAACATTAATAAGACAAAAAAATACACATTTTGCCCTGCTACCAGGAAACCACAAAAACCTCTGTCCTGAGTACTTTCTCTTGTTGGAAAACATAGTTACAAGTTTACCTCTGACATTGACCTCTGAAATATTGAAACTGGAGACTTAGAAGAGACAAAAAGACTTATGTAATGAGAAGTGTCTCCTTAATGTCTCCTTACAGAAAGCCTATCATATTAACAATTCCACACATTTTTTATTCTGTTTATATGGAGCATCCACTATGCAGATGTAAATTGTTATTATAAAAACAATAACATATTACATTGAGGGCATTAATATAAACCTGTGATTTGCCTTTCAGTCAGCTCTTCAGTCAGAGCCATGCTGTTACAGAAAAATAATCAACATCTTCTGGCCCTGGAATAATCGGTATTACAATGTACTTCGATGACAAAACAATTTTTGTTGGACGTTATGAACTCGACTTGTGTGCCATAGGGACACAGCTAAGAGAGCCATCCGCTCTGATTTTTCTTATTGAATAATTCTGTTTATCATATCAGCGTGTCATGAAATTTTAAAAGGTACAGCAGACAAAGCTGATGTACTAACTGCTTAGACTGAAGAATACATTTACAAATCAGCTGCTGTCTTTTGTGTTTATGGATTTCTGTTCCCATGGTTTCATATAGCAGGCTAATCCAACGTAATTTGGCAATTTGGCAATCACTTTATGTACCTTGCTAGCTAGCAGATGTTTTGATAAATGGCATTCCTTTTAAAACACGAACATGATGATATTGTGCATCATGATAAACAGTTAAGCACTGAGTGTAATTTGAAAATGTAATATTGCTGCATTTGTATTAACAATACCACTAATTCTGTCATAATATGAGGAGAAAATGTTCCCTAGAAGGAACATGCAAGATGGAAAGTCTAAGGCCATTCAGAGAAAGCAATGAAGGCAGTCAGTTTTCTTATGAGTCTTCTGTTTCCTTTGCAATATTCAAGGAAAGATCTGATTGTAGTTGCTGATCCTGGATCAGAGAAAGGACTCAGTGATGTGTGGTGAATCACATCACTTGAACATGAAAGGCTAATTAGCAGCCAGCCTTGGACTGAGTGTGGACAGAGATTTACGTTTATGAAGTCTAGGAAGTCTTTTGGAGGCTGTGCGCTGTCAGAGGCACATCAATTCCAGTTTGAACGGTCTCCTTCAGTATGGGCCACCTCTCTGAGGGGGTTTACAGCCCCACTAAGCACATGACATATTTACAGGAAGAAACAATTACATCACCAGCAAGGACACATTATGGTCACCCTGCTTGATCAGGAAGTTTGCTAGAGAGTCAGAGATTAGGTCTTATGCAGAAAATGATAATAATTAATAATTTAGTCTAAGACAGTTAATCCTAAAATACACTAGTGTTGACTCTATTGTTGCCTAATTAAGCCAAAATCTCTTTGGAATTAATTGTCTCGTAAATAGCTAAAAGCGGATACAAACTGTATTCTTTACATTGTGAACACAAAGCTAAATTTTGTCTTAGTTGGGACAAACAGCTACATACTGTTTTTAAACATATTTTTAAAGACACCCAAGTAATAATTAAGGAATAAAACAGAACAGGGTGTACTGTTGTAAAAAAAAAAAAAAATTATTGATGGTGTGGTGTTGTGATCTATATTTTCTTTCGACAGTACCTCCCAAAGCATTTTATTCCTCTTATACCATATTTGTCAACAATTACAATATTTCTTTTATTAAACGAATGGCATATCACTTTTAACTGATTATAATAATTACATATTGTGGAATGTCTGCAAGACAACACTCTGACACTGGGGACTCCTTTCATAAATGTTAAAGAAACATCTCCTTACAGAAACATTTATGAACAACGTTTTTTAACGTTATGTAAAGTGTCCTCCATATGAGTCCCCAGTGAGCTGTTACTACAGAAACTATAACATATTAGAATAGGCATATTAATATATACCTGTGATTTGAATTACAGCTGGAAATATTACTAGAGTTGCTGTTATAGAAAACTGATAACAGTGATAACGCTGTAGAATAACACTTTTCAAGAGTTGGCCTCTCTTGGCACACATGAGGCGAGCCATTAACTTTTTTATTTTATAACTTATTTCTTAGTTTGCTACTCACAACATTTGCAAATGAAGAAGCATTGCACTTAATTCTCAAGCTCAAGCTTAAGCATATGCTTGTTTACAACCATAAAAAGTCCAAAAGTACTAACTTTATGCGCTGATGCGGCATGATTTCATGGAGTGTAAACTTTTATAATCTTGGTGGTGCAAACTGCGCTTCCTCTCACATACTGTGCAATATCATCAAATCAACAAAACCAGTGTTTCCATTAAGATCCAGTTTCACACTATAAAATCAAGTGTCTGTTAGATTTGATTTCAAATCTCAGGTGTAGTCTAGATCATTGAACATATGAACAATGAACAAATATTTATAGCACAAATAATCAACTAATGCTAATGCATCTTTGGATGTTGTGGTTTTAATAGTAGCATTACCTTCAGCTCTGGCATATTGACTATGAGGCTTAAAGGGACTTTAACATCTGGATCATTTGTGTAATCCATGGGAACTAAATGCGGAGCCAGTTCATGGTATCTTCCATGTAACCTGGAAAGAGAACATGGAATTAGTACTAAGTTCATTGATTTAATACAAATTACACTTTCTGCCAAATGTTAAGCCTGAAACTGTAAAAATTCATCATAAAATAAACCAAATCCACAAGGCCATGTTTCTTAGCTAGTTATATTTTGCAGGACCATTCCCTGCATGTTAATTAACAGAGTCTGATATACTGCAGCATCTCTCTAATCATTATATGCAGATAATTGTTTTCTTTCAGCAGTAATGTGCTCAGGAATGGCACAATCCATATCAATATACAGGACATCTATACAAATTATTGATCTTCTGATGCTGTATATACAGTATCAGCTATGATTTAGATTTAGAAGCAGATGTCTCAGGGAAAGCTCTGAAAAATGCACTTCTCATACATTTGAGAAATTCAATTATCAATGACCCAAACTTAATGTAATATTTTACTGGCCGAGGGGAAATGTAATAATGTGATTGGCAAAAGAGGCAGATTTCACAAGGCTATTTTGTCCATTTGCTCACACATAGAGACTTGGAGCACTTCCAAAGAGCTGTTTACTGATGACTCAGACCGAGCATAGCAAACAAGCAAAAGCGAGAGAGGCTCCAACTTTAATGAGATGTGGAAAATGCAATGGCACAAAGATGTTTCATAAACATCATTATTGAAAAGATATCATTGCAAGCAAGCAGGCACACTCACCCTAACATAGCACATAAGAAACAAGAGCTGTATACAAAAGGTGACTCGCTCTAAGAACCTTACAGTAAATCTAGGCTGATCTAGAAAAATATCTGGTCCACCAGGCCCTACAATTTCATAACCATGTTAATATCTGAAACAAACCAGAATTACATATGAATAAAGTTCATCACAATAATCTGGCTAACAAGAAAATAACATCAATTATTTTCAATTCAGTGACATGACCTCTGACCCTGTGAAATCCTGTTACTCATATTGATAATGTGTATATATATATACAGTATTGATACTTTTAATTGTAAACTGAAATTTTTACTTTATATTCAACTTAAATTTCCAGTCATTAGACACAATTCTGAATTACATGAGAGAGAAAGAAAGAAAGAAAGAAAAAAGAGAGGGAGACTATGGCCTTAAAAACAACATTTGGTCCAAAATCAGGTCACTGAAGATGGCAACCTGTAATGATTGGTGATAAACGTTTCCTAACCCTGCATAATAGTGTCACCACTGTGTGAGCGTATCGGCCGGACGGGAAAAAGTGTGTGTTTTATGAAGGTCATAAAGTATAGGACTCCATTAGGTTGGGAGGCGATTGTCCATTTTGTTTCCTGTGCTCTACTGGCTGTGTTATCAAACCCAATCTCAGCGTCACTGTAGAGGAATGATTCACCCAAATGAATCAAATGAGGCTTGTCTTTTCTTGCATAAGACCCAAGGGAGATAGAACTACTACAATGAAGAGTAAAAGCTACGGGAAAATACTCTTACTAAGGGATCTTGGTATTCCCCAACATGTCAACTTTTTTCACTTTGTTCCTTAGGATTAGCTCCATAAAAACAACTACTGCACAATAGTACACAAAGAGAATCAGGGTTTTGTGTTGTGTTAGATATTTTCATCACCTATTATTATGGGACCTACAAGACATACTGAGTTTAAAAGCAGCTGTATGTTAAATATGAAGCATGATGGAGTAGCACACAGTTCCCTAGAATGACTTGGTGCATGACAATATTCTTGTGAATGGCTCCATGCAAGAAGTACTGAAGGCAGCAGGTGATGCAGCACTCTGAAGACAGGAGATAAAAGTCTGTAATGTAATAGTGCTGAAGAATAAGCTGAGGCTCTAGTAGCCATTAGAAGCTAATATATTAAACATCTCATTACCCCTCATACCTAGAAAATGAATGCTAGATTTTTCTTTCTCGGTTTAAGTACTTAGCTAGTATATCACACAGCATCCTTACTACTAATTCTAATAGCATGTCCATTCTTCACTTAGAGAAATTCTCATTTTGGCAAGAGCTTCATCTCCTTGGCAGGAGTAGCCCTCACTGAGAAACGTATGTAATGATGTATGTTTATGTTTGTTAATATAAGTGATGGATATATTTTATGCAGTGCTGCAGGTGTGTGTTTGTGTGTGTGTCTGTGTGTGTGTCTGTGTTATAAAATTATTAAATAAGCTGTGATAATAAATTTCTGTAAAAAAGGATTTACAATTACCTTAATGGCACTTGGTGAGAAGAATATAAACATGACACAAGTAGGTTTTAACAATATTTTTTCAGATTCTTAAATAAAGTGTTAAATTTTGATTATTTCTAAGATTTGTGTGAATATCTATGCCATTATTTAGGGCATAATATTGACAGAGTTATATAAACTTCCAGTAAGGGCCCATAGGCTTAGACCCCTAATGCTGACACAAGCCTGCCTCGGACCATGAGCAAGAGATATAAACACAAAGCCATACTCACTCGGCCGAACAAGACATACCTGGACTGGGTCAGAAAACTTGGAACTGTTTTCTGTTACTGTTTTAACTGTCAAAAACATGCTCTCTCTCTCTCTCTCTCTCTCACTCTCTCTCTCACTCTCTCTCTCTGTATATATATATATATATATATA
>JAQQZR010000012.1:11766306-11777234 GCA_030068235.1 Notoglanidium macrostoma
CTGTATTATCACATCATCACAGTTCTCATGAAGCTATTCGCTATATGGATAACACTTGTTGCACTCAAGATTAGAAGAGTTTGTGTCTAGGTCTATAGTCTTGAGCCCCTCTGGAAGCAAAATATGAAGAAATGAGTGGTGGCGCAAGACTTTTGCACAGTACTGTACATTTAACTTTTTTTTTTTTTTTTTTTTTTTTTCAATTTTATGCTTCTCATTTTTAATTCTTTAATTTACAGCATTTTGCGTATCTTTTAAGCTCACCTCATTAAACTGCTTGTTTATGTGCCAGGTTCTTTGACGGTGCACTGCATTCTGAATCTAATGTTCTGACTTTTTGTTTGCTAGTTCGGTCATCTTTTCATGTAGCAAATAATAGGAAAATGAATATTTAGTTGCATGCTCATGATTAAGGTAGCGTCTTACACGGCCCGCACTTCCAGTGCTCTGGCTTTGCCTCCCAGATCTGCTCATTGGTTTGCCGATTGGGCTGAGAGATAGTCATGCTTGTCAGTGCAGTGTTTTAATAATATAAGTATAATGTACTATAGGCTAAAGGATTTGCATTTTAGTTCTCTCTAAATTAACATGCATCTCCAGGATCTTTTCCACCATCCTCCTAATATTTTTGACACGGAATAAACTAGTCTTTCCTATTTGCGTGACCTGGACATGGCACAGTCTTGTTTTACATGCTGCTGCTGCGTCTATACTTGAATCAGATGGTAAAGAAAAGCTTTATGTTTTGGACCCCCTTTCCTCAGCATGGATTTTTCTGTTTGTATCGGGATGTTTGTACTTATTTCAGTCCTATAAGTAACTTCTGCCTTTTTAAGGGTCTTATCACTCTAAAATGTTAGTCACTACATACAGTATTTGCATACATAGTGCACATAAACACAAGTAACCAGCATGACTCATTAATGGGCAATTCCAATATAAATACTTGTGAAAATTCCTCAGCCTCTGATTGGCTGAGATAAGGGTGTGGTTTTTTTTTTTTCATGGTAAACATTCAAACTGTGGAATAGTGTGTTTGCTCTCTTAGCTTCAGATATACAAGCACAGGCTTGCCTTGACATTCCCTACCCTTATTCTGTCTAAACTCGTATCCATGCCTTATAAATCATTCGCTAATACGCTGTTAATCACTCACTCTCAGTATGGTAAACTGGTGGTCATGGTAAAGTTAGTACTTGACTTGCCTCTGAAGCTATGGCTTGATTGATACAGTATATTGAGTCTTGTTCCTGTGCCAATGTCCTTTTTCCTCAGGTGTCCCGTGTCTTGGGCGCACTGACAAACCAGACACAGCCCAGAACCTTTTCCAGAGGAGTAAGTAAAAACAAGTTTGGATTATTCTTTGAACGTCTATCACTTAACAGCACCGCTGAATTCGCTTTGCCAAGATATGTAATGGAAGTCTCTGGAAGGCTTTTGTTGAGGTAATAAACATTACCGCAGTTCGCACAGGTTGTTCAGAGTACTGTTCTCATGGAAATCGTCTGCTTTGTGTCTTGTGCAGCTTTTGGGCAGTCTTCACACAGACTGCACAAAATGATGTCGAATCTATAATAATGACTCCCGGAAAGGGTTTTAATAGGATTACCAAACTAGTGATGGGTCATTAAATTTGCAAGGTGCCAACATTTACGATTTAGCCATGGCTCTTATGATTTTTGACTCATTACTATGCTTTCATGCTTTTTGTCAGCTAAAGTGTCAGACCAAATGTGAACCAGATTAACCCTTACAAGAACATACTGTTGATCCATCTACAATATAACATGTTCATAAAAGTGCAAAGATTTGTTTTTTTTATACTGCAATGATCTCAAGAAGTGTTTCATTATTTGTGCTTTTAGTATGCGGCTTTTAGTGTCTATTCACAGACATGTGATAGGGGATTTCTCATCATATTCTTATGAATATTCTCTCTCTGTCTGCTTGCATTTTAATTGGGAACATTGCTGGCAGCTCTGAGAGTGGTTAGAAATGTGTTTATTTCTAAGTAAGACATGTAGGCTGTGACTGAAATAAGGATGCATTTTTTTGGTGCGCAAAGATTTTCCCTCTTGAAACCATTAAGATTTAACAATTGCAGTTTATGAAAGCTTCATATTTCTTGTCCTAGTTTTAATCTGTGATGCTTAAATGATTGTAATGCTTTGTTTATAGTAAGATGACACCCAACCTATTTTGTTCTCTTTGAATCCCAGCTGCAAACTGTAACCTTAATTCCAGGAGATGGAATTGGTCCCGAGATCTCCACAGCTGTAGCAAAGATCTTTGAAGCAGCTAAAGTAAGAGACAAACAGAAATGTCTATAATTTTTCTTCCTTTTCCACCAGTTTGCCTGTCACTACATTTAACTGGAACCTACTGCATTAAGCCAATTTTCAGGATTACCAGTTCTTTTCTATGCAAATCATTTCCACTACATATTCTCACCCCTGAATTGAGATTTTCTTGTAATGCAATGTGGTAAAAGGAAATGCTCCCTTCAGCAAGTGGCCACTTTTTTTACTTGCAGGTTCCCGTTCAATGGGAAGAGAGGAACGTGACCGCTATCAAAGGGCCTGGAGGAAAATGGATGATCCCTCCTGAAGCCAAAGAGTCCATGGACAGAAGCAAAATCGGATTGAAGGGTACATTCACACACAGTATCGAACACGTATCTTGGTTTGTAATTATGTTTTTGTGTTCTTATTCATAATCTGATTGCTGATGTTCAGGACCTCTGAAGACCCCTATTGCTGCCGGCCATCCTTCCATGAACCTGTTGCTTAGAAAGACATTCGACCTGTACGCCAACGTGCGTCCCTGCGTGTCCATAGAGGGCTATAAGACTCCATACACAGATGTCGACCTGGTTACCATCAGAGAAAACACTGAGGGAGAGTACAGTGGAATTGAACATGTGGTATGTTATTGTAAATTTCCATGCTTAAAAGATTAACCTCACAGATTTCAGACTTTTTATATTAGGCATTGTCCGTCTATTTATAATCATCTTTTGTGTACTGAATGTACAGTAAACTACAGCCTGTACATAAATCAGCCGCAAAAAAATTAACACAGTAGAAAACGTGATCCGTCACGCCACTGGCGGTTTCCTTTAGCTATTATTTACCTTTGCCATGGAGGTTATGTTTTCGGTACAGTCTGACTTTAAGCATGATTGCACAAAACCTATCAAACCGATTTCAATGAAACTTGGTGGCAGGGTGTCACATGGGGCAAGGAAGAACCCATTACATTTTAGAGGGGATCCGAGTCATGAGGCAGCTCAGTGAAATTGGTTTCACTTTTCACAAACATACAGCATTTGGCCTTGATGGAAGTCTGCACTCAGCAATGTTATACATCTTAAAATTCAGTAGATGGCAGTAAAGTTCAGTTGTGACAAAACATAGCCGACATAGAAGCGCAATGACTCCTTTGGAAATGTATCCCGACATATAAGGAGGTTGTGCACATCTGCAATCGCAATCACAAAAAATGGAACAGTTTTTAGAATTTCAGAGAATTTATATTGTTTGAGAAATTGAATTTTTTGAGAATTTCTATATATTTATATATTGTCTCTCCTGTTTGATATGACTCTCACTTTTTTTGGTGAATGCCTTGTATCATGTTTGACGTGTAGACGTTAAGAAAATAGGCCTTTTTTGGCAGAAAAATAAAAATTTATAGTTTGTGTAGAAACTAAATAATACACATAAGCTTGTGTATTTTAAGTACAGAAAGTGTAGTAGGGATTAAGTTTAAGTTTGCGATTAATCTGAAATATTGCTGTGTTTTAGCTGACCAATTTACTCCCTTCAGAATGAAAAACCTTTCCTCAGAAAGGTCCTTTATGTCCTATTGTCTCATCCATCATACAGATTTCTGTCACATCAATTGTCTTGTCTGTCACACCGATAATTTGGTCTGAATGACAGAAACTTATGATAATCAGTTCATTAAAAATGCTATAATTTCTAAGCCTCTGGTTTGTTGAAAGTTTTCAGTGGCTTGATTGGAGGCTAAACTCAGGATTTCCTAGACTGTGAAAACTTTTGTATATACCCCAACAGTGGTGAAGGCCAGTTTTACAGCTACTGCCATGTTATATCAGCATGGAGCGTTATAAAACTAGGCTATGTTGATTTCTCAGAACAACTATGGTCAGTTTCTACAAATGACCTGTTAAACACTTATAGTTTTATAATTTAATTGATCCTTATTTTTGTGTGCTGGACATGTCGTAATATCTGGAGCAGCAGATTTTCATTCCAACATTTCGAAAAAGGAGGTATAGACGAAAGCATTATTTTTCCTTGTGATTTCCCAGCCTCTGAACCTACCAATATATACATTTTCTCCCCACTTTTATTGTTATTCTTTTCTTTTATTTTATTATATTTTGTGTTTTACTTGTATTTCTACAACATTTATTTGACTTACTTTCACTGCCATGTTTATTTGTAATTACTTTCATATTATTGTAAATTTTGTCCAAAAAAAAAAAAAAAAAGTCGTCTCTGGTATTTTGCTGCATTTTTTTGCCCATTTTATTTTATTGCCTTTTTTATTTCTGACTGTTTTTGTCTTTCTTTCTTTATGAAGGGTGCTATATAATTGATGGTTATTATTATTATTATTATTATTATTATAGCTTTGCATCAAAGCATTATGTCCCAAATACCAGTAGTCTATACCATCAACTATAAATGCACCACTTTTACTCTAAGTAGCATGGCACTCGTCTTAAATCCCCCTTTTCTGAACACTGAAGTACAGTTCACACTTGTTCAACCTCCCTACTAGCTGCTTTGTTTTCACCTCAGTGAGAACTCCAGGCTTGTGGCACTAATCGCTACATCTGTTCTCTGGATCAGTTTTCTACACAGTGCAAGCTGGATTTCAGTGAATACACAACGTTTTCATTTTCTCCCTCCTCTAGATGGGTGTAATACACCTGCGTTAGATTTATTCTGACCCCTCTCCACTGTACATCATTAAGCTGTACATCAGCTCCTTCTCACTTTCCGTCCATCCACCTCTCCTCTGTGTTTAAGGAGTGTGTGTGTATCCATGTGTGTAGAGCTGCACACAGACTAACCTATATAATAATCACCGTGTTAAACGTTGAGTCTTAAGTCAGAGTCAGACAACTCTCCTCTCTGCTTTCCTGTTCATTTCCTACTTTTGGAAATGACCCACTGTTCTAGAAATTTCTAGTTTCTGGTTGGTCCTCTCGATAGCTGTTTGCTTAATGTTTTCCTGTTGCTTCGTGGCAGATTGTAGATGGCGTTGTGCAGAGTATTAAGCTGATCACAGAAGAGGCCAGCCGTCGCATTGCTGAGTACGCCTTCGAGTATGCCAGGAATAACCAGAGAACCAGTGTAACAGCTGTTCACAAGGCCAACATCATGTGAGTCTGTTTTTTGCTGTTTATATGTTTCAGAATAAACTCCTTTTGAAATTTTTATTCAGGGGGGGAAAAAAAAAACTAATTTTTACAACTGTGTGGACATAAGAAATGCTTGCGGCACCTGATATTTAATCACAGCTGACGTCTTTAAGTTTGCTCATTGTCTGTTTCACAGGCGCATGTCCGATGGCCTGTTTTTGAGGAAGTGCAGAGAGGTGGCAGAGAACTACAAAGATGTCAAATTTACTGAAATGTACCTGGATACCGTGTGTCTAAATGTATGTATTTATTCAACTCCATGCATAGACTAGTAAATAATGACAGAAGTGCCAACATCTATGGTTTGGCCCAGCGTTTATGGCATGGAAACTCAGAATTTGATGATGTGGGCCATGTGAGTTCATGACTTCAGGTGGTCATTGACTGCAAAGGATTTGCATCCATGTATTACAAATAATCCATATATTTATAATTGCTAGTTTTGTCCAGTTCCTTTTGAGCCGGTGAAAGTGTAGTGTAAACATGTAAAGTCAAATATAAAAATTACTGTTATTCCTTAAGAATTCATGTGATATTCTCCTTAATTCCCTTGAATTAAAGCTGAAAATCTACACTTCAATTCTGTACAGAAACTGTTACTGTCCAAATACTTATGGACCTGACTGTAGACTCATCTGGCTGCTTATAAATTCAAACACTTCTGCAGTTGAATGTCGGTGCCATGTCACATTGCATCGCTTATACTGTTACCATGAATCTGTACCATCCAAAGACATGTGCCAGAGACGTGCCAGAGACATGCCCCCCCCACCCCCTGCCCCCCCCAATGCTATGGTTTCTGCATAGTAATGTTGGCACTTCTGATATAATGATGCTCCTGCTATGGTATAATATAATTTATTTTCCCTTCAGGATTTCTTGTTGGGATATTTAAAAAAAAAAAAAAAAAAGCGTCTCCGTCTAGTGGTTTTCTTCTTCTTTTTAGATGGTGCAGGATCCCACTCAGTTTGATGTGCTTGTTATGCCCAACCTGTATGGTGATATATTGAGGTGGGTTCAAATATCATGATATTTGATGTGTAATAAAAAGTTCTGTGAGAGAAAAGCATCATGGCAAAAAGAAAGGATTCTCTCATTACTTGACCATTGTTTACTGGTCAACATAGTGTAATTCTGATATGCGGTGTTTTGTTTCAGTGATCTTTGTGCCGGATTAATTGGAGGTCTAGGAGTGACTCCTAGTGGTAATATTGGCGCTAATGGTGTTGCCATATTTGAATCGGTATGTGAGTTTCTGTTGATCTGAATAGTTGTACATTGCTGGAGCATGTATCTCTACCTGCTCTTGTCAAGTTTGGTTACCAATCATATTTTCACTAATATGATTTTGTTTCTCTCACAGGTACATGGAACTGCACCTGATATTGCTGGTAAGGACCTGGCCAATCCTACTGCTCTGCTCCTTAGTGCTGTGATGATGCTGCGGCACATGGGGCTGCACGACCATGCCAAGAAAATCGAGACCTCCTGCTATGACACCATCCGAGACAAGAAGGTACAAAATGGCTTTTAATGACAATGGAATCAGTTTATGGAAATATTAATTGCAAAACAAAAACATTTTATTCACTAATATCTGCTTCCATGTATTTGCTCTTTATTATTCTAGGTTTTGACCAAAGACCTTGGTGGAAATTCCAAGTGTTCAGAGTTCACAGCTGAGATTTGCAGACGAGTACAGGATATGGACTGAGACATGGCACTCAATGATGTCACCGGATATCTGTGAGCGGGTTCCTGCCCCCCAAAAGGCACACACATAATAACTTGCCTTTATATCATTCTAACTATATCTGCGCACAATTATACTATAATCATACATGTATCTATTGAGACAAAACGATTGAATGTTGACTTATGTTTTTTATGGTTATTGTTCAAAACACAAAGAGAACTGTTAAAATTTGTTAATGGCATATATGTTTAAAATGTGTTTTTTCTCTGTCAAAAGAACTGCATAACATAAATTCTTTATTTATTGACTGGAGACGTTCTCTGGTCTGTCACGTTTTAACATAACCACTTTGTCAATGGGTTAATGTTGGATGTAAACTTGGTTAGGTAAAGAGATTAAGTACATTAAAGTTGCTGATATTTTGAATGCAAGTTTCACTGGTCTTTATTTCGTAATATAAATAATGCATCGGTGATCACTGCCTAATATACGAATGAATATATTATACAGTGATGTCAGATGCATGATTTCCATGCCTGAGAAAGCCACAGCCACAAAGCTCATCATGATTCATCAGGAATTAAACAGTTGTTCCTGACTGTCCAAAGCAGAAATGATGTGTTCCCACTGAAATGCAAATGTATCTAACTCTTAAAGCCAGCATTTCACTGCACGTGGGACTGCAGTTGATTAGAGAATTTAAGTATACTGTATTTAGCGAATATTTTCTGACTCCATAAAGATGAGGTTTCATGAAGAGGAAGACAGTTTCAAGAAGTTGATGTTTCTAGATTCTGGGTGTGAGACTCTAGTCACAGGTGTGATGTAGCTATGTGTAGACTTGTAGATTTGTTTTGTACCAAGCTCCGCTTAGTTCACCAGCTAATTACCAAGGCCTTTCTAAGTGACTTGAGTATAATCAGTAGAAAGCTACTGACATCCCTGGGCTAGTCTGGTTAACTGTAGTTATTGTTTCATTCTCTGTAGAAATTTTCTATTTCATTGTGGTACAGCTTCCGGACAAATGGTCGTCGCAATTTCTTTGTTGGTCCTAAAAGTGACAGATTTATTAGTTATATGTGCTGCTGAATTAAACAAACAAATTAATCCCAGCTTAAAGGTGGTACTCACCTAGCTCTCCTCCAGAGACTGAGAAGTCTTTCCCTATAATTGACCATTTCTGAATGTGCTGGGCATTGGAGTTTGCCTTAGCATTGACCCGGTCAATGCCATCCTGAATGACATGGTTCACCATTTGATCTTTCCCTCCAACTACATCAGAAACCTTTGTTGCATGGATGCCACGTTGCTGAAAGTATTCCACAGTGTCAGAACTAAGGTCATCGATGGGCTCCATGGTTTCAGCATTGACGACACACTGATTGTAAGGCAAATACTGTAATTCAGAACTTCAATTATTAGCTCCAGTAAGATGTTCCTTTTTTTTCTGAAGTGAGATACATTGGTCTATGGGTACTTCAGATTTCAAAGTATTTTATTACCTTAAGTGTAAGCAGCATTGAGAGAAACTTTCTCTTGTCCCCAATTAGGATGGCATTACTGATTATACGCAGTTCCTTTTTCACAGCACCCTCTATAGGAACTGGAGGGACATTCTCTCCACCAGCAGTTATAATTAACTCTAAACAGAAATGCATGCACTTTTACATTGTTCAACATGAAAAACATGGCCATAACATAAAACTGTAGAATAGCCAAAGTGAAAATATGGCTTTAGATAGTTATTAAATCATTACCTAATTACCTTTTATCCTTCCAGTAATGTAAAGGAATTCTTCTTCGTCTGTTTTGCCCAAGTCTCCAGAATACAGCCATCCACCCTCATTCAAGGTTTCCTTGGTTGAGATACCCCATAAAGACATTCCGACCCCAAAAGCACACCTCCCCAACACCATCAGTACCAACATTCACTAATTTATATCTGCAGCCAGGAACCACCTTGCCACAACTACAATTTAAAAGTGAAAATTAATGGTGTTGACTGTCAAGCCTAGTAAAAGTCTATTACCTATACTGGAAGCATAATTCATGCTTACCTAATACAACTCACCTTGACTGCTTGTGAACTTTTGGACCAGACATAAAATGAGGCCCACTGCTTTCACTCATGCCATAAGCCTCATATAACCTAATGTTGAGGCCAAGGTAGAACTGGACTGTCTCATTTCCGAGAGGAGCTGCACCAGAGAAGAACTTCTCACAACAAGAGAATCCCAGCTCGGCGCGAAGTTTTTCCAGGACCAACACATCTGCTAGGGTGAAGAGAATTGATTTCTCCTCATCCCTGTTTTGAAAACATTTGCAGAAACAAAAAAAAATGCTTATTGCAACTGCAAAACTACCAACTAGATATGTAAAATCACAAGTTTGAGTAATCATCTCATTATGAACCTTTGATTAGCCTCCAAACCAACAGACATGGCCCAGGTCAGAAATTTCTTTTTTAAGTATGCACAGTGTGAGACTGCCTCCTTTATTTTCTCCATTATTTTTTCCCCAAACACGAGGTACTCCCATATGAGATGAAGGGTTGATCCCTTTCAAAGTCTCGATCAAGCTGCCCTGGAATGGAATGAGTTATTGTTACTTTTCCCATTACCTTGCACAATATGAAAAAATATGAAACACATTGCATGTAACCATGGTATTATATATTAATCATGTTTATAATGTATTCTGTCTTTGTATACCTTCAAAGCATCAGGCTGTGCAAAATAGACTAATTCGCCCCACTGAATCCCTGTCCACAGGTCATAGATCTGAGCAGCGATATGGCTGAGGGGGAGGTAGCTTACTATGGATTCCTGTTTTATCTCAGCAGGCTGCATGTCTCCAGCCCTGCTCGCATGGTGAGATGTCCATGTGATCTACCAAAGTCCAGAACACAATACACAACACAATGCTTGTTTATCTATAAGAATACACATAAATAAGATTACACCGAGGCCCTGATTTACTATTGCATGAGTAAAAACATCAAGCGCAAACTTGAAAACACCCTCAAAAAACATCCATGCTAATTTTTAATATCTCTCAAATGAGCAAAATACCACACTTTGTCCATTTTGAATGTTTGCCTGGGGGGAGTTTCTACCTAAAAGTGCAAAGTACAGGGTCGTATATACTCACCGTCCACTTTAATAGCAACATCTGTTCACCTGCTCATTTAAGCAATTATTCAATCAGCCAATCATGTGGCAGCAGCACAATGCAAGAAATCATGCACTTACAGGTCTAGCGCTATAGTTAATGTTCACATCAAACATCAGAACATAGGGGGAAAAGTGTTATCTCTGTGACTTTAACAATGATATAGTTTCTTGGTGCCAGATGGGCTAGTTTGAGTATTTCAGAAAATACTGATCTCCTGGGATTTTCGACCACAGTAGCATCTCTAAAGCTTACACAGAATGATGCGAAAAGCAAGAAAAGATCCCGTGAGCAGAGGGTCTGCAGGCTGAAACATCTTGTAGATGGAGAGATCAGAGGCGAATGACTTGAATGGAAGAATATGAGGCTATAATGGGCTATCAATTCCATAGAAAATTTAGATAGTAGTCAGTAGTAGTATATTACCACATAGAAAACCATGTGTAGTGTGTAATACCCAAAATCTATGTTAATCTAAAAAATGCCTTTATTAGTTCCTGACAGGCGGCACGGTGGTGCGGTGGTTAGCACTGTCGCCTCACAGCAAGAGGGTCCTGGGTTCGATCCCCGGGTCACCCAGGGTGCCTTTCTGTGTGGAGTTTG
>JAQQZR010000012.1:11777334-11788373 GCA_030068235.1 Notoglanidium macrostoma
GTGTGTGGCTGTTTGTCTGTGTTGGCCCTGTGGTGGACTGGCGACCTGCCCAGGGTGTACCCCGCCTCTTGCCCCAAAGTCTACTGAGATTGGCTCCAGCTTCCCCCTTCGACCCAGATGGATAAAGCGGTATAGATAATGGATGGATGGATGGATAGTTCCTGACATATGGGGGAAGATACAGCAGGCACATAAACTTAATCCTTCACCTAACGGCACATGCAGAATTTATTAAACACAACATAACATAGCCATGAGCTTTGAAAATGCATTTTATTAATTTACTTCATTAGCTATGGTGTGAACACTTCATTCCATATTTTTCAATAAATTAGCAGTTCAGTTTTGTCCATACTGATAATTGGACTGATGAGCAAGTCCATATGATAATTTATGTAGAAACCAAATATCCCTGATCTATAGTAAATATGAAACGGATGCACAATTCACATCTGTGCTAGACAAAGACATATACAAAGGAAGCACAAGCCATCCATAAAATTAATACTTTGCTTTGGTTAATCTTGTGAGTGAAGCTCTAGTTATTCATGTACACCTAAGGCATCACTCCTTTCGGCATGCCTGTGGTTCCTGAGGTGTAGATAAGCACACAACATTGGTTGGATTTCTGACTACTGATGATGTCATCAAGGGTTTTGTCTGAAAACTCCAGACCCAGACCCATGAACTTCTTCCACTGCCCAAAACAGACATGTAATTTATTTTAGGTTTGATCACCGTATACGTATATGAAGGGTTTATTGTTTAACTTACTGAATACAGATTGGGCAGTTTCTCCAGCAAGGGTCCAGTATATTGCACAATGGCTTTCAAATGTGGTAGTTTATCTTTTATCTGTGAACCAAACTAAGCATTAATGTAAAAGGCTTATATGAGCTTATAATGTAAAAATGATAGTATAGTCATACTACCTGCAAAATTTTATCCAGCTGCTTTTGATCTTCCACTACAATAATATTTGCTCTTGAGTCACTGGCCACATAATAACAAGCTTCGGGAGAATTTGTCACATAGATCCCGGTCATTATACCCCTGATGGAATTACACACCATCAATAAATAAATACATACATGGCTATGGAATCACTTTTTAGGAGTGTGTGTTTCTCACCCTGCAAAGACAGCTCCTACAGCAGAAAAGAACCACTCTGTTGAATTGAACCCCAAAATGGCCACACTGTGGAAACGTTCCAGTCCCAACTAAAAAAAGTGCATGAAATAATCATCCAATTGTATTATCAGCTGGATTCAAAATTCAAATTCACACAAAACAGTGATGTTGATAATGCACATACAGTTCACAAAATAACAATGTATAATTAAAACGTTATCATACAGATCACCTTCAGAAAGCTCTTAGCAGCCATCTGACAGCACTGGTAGAGAATGTAATCTTTTACCATTTGCCTTTTCTTTTAGATGCAAGGGCAAACAAATTGCCATATTTCTGAACTGAGGTCATAAACATCTGATGCATTGTCATTGGCTCCTGTGGACAGAGGTCATCTATTCTCAGTTGCACTGTTCCACTTGCCTCTGTGGTCCAAAGGCATTGGGCTGGAGCCAGAGCTTCCCCTGCTAAAACCTCTTCCACACAATTTGTCTGTGCTAAAATAAGGCACAATTAACTAGGTGTTATTTCCTAAATGAAAAAAAGTTTTTTGCAATATACTGTCATGACACTAATGAAAATTTGTGACTGCAAACAGGCCACAAATATATAATCAAAAGCTGCATAACATAACCAATAATGGCTTACTGGTTTGCTTCATTACCTGCAGCCTGTTCTTCTCCCTTTTCTTTGGAGTCTGTCATGAGCACCAGAGGTCAGTTCTCCAAACTGATAAACAGAGAGGACACTAACCCGTGAGAGGAAATAGTGCACTGGGGCACTGGGCACTCACATGGCATCAACTCAGCATTGTAAACTCACACAATGTCAGGCTTTATTTATTGAGTGCCATTGAGTTCCATGAAGCTCCCGCCGCACAGTTTTTGTGCTTATATTAATGCCAGTGAAAGTATGGAACTCTTCAGCTATGGAATCAGCAGAACGTTGGCGACCTTTGCGCACAATGGACCTTACTAGTCATTGACCCCACTCAGTGACTTTACGTGGTCTTCCGCTTTGTGGCAGAGTTGCTGTTGTTCCTAAACTCCACTTGTCAATAATACCACATACAGTTGACCGTGAAATATTTAGCAGGGATTTTACAAATTTCATGAACCGTCTTATTGCAAAGGTGGCTTCCTATCACAGTACCATGCTTGAAGTCACGGAGTTCTTCAGAAGGACCTCATTTGTTTCACAAATGTTTTCCCTACAAAACATCCCCCAGAGAATCATACTACCTCTGCCTGCTTGCCTTCTTCCCATAGCTCATCTTGGGCTCAGGTCAGTGATGCGCATGCACCCGACCATCCACATGATGTAAAAGAAAACATGATTCATCAGACCAGGCCACCTTTCGTCAATTGCTCCATGCTGCTGCTCACATACCCATTTCCAAAAATGCTGTGAAAAAACATCCTGTGAGCAGAGGGTCTGCAGGCTTAAACACCTTGAGGAGGAGAGAGATCAGAGGAGAATGTCTTCTTGACAATGTAATGAAAGAGTGCAGACCATAATTAAGAGTACAT
Source organism: Notoglanidium macrostoma (assembly GCA_030068235.1). Classification (NCBI taxonomy): domain Eukaryota; kingdom Metazoa; phylum Chordata; class Actinopteri; order Siluriformes; family Auchenoglanididae; genus Notoglanidium; species Notoglanidium macrostoma. The sequence goes on from JAQQZR010000012.1 coordinate 11,779,995, forward strand.
TCAGTGTAGGATCAAACAGAGGCTGATAATGAGCTCCATGAAGGGCTACAGCAGCAGTGACATCCTGGTGTGAGTGACTGACAGCTGGAGACACAAGGCAGGTTGAGTCCATTGATTTGTGTTGTTGGCACCAAGTTCTGACCCTAACATCTGTGTGCCTCAGCAGAAATTGAGATTCATCAGACCAGACTATGTTTTTCCAGTCTTCAGTGATCCTGATCTTCTACTGTTGTAGCCCATCTGCCTCAAGGTTTGATGTTTTGTGCATTTTGAGACATTCATTTTGTGCTTTTCTGATCACCACAGTTGTATAGAGAGGACATATGAGTTACTGCAGCCTTTCTTTCACTTTGACACAGCCTGGCCATTCTCTGTTGAGCTCTCTCATCAAGAAGGTATTTCTGTCTGCGGAACCACTGCTAACTGGATGTTTTTACTTCATTGCATTATTCTGAGTAAACTTTTTTAAAAAACCTGATACTTTTGTATGTGAAAATCCTAGATCAGCCGTTATAGAAATACTCCACCAGCCCCTGTGGCACCAACAATCATGCCACTGTCAAAATCACTGAGATCATTTTTTTCTGATGGCTGATGTGAATATTACCCAAAGTTGCTTCCCTTTTTCTGCATGATTCTATGCATTGCACTTCCGCCACACGATTGGCTGATTAGATTTAATTGCATGAATGAGTAGGTGTATTCCTAATAAAGTGTTCAGTGAGTGTAGGTAACAGTGGTCACATGGGTCAAAGAAAATGGCTACATGACAAGTGAAATGTAATGGGGATCTTTTATAGGTTACCCATGTGGGATCTCTGCTAAGAGGTGACAACTAGCAATCAATATTTGCCAAGAAGAAGCAAGCAGAAATATTACACTGGTAGGTAAAGCTTTTTACAAACTTTAATTGCTTTAATTACTCTAGTCATGTTTAAAATTGTTTGCATGGCAGTGCATCATCCAGTGTTATTACAAAGATTTTAACCTATAACATTGTATAGAAATAATCAACAGTACATAACTGTACCTGTGGTGTTCCTCCTTGACTTGCTCACACCTCAGTTTGCTGCCTAACTGCATGTATCTGAGCTATGCCAAGGTGTGGACCTGTTTTATTCCAGTTATAACACAGCAATTTGCAAACAGTAACAATTTCTTATTTATTAAAGACTGACATCATACTTTTTAATCTGTTTATATTCACATTTACTGTTTTGGAACATGTGTGAAACAAGTTAGTTCCTGGCATCACGTTTGTTCCCTCACCAGTATCTCTTTTTTCTCCTGTAATGTTAATGAGAAACCAGAAAGCACAAATTAGGTTATGTTTATTATTAGGTTTAGATTATGTAGATCATCAGCCACAGAAGTACCTATGAATTAGCTGTTACTATAGAAATTATAGGGTGGCATGGTGGTGTAATGGTTAGCACTGTCACATCAAGAAAGTCCTGGGTTCAATCCCCGAGTCGACTAAGGGTGCTTTCCTGTATGGAGTTTGCATGTTCTCCCTCTGCCTACATGGGTTTCCTCCAGGTTCTCTGATCTTCCCCCACAATCCAAAAACATGCAGATTAGGTCAACTGGCTATATTAAATTGCCTATAGGTGTGAATGGTTGGTTTTGGTTTCTGTGTTTGTAAGGCGACCTGTCCTTGGTGTACCCCACCTTGTACCCGAGCTCAGCTAGGATTGGCTCCAGCTTCCACACGGCCCATAATGGACAAATAGTTTGGAAAATTAATGAATATACAAATTATAAGGTATTAGACCAGGTACATTACATTTACAGTATTTTTACAGTATACTTCGTAACTCTGATACTGACATTACAGTATCAGGCTCACATATGGGTCTGAAGGTCAGGTGTCCACAAAGTACAGCCATGTAGTGTACCAATATAATTCTCATGTCTTTTCTAACTGTAATATTCACTGGTTTCAATTGAACATTTATTTCGATGCTGAGACACTAGCAGTTAAATAAACTAAATAGGGTAACTAGATTTTTCTTTCTAAATATAAGACTAGCATTATTTTGCAAGTGATAAGGTTACTGCAGAGCAAACACACAAGAGCAGTTTTACTCTACAGGCTCGCCAGCTCCCCCTAACAGCAGCTGGGAGTTTCTGGACTCAGAGGCGGGCTGTAGAAATTTCCTGTTCATCAAAGCTCCAGAAAGTTCTGCAGCCCCTCCGCTTGTGTATATAAGGCACAGCGGCCATCTTCATTCACTCACAGCATCTCCATCCAATAGGCACGCGCTTTTATGATACAGGGAGCAAGGCATTTTCTTAAGGAAACAAATATTGTAAGTAGTTTGTCGTTTTATTCTTAATACATTAGGACAACAACATTTTGTAGGACGTCAGTACGTTTTATCCAGGATTATCACTTACACAGGGAAACATTTTGAGATTATAGCGCATTAACTATGATCAAATGTTTACCTGATACAGTAAGGTATAGTTGTGTGCTTGTTAATCATTTTAGTGCACTGTACTTAGCTCGGAAACCAATCATTTGCTGGTGATATAGCTCGGTGTCTATAGCCGGCTCATCTCTGGTCTTGTTTTGTAGCTTTGCCAAAAATGGTGCGAGAGACCGGTTACTACGATATTCTCGGAGTAAATCCGAAATCCTCTCTGGATGAAATCAAGAAAGCATATCGAAAACTGGCCCTGAAATACCACCCCGACAAAAATCCAAATGAAGGCGAAAAAGTAAGTTGCTGTGTCAGATGTCTGTGTCTATTTTCATCAGCATGTGGCACCCTCGAGCAGCTGACCGCGACAAGCGTGTGGAACTTTCTGGAATTGTCTCGAGCTCTACCGCTATTTAAGCTAACCTAAGCTAAGATCACATCACATACAGCTGCAGTGGCGCAAATACACAACTTATCGTGCTCATGTAATACAGTACTCACTAATGTAATAAAGTAGTTTTTATTGAACAAGGTGTCTATCCAATATTTTCAAAATACAAGTGTTGATTTAAGTGTACTGGCCTGAAAATAATAATAATAATTATTAATATTATTATTATTATTATTATTATTGTCAGACCAGCTACCAGCTGGTAGACCATATTTACTAGCTGACCACTTATTATCCAGCTTCCTTTCCTTGCCTCTAAATAGGTCGGGTAATCTTTCTGTGCTGCTAAAAAAAACTAAAATATCTAAAATGTAACTTCAGAACAGGAAGAGTAAAAAAAAAAGCTGTTCCTTTCTCTGCACTTATCTGTTAGCAAAACATGGTCTATCAGCTCAGGCTGTGTTTTGGTTCCTGGTCAGCCTAAACTGGATTTCTAAGCAGTGAATGCAGTCTGGTATTCCTGAATGAAGGTTTGCTACTGAAGGAGTCATTTTTTTTTTTTAATTGTGACACCTGTATTGTTTTTGCCTTACAGTTTAAACTCATTTCACAAGCCTATGAAGTACTGTCGGATCCTAAAAAGCGAGAATTGTATGACCAAGGAGGTGAACAGGCCATCAAAGAAGGTGGCATGAGTGGAGGAGATTTCTCCTCTCCTATGGACATCTTCAACATGTTCTTTGGGGGTGGAGGAAGAACACAGAGAGATAGGAGAGGTAAATTATTCCCACAGTGCCTCATGAAGCTAAGGGTTAAGCAAGATTTGTGCTAAATGTATGTGAATGAGAGTTCAACTTCGGAACTCTGAAAACTATACAGTAATTAATTATTGCATTACCTTTAGTGCTAACATTACTGGAGGCAGTGTTGAAATTGTTTGTGTTCCATAGCTAATTTCAGCTCTCATTTTTACATTAGGAAAAAATGTGGTCCACCAACTTGGTGTCACACTTGAAGAAATGTACAATGGTTCAACCAGGAAACTTGGTCTTCAGAAGAATGTGATCTGTGAAAAATGTGATGGTAAGCCTTGATGAACTCTGCATAAGATTGAAGTTGCGTTTTTAAGCTCAAACTGATTCTGTTCAGTGAGTGTTGGTGAGCAGCTACAGCTAAATGGAGTAGCTACATAAAAAAAATTGACACCAAGTATTGTATAATATTAATACTCCAAATGTAGGTTGTCTCTGGTAAACTATTTTTGAATTTCTATGTAATGCAGTAGTATGTCCTTTTGGAGCTAGTTGATATGTTGCAGTTTTCAGAAGATTTAAAGGCAGAATAAATTTCTGGGAATTTCTATTAAAACATGCTAAAACATGGTGAGTGAACATGGTGTTCCATTTGGTAATAGTAATTGTGTTCCCCAGGTTATGGAGGAAAGAAAGGTACTATTGAGAAATGCTCAAATTGCAAAGGCAGAGGAGTTCAGATCCAGGTGCAACAGATTGGACCAGGAATGATTCAGCAGATTCAGAGCATGTGCTCAGAATGCCAGGGACAAGGCGAGAGATTCAGTGCCAAGGACAGATGTAAGAACTGCAATGGACTCAAAGTGGAGCGTAAAAAGAAGATTCTCGAGGTCCACATTGACAAAGGTACATGTGCCAGAGATTAACGATGGACACTGACTAGTTTATAGAGACAGACTTGGGGTTCCTAAAATTGTGCATAGTGATACACTTGTTTCCATTGGTTACATGCTGAGACAATAAAACTATTGTAAATTACAATAAAACTGTTCTTTATATTATTAAAAAAAAATTTTTTTTACCTAAGGTATGAAAGATGGCCAAAAAATCACATTCCATGGTGAGGGTGATCAGGAACCAGGCCTGGAACCTGGTGATGTCATCATTGTCCTGGACCAAAAGGCACACCCTGTTTATCACAGGCAGGAAGACAACCTAATTATGAAGATGCAGATAAAGCTGGTTGAGGCCCTCTGTGGGTTCAAGAAGACAATACAAACACTAGACAACAGAACGCTTCTCATCAACTCCCCTCCAGGTGCATATCACTTTTGGTTTCAAGGCCAAATCCAATGACTTGCTGCTGCTGCTACTACTACTGATGATGATGATGATGATGATAATAATGATAATGATGATGATGCTCTTTCAAGGTCAAGTAATAAAACCCAATGGCCTGAGGTGTATTCAGAATGAGGGCATGCCTGTGTACAGAGAACCATATGAGAAAGGACAGCTCATCATTGAGTTTGAGGTGAGCGTAATGTTTGTCAATGTATAACTTCTGGTTTTCTTACAGAGTACTACATTATTGTTTGCTTGCTTAGACCAAGAATTAAATGTGTATTCCACTCCAGGTTGAGTTTCCAAACAAACACTGGCTTCCAGAGAACATGTTTTCCCAGTTGGAGAGACTGCTTCCCAAGAGAGATGAGGTCATGCTGACTGATGATATGGAAGAGGTGGACCTCTGTGAGGTGGACCATGAATCCCAGAGGAGGAAGTACAGTGGAGAAGCATATGAAGAAGATGAGGGTCCCAGTAGCCGTGGAGTACAGTGCCAGACTCAGTGAAATGCCTATTCAGCGTATCTATTAATGCAGCAAATTTTTTCTGTGTAAATTTGATCCCAAAATTGTTAAATCTGTGAGTGTACTTTCAGTTTGACTTTTCACTGGGTTGTTTGTGATTTAGATGTAATTTGATTGGATCAAAACTCTGTCTCTCAAAGTTCTTTAGTGACCCAGAGATTTCCCTTCCCTTGATGAAGAAAGTTTAAGTGGGAAGGATTGGTAATGACTTCAATGGTAAAACACCTCAGAGGATCGACATGGTGGATAATTACTGTATAAACAGTATGTGTGTTTGCTTGATCTGTCCAATGAGTCATTTTGTTCACTTTTATGAGCCCTCTTATTTATTTGTATCTGTAGTTTGTTTTATTTTTGTCTCTCCCACATGCAAAAGCTTAATACTGAAGGGTATCTGTATACTTTCTATGAAGGTAACACCCCTCACAATTCACTTGGGGATCAATGAAAAATGTTTTCTAAAATAAAACATCATTTAATTCTCTGTGCTTTTTGTCTATTAATATCTTGCCAGCTTTAAAGGATGTTAGGCCCAAAATATTAGATATTAGTAGCATTCAAAACCAACAATTAACCTGTTCGTAATTGGTGTCTATAAATTCCTTACTTGTGCAGTTTAGCATCTCCTTGTTCAGAACTAGTGTTCAGAAAAGTTTAGTATGACTGTGCAACTAATGTGGATGGGATGTTTTCCCCTGAGAACACTGGGTATTTAATGCTTTTGCTTTTTTTAAGGGAGACATAATTGACAAAAAACATGCACAACAGCTGCTGTTTATATATATATATATATATATATATATAATCACTTTTTATCTTTTTGTGTTCTGTTTTTACGTAGGTTTGTTTTCTGTCATGCAATAACCTTTTGGTCTTGGACCATATTCTAAAAAGATCGGCGACTTGGATTCATCCACCAAGTGGACTTTTCAAGAATAGTGAATAAGAATTGGTGATAACTTGTAGATGAATTTATATGTAGAAAATTTTAAGCATAATACACAAAAAAAAATACATTTCAGACAGACCTTAATCAGCTGAAGCACTTTTGTAACAGCTGTAAGCTGTATCTTTCCCTCACCAGTCTCTCTCTTGTGTCTTGAAGGTAATAGGACTATTCGAGACTAAAAATTCAGCTTGTCATGTTACAGAGAAACCAATGCACAGCATCAGAAAACTCATAGGACCAGCTTTACCTGACTTACAAAGTGCTGACACAGGAGACTATCATGTCAGTGAGTGTTTCCTTTATCAAGATATATATATATATATACACATGTTTATCACCAGATCCATGAAAACTCTGTTACTTAAAAAAAAATAAAATAAATAAAAAAGAAGATATTCTATTAGAATGAGTGCAATAACAAACCTTTGATTCATCTTGAGGCCAGTAACTTCTGACCAATTATCATAGAAAATTCAAATATTATAACTCTCTGGTGTATATAAATGTATAATGCATTCTTCAAATTCTTTATTTTGCAAATCTAATTGCGGCTACCAATCATGAAACACATAAATCAATGAATCCCTATTTTAAATTTGCATATTATATGTTAAACTTTCCAGGGTTGTAGGTAGTTCAATATTAGGCCAGTTGTGCTTAGCTCAAGACATGTTTAAGTGCTTAGAAGCAAAAAGTACAACAGAAGAAGGAAGAAAGTTATGGCTGCAACCTGCTTTCACTGAACATGAATAGCCAGTTGGTATTAAATAAAGAATCGACTCTAAAAGTGATGCACTGCCCAGACTTTATTCAGAAAAGTGACACAGTAGAAATAATCTTCCACATATTAATCACTGTAGTGACATTTCACTCATTGCAATCAATGAAAAGATAAGGAAACTGGAACAATTTCTTTTTATTCAAAAGATCCAATTTAATCATTCTCATCAGTGCTTTCTTCGGAAAGAACAACCTGTTGAAATACAAAAAGTGAATGATATGTTTGGGCTAAATTACTATAGCACAATTAGTGGGTTTTAGTATCATGCATGGCAATAAAGCATCACATTTATCAAAGAAGTCTAAAAGTGCTTAATTTACTCAAAAAGGTAGCTTTAAAGACCTTGACTTCAGTGTTGAACTGAAATACTCACCCTCAGTTAGCCTGGCCTTTCCTCCTGTGGGCTGGCAGAGCACTGTGGAGCATCCAACACACAACACCACTGTCTGGGCATGGCTGAAGACTGTTGTGATTTTATAGCAACCTGGAGACAGTTGATACATTTATCATACATACAAAAACCATTATATTCTTTGCTGAGATGCCAAACATTTTAACAGCTAAGAAAGCATCGTTGGTCAGTTCAGTACTTCATGACTCTTTTCCTCATTTCTGAGTGTTTATAAACTAGACCTTAACTTCACGAAATGGTTCAGAAGCTGTGAGTAGAGGAACTCGAAACAAAATGTGAGTCGAGATTCTTATTGCCCACTACCGAACTCATTAACACTTGTTGCTCAATATGACAATATTTACAATCTGTAGCATTATCATTAATCCAGCTACAGTCATCCAGTCCTACTCTATGTTTGGTATTTGTTAAGCTCCTTCGTTTTATATGGTCCCAACATACATTTACCTTTTTACATTTATTCATCTGACAAATCTTTTGTTATGTCTGTTGGGCTAAATCATTCACGGAGTTACCAAATTAAGTTCTTGTGTATCAAATATAAATAAATTCATTTCAGTCATGACCTGTACCTCGTCATGCCAAGCAGGGGTGTTTCTAAGGTGCAATATACCTGGGCATTTTACATCCATGAAGTAAGAGTTTGGACTCTGCACTAGTCTCTTCTTTTTATGTTGCCTCCTCTCAACCTCGAGAGTTGGGTTTAGTAAGTCTTTAGCCAGCTGTTACACACACACACACACACACACACACACACACACACACACACACACACACACACACACACACACACACAC
>JAQQZR010000012.1:11791423-11809394 GCA_030068235.1 Notoglanidium macrostoma
GAAGATGCTGGGATTGGCTCCAGCTTCCCCGCGACCCAGATGGATAAAGCGGTACAGATAATGGATGGATGTACATAAAGAGCTTGACATCTAATAGGGAGTATACATTTGTATCTATTTCAAAACATTAAAATAATGCTTAATGCAGTGATGTTTCACAAAAGTTCCTGTTTACACCTGTTTTGTATATGGAATGTATTAACCACATCCATTTTGGCCGCATACATCTAATAAACTTGTCTCAAGGCCAATCATCTTGTATTCTTTCTGACAACTAATTTCCTGTGTTGTTCGATGCTTCCAGGGTTTTTTATGCAAAAGACTGGTTCCACATCAAAATATTACATTCTTATTTCCATAGATGTACCACCTTGGGCCACATGCATCATGATGTAATGGTTTAAGAAAGGTTTTGAGTTTCAAATGGGCTTAGCGAGATGGATATGTTTACACTTCTGTTCTGGATATGTTTTTCACCTTTGACCTCTTGAAGTGCTTTGTGTTAGTTTGCCATATTTAAATTTGTTCTAAATGTGTCTTTAGAAATGTAAAGTCATGTTCATATTTATAGGATATGAAATTAAAAGCTGTTCCACTGAAGACTGACATGTATATATGTGTATATTGACATATACATATGACACAGAGTAATACATTATGACATGGTAAATAAATAAATTGTAGTTCACTTCATTAGTTTCTACATTAAGCTAAAAAATACTTTTACAGCATTGTTTGAATATGGATGCTAGCTGGAATATTTCTTATTTAAGGAGGAAATGACTTGATTTGTGTTTTATAGTCTTATACGGTTGGATTTGGTCATGAGTGAAATTTTAGTGAAGTGGTGATATTTTTACAGCTGGCAACCTTGAACACAATCACTTCCTCATGCATTCTGTTCCACGTGAAAAATAAACAAATAAAATAATCAGCCATCGTTGCAAAGATAAAACCATAAAACTGAACATATCTGTAAAAAAAAAAAAAAAGCAAATACCTTAGAATAATTTCAGACACTTTGAAGATGAAGGTGAGAAAGTTGCTTCTTTATAATTAGTATATACGTCATGTCCCAGTATTCTCTTATAGTTCATAAAAGACGTATTCATACACACTTCAACACTGTAGGCTATACGACTTATCTAATACTATTCATAACATAAATATTTGCATATTTGAAATGTCATATCTCCTCATTCAACAGAGGACCAAAGTTTTATACCAGATGGATAAAAAGGTAACAAAATGTATTGGCAAAATGAATTCTCGCAAATATTGTATCCGATTAATAAAATGTAACTCGAACAGTGGTATATCTTTTTACACAGAAACTTAGAGCACTGAGTCGATTCCCAAGAGAGATTCGATTCTCTGATTCGATCGCTGAACCTAAAGCCTTGAATTCAATTCTATACAAATTGATTCGGCTTAAATTCGTGTACAGACGTCAAGGTACAGGTAAGAGCAGGTAAGAGAACAGATAAGAGCACTTGAGAGTGTTACAGTTCTCACAGTGACGTTTTCTGACCACGAATGTAAAATATAACCAGATAACAGCTACAGTTTAAGTGTTTTTTAAATAAAACTATAACATCAGGACTTACAGGTACAAATGAGTCAAGCAAAAAAGCTTATCAGAATTTAGGAAGCCCTAAAAGGCCATTTTCTCGTGATCTCAGGTTATTTATGTAATTGCACGACATAAATGTTGTTTCACGTGATAACAAGTTTTTTATTTTGTTTTTAAGTTATTTTTGTCATTATCTTGGCATATCGAAACATCGTTTTCCGTGATAACATCATTACCGAGTAACTGACTATCATTCTGTGCAGCAATGTTAGAAGAGCAGGAATATCAGCACATTACATTTCTGCTCAATCAAGGCAGGACACAGGCTGACACAGCTTTATGTGTTGCCGTTTACAGACAACGTTTATATTAGTGTGCATCATTTATAAAAGCAGTTAGCAAGACTACAGCTTTATCACAGACGCAATGAATGTGAGCGTGATCGTGTGGTGAACCACATCGCTGACCAGATACGAGGCCCATGGCAACTCCATGGATACCTGATGACAACAGAGAGATGCAGATTGTCAGGATTATGGGTAAACTATGTCATTATCATGATAAAATTGAGTTTTGTTATCTCAAGATCTCAAGAAAAGTATCTTGCTATCATGAGAAACCAGGCCAAATAAAAAAAGTTGAAATTCATGACTTCTTGGGGCTTCTGTAAGAAACTACTTAATGTCATTTAATTTTACATTTTATAGGGAAAATCAATAAAGTTAATACATTTCAATCCATATTATACAACAGTTAGTTCCAGTCCACTGATCTGATTGGACAAGCAGCATTCCAAGAGCGATGATATTTAGTGTAACAACACTGAAATATTTTCACTCTGTAATTGTATAACTGTATCACTTCTAACAACAGTTCATTACACTAAAACCATGACTACACTTGCTACGGTCTGTAAGGCCATGGTAACATACAACGCTGTATCAAACTGTTTAATTCTTTTGGATCTATTTTTACTGTCAGAGCAAAAGTCAACAATATATTTGTCCATACTGTGTCTGACATGTATTTGTCCATACTGTGTCTCGATATTAAGTTCTTGTTTATGGAACTGTTGTTTAAATATCACACATGCAATTGTAACCTGCAGCCTTGTAGCCTACCTATAACTGAATTACAGCCATGCTGATATTCACTACAACTGCAGCCTTGCTTGTGAGATATTACTTAATTATTACACGGCTTATTTGAGTACTCCCCTCTCGCTCTTTCAGGTCTTCACCTGTCCCACAGATCAGAATTTCCACCTTGGGAGGCAGGTCCTCATGGCCCCTCAACACTGGATTTCTCTTCTATAATCACTCTGTGACTGCTTTCTTTCTCTACGTTCAAGTATGAATTAAAGACTTTTCTCTTCTATGAATCTTTCTCTTCCTCCTTTACTGCTTATTTTCTCTTTTACTGAATTGTCTGCTTCAATTCAATAAATTTTTTTTCTCCCCATACACATACATAAGTATTATTATTATTATCATTATTATTATTATTATTATTATTACTCGATCCTGATTGGTCAATTACAGAATTCCAAAGTCTGTTTTGTCTGTATAACAGACTGTTGTTATGTAGGCTATAACAGACCAGAGCCATCTAAAGAGTTACGTCAGTGGAGGTCCAAAATGTTTGATCATCAAGTGGTTCATGTAGCCCTCAAATAGTTCCAGGAAATTCTTAGTAGGCAGTTTGAATTTACAATATTTATATAGCCCATTGATATGGGTTTATAGTTGCATCATTGTTTTTTAAAGTAAAATTCAGTACTATTTGAGGACTAATGTAAGAGCTAGCGTTATCAGCTTTGTTGATATGTTTTAGGCCAACATTACATTAGTTAGAGAGCGTGTTGCTGTTGTTTATTGCTTTGAAACCTTATTTTGTTATTATGTTCTTAAACTTGTATGGTAATCAAGAGCAATCATATCCTAATGTTTACTGACATATGTAGAAGGAGGCAAAGGAAATAATGTTGAATGTTCCAAAATACACATCAGATAAATGTTCTAATATTTCTTTAATTCGTGGTGGTGTCAGTAGGTTAATTAACTGAGGGTCTAATATATATATATACTACTAACATGGATTAATGCACATGTTAATTTGTTACAGATGTGCTGATATGATCTTGAAAAGTCACATCACAACTCTACTGCGCTGCTAGTAGGTTATTTGCCGCTTACTTCCGGGAACTATTGCGAGGCTCTAAGCTCCGCCATTGCTGTACGAAGGTCCGTTGGAGTGAACAGAGCTGACAACAGACCGTTGCTATGGACCACGTCATAAGCGGAAGCAATAAAATCATTTTCAAAACAATATTTTGTGCCAAATTATTGATTTGTTTAATAAGTAGCCATGCAGTATGCCGGATAATGATAATAATGACCTTATCCCTTACATAACAATCACAGGAGTAGGACTATTACATAGTTTAATGTATTAATTCACATGGCACCTGTTTTTGGATAAAGAAAGATTATGACGACATTTTTAATTCCCATTTGTTTTCCTAGAAGGTTTTCTTGGCCGAAATATAATTTTCATGTAACGTTTTGTTGCATATTATTAACCAACGTTAGGTTCTGTTTACAAAAATAATAGGCTACATATCCATTTTAAGACCATATGAAAGAACACACGAATGTTCAATATTTACAAAAATAGTAGCTATCTAAACCTTTAGCAAGCGTTCCTTGTCAGTTGTAATATAACCATGAGCGAATGCGTTTTAAAGTTCCCAGAACGTTTCAGGAGCACTACTGGCTTAAATAGTAGGTCTACGTTCTGGAAATCTTATAAAATAGTTCCCAAAAATTAAACAATGGGGAGCCAAATGCTAACGTTAGGCAAGCGTTCTGTGTTTACTGGGTCCATCCTTTAAAATTTACTCAGAATCGACTCTAATATTTCTACAGCGACTATCCGCGCACCATAGAAAGCTATTGACGTCAGCTGGCGAAGCTCCACCCCCTCATCCTGTCCTGTGTGAATTAGTGTCAGTGGTATGGCCAAGACGCGCACTGCGATCAGACATTCACAATAGGAGCTCCGGCGTGGCAAATGGCTAAAACCTACGATTACCTCTTCAAGCTCTTGCTCATAGGAGACAGCGGAGTTGGAAAGACGTGTCTTCTGTTCCGCTTCAGCGAGGACGCGTTCAACACCACCTTCATCTCTACAATCGGTCAGTTCGCCGGTCCTAACGAGGGAGAGGTGCACGATGGGGCTCGATCAGCTTCTCACTTTGGGCGTTTCTCTATTAAATTCAACGTATGAACGCTTGTAGTATTATGTTTATTCTTATCTGCAGCTCATTTGAGCTTATGAGGAAACCGTTAATGTCAATCAGGGGAAACAGGAAACTGGTTTATTGTGTATTACAAAGGCCTCTAGATTCGGCTCATTTTTTTGGAGAACCAGGCATGCTGGCATCTTCTGAAACATCTTGAGCAAGGAATGTAAACTATGGAAATTCATTAAAAGAATCCAAATGATGCACATGTGCAAACGATGAAGGCTCCTTAAAAGGAGATCCATTTGTTCTTTTGGCAGCAGACTTTATGTGGCATGTTTCATAAAATAGGAGAAAGATGCTGGTTATATTTACCTGCAAGCCTAATTGTTGAAATTCAGTTTGAGCTCAACAGACAGGCTGTAATAATGATTGGGAATCAAGTACCAGCAATTCAGAATTATACCAACATTTCAGTCATCAATAGCACCGATCAGCGTCTCAACAAAGCAGTAACCAAATATTTAGATCTATAATGTTTTACTTTTTTCCACAGAGAGCATAATCAGATTTCATACCTGTTTGTCTGCTACTTTGTGACGTACAGTTTTGGTCTTTGAGATTTATTCAGTTTAATTCATTTGTATAGTTCTTAAATCAATACTGCTTACAGGTTTTCCATCTGATTAAGTTGTACTTTGGCATTCTCTGATCCAAGATAAACTGTTTACTCAGGATTTTCCTGAATCAAGCTTTTTTTTTTTGTTGTTGTGTAAGAAACTCATTATAATGCTGCTGAGAACATGGGGGGGAACTAAAATCGGCACTTTTAAAATTTTGTCTGTTTTGTGGATCTTGTGCATATTAGATTCTTGACACACATACGAATGCCAGATATTTCTCATTGTGGCCAAGATTTTATTGTAAGTTGATTCTATATATATATTTTTTAAAAAGTTTATACATTCATACAGTTTATAAAGTTTTTACATTCAGCATCTTTTAAGATTAAATATTCCTTTTTTGTCTTAAGAATCTAAGCACAATATCATATATTATGCTCATGGGTCAGAGTTAACAACAATAGATTGCACATTTCATGGTAATGTATTGGTCATTCCAAGGCCTGTTGTGCTGGGAAAGGCCTTCTGTCCCACAGAATCAGGCCTGTCCTTGAACACAGACCACACTGTTTAAAGCCACCTCTGGGCCTTGTGACATTCGGCTTGTTCACGCCTTCATTGTACAGACAATGCAGTAGGCAGAGGCGTGATGGGCAGCTACTTTTGTGTGCCAGGAGGTGGTTGACCCCAGCTATGGCCACACTGCAGGCTTCCCTGCTAACTCCCTCCAGAGTACAGGAGATATCCACCAGTGCTTCCGCTGGCTCACTTGGTCTGTTTATACTTTGCTTATCTTGTTCAGGCTATTCAAAACTGACTGTAGCACATTTATGTTTATATATGCCTGAAAGTATTATCTCAACAGAGTAAGATTTTCAAGCAGGCATAAATTTAACCAGCAGACGTACACTTCTTGATGAATTTCTTTAAGCTGGTTTATCCAGTTATTTGCTTCAGACCTTTCATCGTAATAAACAAACAGCACTACTCGTATACATGCTCACTTGTTTTCCGGTAAAAGGAAAGCCAGAGAGCATTACCTAGCAAGCTACTTCCTCTGGGTGTCTCTTTTGTCAGAGTTTTGTTTTCAATCAACTTCTCATTTTTTCACTGACTGTTTGTGCATGTTATACTAATCATTTTTCTTATTTTAAAAGAAATAAATATGCAAATTGGCATTCTTATAGTGAACTTTCCTGACAGTTATATGAGTGACTTGTTTAGAGGGCTATATTAAGTCTTTCACCAGT
This sequence comes from Notoglanidium macrostoma, assembly GCA_030068235.1. Taxonomy (NCBI): domain Eukaryota; kingdom Metazoa; phylum Chordata; class Actinopteri; order Siluriformes; family Auchenoglanididae; genus Notoglanidium; species Notoglanidium macrostoma. Next base: position 11,798,114 of record JAQQZR010000012.1, read on the forward strand.
GATGAGGCTCAATTTAGCAGCGAGTTGTAAGGGAATAAGACAGGGTCTGAGTTTCATATCTGATGTTTTCAGGAAACCATGGTCTAATAACCACCTTCTCATAAAATAGAACATTTGTATGAGATGTTTGTTCTGAAAATCTTCATAGTTGGGGATTCTGATTTGATCATAGAATCACATCTGAACAGTCTGGACTTTCCCACTCCTCGAATAAGTCATTAAAAAGTATGTTATAGTACATGCTTGCACCTCAGGAAATGGTGCTCCCTCCTGACTAAACTGTTTATGGAAATCAGATTTAATCCCACACAAAAAAGGTACCCCGTTTCATGTACAGAAAGTACCTGCGTGTATATGTTTGTAAATTTGTATGGGTGTTTTTTTTTTATTTTTTTTATTTTTTATTTTTTTGTGCAACTAGAAAAAAAAAGTTGACTGAAAATGGAAAATGCAGAGTTTCTCTTTGATTGTGCCGAGTCAACATTGCTTTGGTGCTGATATCCATCCTGCAGATAAGACATTCCTTGAAGCTTCCTTACAAATCCATCAGTCAGTTTCAGATTGGCTTATCTTCACAGAGCTTTGGGTTTATTTATTTTTCTTAATGGTCACACATAAATTTTTCAAAATGACTATAAAAGCAAACATGAATGGACACAGAGAATGTATTGTTCGTCAATCATGAAGACCCCATTTAGTGTTTACCATGCAGCATAAATGTTTCTTTTATTCTCATTTTAGGAATTGACTTCAAAATCAGGACCATAGAGTTAAATGGAAAGAAAATCAAACTCCAGATATGGTAAGTACTGATGCTTTCACAAGTACAGTTTTATTAGCTGATTCTTTTGTGTGTATTGAAATGTATTAAAATGCATATTGAAGGCATTTTGTTACATTACAGTGTGCAAATCAGTCCAACACACCTAATCCAAGTGTATAGCCATATGAGCTTATTACAGACAATACTGTCTTCATGTAAAATATAATAGTCGATATGTAAGGTATGCTCCGCCCACACTGCTTCTGATGTCATTTGTACACTGAGCTGACCACAACTTTCAGAATGATGAAAGTTGATGCTCACTTCAAAAAACACAGTGAGCTTTTTGGAACAAAACAAGGTCGCTGGGTTAAAAACCTCCACAGCATCATGTCCGTAAAAGTTCTTAACGTTAGAAATAAGTCAAATAAGTTTTACAGCAGCCTTGTTTAACAACAGCCTTTGCTGACTAAAGTGCTTTACATAGATCATTAAATCACATGATGAAAGGCAGAACACCGCATACAACACACAGTCTACCTTGTAATATGTTTAAGTCTCCTCAAATGCAAATGAAAACAAATACTAAATAAAATGAATAAAGATAAAGAAACACTGATGAGTAAAAGATCAGTCCCAATGTCAGTCAAAAGGCTTGTTTAACTGAAAGTAAGTTGTTGTTTTATAGGTTTCTTTAAATTTTATTTTTTTACTTTTTTATATTTTTATTTTTTATTTTACTTTTCATTGAGACATGAAAAGTACCAGACTCTCTAGTGACTGGTAGTGGCATTGAAGACTTCCAAGCAGATCATATTTCTGTTTCTACCCCAACATTTGAATTCTAGATTCTGATTAATCATAAGGTGGTGATTAATTTTCTATAAAAGTAGCTTTTACAGTAGTTCCGGCTGCAAGTCTTATTCTAATACACAATGATTTCTATGGTCACAACTTACACAGATGTGTACATGTGTAATTGTCGATATGGTGAAGGTTTCTATAAGGAGAAATTTAGTTAGCATTTTTAGAATGAGTCTCCACTGTCGGTGATTTTGTCAGAGGCACAGCTAACACAGGAGTATTTTCATCACAGAGGACTTTGGGTGTTTTCTCCAGTTTTCTCCCTAATTTAATCATGGGAAATTCCCACCCACCAAACAGCTCTCCTAATCACAAGACTGCTTCTCATGAAGCATCAGGTGCAGCGTAACACACTCGGAGGAAAGCGCTACCCGCCCACCTCTGCATGCATGAGCTCACTGATTGGCTAGCATCACTGTAATTGACCCCTCCTTTTCTAACAGCAACAGGCTGATTTTTGCTCTCTTGAGCTCCGTGGATGGCTGTGGCATCATCAGGATTCAAACTTGCGATCTGCGGATAATAGTGGGGATGCATTTCTGTTGCGCCAATTAAGCAGATTGACAGAGCCGACACTGGGATTTTTTTTTTGACATGCTGCATATTTTTGTCCTATTAATCTCAAGAGGAAAAAAATAGAAGCAGGTGTGGGAATAATTGTTTATAGCAATGTAGGTGATAAGAGGAACTAACTTGTCTCCCAGATGTTCCACAACATTAAACCTAACTATTATTGAATAAAAGTAAGTATGATGTGTTGTTTATTAATTAATAAAACAAATGATATAAGAGGGCTTAAACACTTCATGACAGGCCAGGCTGTAACGGGAAAATCTACCTATAACAGCACAGTCTGAAGTATGTTATTCCTCTTATACCACAATGATTTTCCAAGCTTTTTTCTTTCATTAATAAATGGAAATGTAGTTATTATAGTTTGATAATATTTATGCTTACATTTACGTAGTTAGAAATAAAGTTAGTACCTGTTTTCACTTGCGTTAACACCGCTAAAGAGGGAACGTCTTTCCCTCATCAGCCTCTTTTTCTCTCTCTTGAAGTAAATAAGACAAAAACACAGATTGTCATGTTACACTATAAGAAGCTTATAATCAAAAAACTGCCATAAAGGCAACAAGAATAAACGATTCAGTTATTAATCAGAATTACTGTATGTGTCTGACAACTAATCCTCAGCAAAAATTTCAGAATGGTGTCAGTAGATTTTTAAGTGCAGGAGAAATGATGTCAGGAAACCGGCTGGCCTTCCTGTTGGGGATCACAGTGCTTATAAGCCTGGCCCAGGCATTCAGTGACTAATGTGAAGGATATGCACACAATAGTGCAGTGAAAAGTGTGCCGGCTCTGTTTACAGGATGTGTAGATTGGAAATGATGGGGTTGGGAAGGGTGGGTCGCTCTCAATACCAACTGAGACACATCAGGGCATGCATAAGAAAAAGAGTTAATAATGACCTCTAGTGTATGTCTGGTCCATGGAGATGTATGTAAGTATGTATGTTCTGGTTATAGGGACACAGCAGGACAGGAGAGATTTAGGACCATCACTACGGCATACTACAGAGGAGCAATGGTGAGCCCATATCTTCATTCCCACCTCGCTGTTAAAATAAGCGTAGATAAATACGAGTTGTAAATCTGTCCTATTTTTGTCTTTGTCTCTTTGCCAGGGCATTATGTTGGTGTATGATATCACTAGTGAGAAGTCCTTTGAAAACATCAAGAACTGGATTCGTAACATTGAAGAGGTGAGTTTTGGGAACTACCATAATGTAAAGTGATTCAGCAATAAGATGTGTACAAATTATGAAACGTTGCACATATACATATATATTTTTGATTTGATTTTTTTTTTTAAATCAATGACTACAGTGCTAATTAATGCTGAAATACTGTAACTAATTCTTCCCTTGGTATGTTTTGTATTCATAATGTAAAGTCAAATTATGAACAGGACATGTTATTGTCTCATAATATTTTCACAATCAGTGTGATGAGCTACATGTTTAATGCTCTCTGTAGCATGCTTCTTCAGATGTAGAGCGGATGATCCTCGGAAATAAATGTGACATGAATGAGAAGAGACAGGTGTCTAAGGAGAGAGGGGAGAAGGTACAGCTTGTCATGCTTGTTATTACTTTCTATTCTTGTTTATTGAAAAAGGCCACGTAGAGTGGACATGGTGTCTTATTATGCAGTGATCCAAATGTTTCTATTTTTGATATGATACCAATATCTGAGCTGTGTTTACTGGCCAGTACATGATCCTGATTTGATACTGACATCCTAATAATAGTTAAGTCAACTCTCTGTAAACTGCTTTTAAATTATGCAAAATATCAGAATGGTTGCATACTGTAAGGTTCCTCTGTTGTGAAAATTGTTTTCTGTCTGTATCTGGGGTTTTATGTGGTTTGTTTGTTTGGGGTTTTTTTTAAGACCATAAGGAGTTGCATAAATTTTGAGAAAAAGCTCTTCAGTTCCCGTCAAGAAACTCCCTATTTTATATGCCACTTAAAATTAGAGACTATTTACATTACCCAGGAGATTCATTTGGATAATTCACTGTGATTGGCCCATGGCTACAAAACCGCATATGGCCCTGGGGGGGAAAAAAGGGCAAACCCAAAATCGCTGAGCTTTTAATGGTCTTGACCTCAAAACATTGGTCAGAAATTTACAAGAACAAAAAAAAATGTGCTCCTGAGACCTGTACTACCATTTGTTTGTCAGTGTTCGTTGCTGAAGGTGAACTGTTGTGGGAAAAGCTGGAAACAGGGAAATTCACTTACAAATAAAAAAATCATGGAAAAATTTAAATGTTTGATATAAAATTCAAACTAACACGTCTGGGTGTTTAGAATTTCCAAAATATCTTCTGTTTGAAGCCATTAACATTGAGTGTAACTACAATCATTTCTGACCAATGAATTGTTCTTGTTAAGACCATTAAAAGCTTTCCATGTTGCAATTTTGGGTTTGGCCCAAGTTTGTTTTGCCGAGGAGTGTACAGCACAACCAACACAGGCTTGTACTACATGCTATCATTCTGAGTAGAAAGCTACTTCACTAATTGAGGCCTTTGGCAACCTTGACACTAACTAAAAATGGCAAGTGAAAATAAGGCATCACATCTGCATTGTGGTAATAAAACTCCCTTCATTTGTTTCCCAAAGACAAAGCCCTTCATCATGGAGGTTAAAAAGTTCATTGTCAGCAAGTCTTTAACTGTTATACTTTAAAATGTGAAAAAATAGCCCCATCTACTAATGTAAATACACTATTAATGTAAACAGCATGATAAATTGTCAGTGGATTGGTATTTTGCTAAATCTAAACTGATAGTTATTCAGCATCTTAGGCAGAAATTTGGCTGTGATAATAATACATATTGGATCACTTCTTTTCCTTAATATTAATATCAATCTATATCTATCAATATTAATCTTTTTTCACAAGTAGGTTTTAAATGCTCTTATTTCTTATATATGCTATACTTTCCTGCTTAAAACATTGTATTTTTCCTTATGTTGTCTTCTAGCTGGCAATAGATTATGGAATCAAGTTTTTAGAAACCAGCGCAAAAACTAGTGTAAATGTAGAGGAGGCCTTTTTCACCCTAGCGAGAGACATTATGGCCAGACTCAACAGGAAAATGGTGAGCCATGCCATGAACTACTCGGCTGTAACAGTGAGCATTACATGACTAAAACTACAGTACACTACTGACTTGTTAGCATTGCCCCATTCTTTTTATGTCTTTTCCTAGAATGATGGCAGCAATTCAGAAGGTGGGGCACCAATTAAGATCACAGAGAAGCGTTCCAAGAAGCACAGCTTATTCAGGTGCACACTCCTATAACGGACTCCAGCAAGTGGAATGCATCTGTGGACTTGATCTCCCTAGCTGCAGAATCAGCTGGTATGGAAGGTCATGCGAGCCTCGACTGGGAGGTGTGCACTCGTATGCTTAATGAACAGGGAGACTCCTGTTCACTCAGACCAACTGGCAAGTTGGCGAAAAGGATACTGGAGGCGTTCGAAGTACCTACTTTGTGAAATTATTATATCTTATTGTTTCTTTTGGCCTTTTTGTGATAATCATGGCACATGTTTGAGTTTGACTGTCTTTTTTTATAATATCAAAGCTTAAATTATTCCTTTTATAGAGCCTTTATTCATATTTTATAAAGCTTTTATAAGCATAACGTAACAGTGTTCTACTGCCATTACACATTGTTTATGGGCCGATGATTAGCTCTAAAATCTATTGTATGACTAGCAAATTGTGTACAATTTAAGGGCACCTTTAAAGATTTAAATGGACGTGGAATTAGAACAGATTTTATAGACATATATATATATATGTAGGAAAATGTCTCTGGGTTTGTCTCACAGGCACATAACCATGTATAGCACTGACCGAGAGCCTGCACTCCCCACAGTGTGGAGACTCAAATATAGAACATGACAGCTGAAGAGCATGATGGGTAAAAGTTCGTGTGTACAGTCTGTCAATGTGTCTGTAAAGCAGTAGTCAATCAAAACAGAGACATGACGTATTTAACACACTCGTTAGGCCAGGGGTCCCAGCTGTGTTCCTGTCTGTTGACAGTCCAACACAAGCTTGCTGATTTTCCTGTTGAAAGACACCCTATCAGTTAAGGAAAAGGTTTAGTAAGTGAGTGAAAGCAGGGAACTCGTGTAACTGTGCTGGATTTTGGTCCTGCATGGTAGGAAGGGTAGCATTATTTACATGTATTTATATGGTTAATTAGTTCACTTAAAAAACACCTTGGGTGATTGGCAAAGGTTTGCATGTTTGATATTGACTTCTGAGGATTGATTTTTAAAATATCTGTATATGAATGTATAGGAAAGCCACTAATGCATGCTTTTATTGCTGTATGTATAATGTGCTATTAATTTTACATGTTGGCATTATTGCTGCTATGTATATTAACAAAATACCATCTATTCTTTTTGCTGTTTGTTCAAAGCCCAAGATACTTTTGGTTTACACGCATCATAACCTGTGATATCTATTACTATTACTATTACTAGTAACTCTTTGAAGGAAAATACAATTATCAAATAGACAGTTATGTGTTGCTGTGTGTGTAGTGTGTCTGTGTGAGTGAATTCATGTCAGTATCTATGTATCCTCTACCCAGTTACATGGCATAAGTAGCATTTATTTCTCTGGTGCCAATTCTGTTAATGAAGTTGAAATTTGAGGGTGAGTGAGTGCAAATTGACCGTATCGAAATGTTTCAGTTCAGAAGAAGGAAAGTTTCAAAAATAGTCTGACAGTTTGAGTCAGCAATAAAAAGTTCTTGCTAAGATTTTAGTTTCCTCTTTCCAATCCAATAGTTGAGGCCTTGGAACTGTCTGTACACGAGTCAGTGTTTAACTCTCTCAGAAAGTGCAGTAGCGGCTCTGCTTTAGCGCTTACCATAAAATACAAGCAAATGTAGCATAATTATTCCAGCCTTGGTGTTCAGATGGGACCATTGTGATCAGTTTCATCACAGGTCATACATATCTGCAGCTGTCTTCTCTGTATTGATTTGAATTGGTTTTTGTGATTGTTCACCATGTACTGCCATCCATCAGTTCAGAAAGGAAATGTTTCCCAAACAGCCTTCTCATCTGGTAGGCAAATGATTGTTTAAAAAAAGACAGTGTAACCTCTAATTTCTAGTGTGATTTTTATTAATTGTGAAACTTTTTGTACCACATATAACCAAAGTAAAATTGCATAGCATTATGGTTCATGTGTGCTTTTTTCCCCCTTATCTAACATGCACCTAGAACTATGTTCCTGTAATACAATTACTAGACACTAGAGAGCGCTGTTGTACCTTTTCAGATCAGCAGTATAAAACCTCTTTTGTCCACCACACCATGTTCAGCAAAATCAGTATCAAAGTGCTGAGTGTTATGAAATTTTGCACAAATGCAAATTAATCATGTAGCTCCATAACTTTAAAGGGAAGACAAAAACAGTTTTCTATTATAACAAAAGAGTAATAGCACTGCACATCTGTCTGTTAATAAATCTGTGGTTGCCAAACAACATTAAAATAACATTTAAGCCAACTGTAAGGCAAGAGTTACTTGTAATGTATAAAGCCTAACTGTTATAACATTATGGAGTGTACATACATTATACATAACTACACTGGAAATTGTTAATCACATAATCACACATTTACACACCAAATAAACATCAAATCTTTCCCACCTGGGAAGTGGATCTGGCAATGCAACTGTCTTCTTGTTATACAAAGCTCTTAATGCCCTATGATGAATCACCGCTCATCCAGGGTATATTTCTACCTTGCACCCAGTTTCCCAGGATAGCTCTGACCAGGATACTAAAGATATATGGAGGAGTTTCTAGTTAAATTGAGTTACACAAAGATCAATCTCTTATCATCTTTGCTCCTAATTAGCAGTCTCATCTCCTGACCTCAGATTGATCTTTTTCTTTCACTCCTCCTTCCCTGACACTTTCCCAAGTTTTTCTCCAGACCTCTCAAGGGAACTTCCACATGAAAGGCTGCGCTCGCTGCTGGAGCCTCGGGGCTTGTCTGCACTTCCCCTCAAGGCTTTGCGGCATTTTGTGTTCCAGCTCTTGGATCTTCCTGGAGGAAACATTCTCTCTTCAGGTACCAGAAGATGAAAAGAGTAAGAAATATCTTCGTGCTTGTTCATCATTCCATCATCAACTGAGGTTCCCCAAATTTCATCTGTCTCTATTGGATCTCTCTCTCTCTCTTCTGTATTACCCTTAATATTTAGACTTTCCTCTGAGCCATTCTCTTTTCTGTCCTCTTGTGTAATATCATTCCTTCTTCTATGGTCGTCTTCTTCATGAGCTCTCATCTTTGTGCTGAGAATGTTTGGAATTCTCGGTCTCCGCTGACCCTCAGATTTACTTGCTTCATTTGTCTCTATAGGTTTAATAATGTGGATGTCTGGAGGTGCCTGGCAAAAAAGATTAGATTGCACTTTATACTCAGAGCCAGCACTCCATCGCCGCATAGTTGAGGATCTGACAATCCCTTTTTGGAGAGAATTAGTTTCTTTGCCTCTCTGCATTAAACCTTCTCTGGCAGTTGAACTGAACAAGCTAGTGCTCCTAGACCTTTGGACTAAAGATGGTGTACCTTCACATGCTGTTTTGGCCTCTTCACCCTGATCTATAGAATCAGCTGTCTTCTCACAAGGTGGGATCCAGGGGTTCTCACATGAGTTTGGACAGATCCTTACTACTGGTATGTCTACCTCCAAATTCAAAGCATTTGGATTGTGAGTTATGGTGTTCAAAGGCTTCTTCACATTTGCCACTGTCAGTTGGCTTGACTTGGCCCCATCCTTCTCCCCAGTAGCTGGACACTCATCCATATAATAGCAATAAAGACTGTATCCATCATTGCTATTAACGCTGCCAGTACGGAGGAGAGAAGAGAGGCCACCAACAGAGGATGTCCGTGAGTGTGTCCTTTTCAGTTCACTGTGGTCGATTCCTGCCAGTTTCTCCAAGGCTGTCATCATGCGAGAATAGATATCCTCCAACTGGGCCAGTCTCAGATCCACCGTTTGCAAAGAAGCTTTCATATTGTTCTCTCTCTCATTGACTTCCTCTAGGTGCATGGACATGTTTTCCACCCTGTATTGAAATAAAATTGTTTAAAAAGTTTAAAACTTTTTAAAAACCATCATCTAAGCCTTTGTATTTGTTCCATCAAATGTGTTGTAAAAAAGTTTCAAGATTAAGTGCATTTTACAGTGCTTACCACTTTTAGACAACTAATTAACCTGGATGAAACGGATTGCATTACCTTTCAGATGTCACCCTTATCCTTTCATCATTTGAGGACTGCTGCTCATCTTCTTTCTCTCTGAAGTACTCTTCCACACACTGCTCCTCAAATTCATACAGGCACCTCAGCTCCTCTGAATTCAGGATAAGCTCTTAGAGGTAAAAGGAGATACTGTGATTAGTCAATGAGGCACGTACCTGAAAATGTAATTTGTATGACAGATGCTTTATCCGTGAACCAATGCAAATATTAAAACCAGTGTCCTTTATAAATATATATAAAAAAATGTGTCATTATTCTTCTTCAGCAGTTCTAGTAGATTGATATGTAGCAAATGAATGTGGCAGTGTTCTCTGCAATCGTTTTCTTCATTAAGAAGGATGATCATTGGGTTTATTGAGGTAGGAGGGTGCTGGTCCATTTTTGGCCTACAGAGCCAAAAATGGACCAGTACCCTCCTACCTCAAAATAACTTATCACACCCCACACTGCACCATGCTCCCTCCGATCCTCCAGCACTGCTTGACTGGTTCCACCATCTCTTAAGGTACAAGGAAGACATGCATCTAAACTATTCTCTGTTTTGGCACCTAGATGGTGGAATAAACTTCCCCTAGATGTCCGAACAGCTGAGTCACTGGGTGTCTTCAAACGACGACTAAAGACCTACCTCTTTCGGAAGTACATGGTCTAGTACTTTATTTATTCTTCACTTTAATAAAAAAAAAAAAACCTTTCTGTATTACTTGCCAACAGAGTTTTTAACATGATGATATTCTTAGCCCAGGTCCTAGTATACCGGTATCAGAATATATTTGCCTATGGAGACTTCAAAGCACTTATGTAAGTCGCTATGGATAAAGGCGTGTGCCAAATGCCGTAAATGTAAACGTAAATGCATTGCACCAACAATGATTCTGAAAAAAAAAAATCTCACAAATAGGTCATTTTCTTCTGGTCACAAAAATCATTTTAAAAAATCATTCATTCACGTGAACTCACTCAGTCCTTTGTCCTTCTCATCCAGCTCTCCCTCTTTTTTCTTGACACAGCAGCAGCAGATTTGTTTGATGAGGATGTAAATGTGGCTGAAGATGATGAGAGGAGGAGGAAGCACTGGTCTGTCATGAAAAGTCATAATCAGCTGATACCGCTGGAACTTCCATACCTGGTTTGAGATGGACTTTACCTCAAAGAAGGTGTTACTGTTAGAGAAACAAACATTGTGGATCATTTATAATAGTTGTCCATTTTGAACAAGTTTTGTCAATCATAATGTATCCAGGAGTTGTTCAGTGAAGTAAAATTCCATTTAGTTACATTTGCTCTTAAATATTATATGTAATATCTGTATTGATTTGTACACTTACTTGAAGACAGCAATAAGCAAGTTGACAAGGAGGATGTTAGCCACTAGCAAATAGCAGGCCATGATGGCTGGAGTGAGCCAGGCACCAGGAATGCAGGGGGGAAGTTTCTTTCCATCCTCATCATACATATTATCTCCACAGGGGGCTGAGGGAAGACCTTAAATCTCAGTCTTGAATAGCAGTGCTAACTTCATTTCCTTTTTAAAACAGCATTAAAAATGGTGGGGTGTAACGTATACATACGGTTTATTTCCATGGCATAAACTGCAGAGCATTCCAGAGAAGAAAATTCATGAAGATAGAGGGGGGAAAAGCAACAAAACGTTTACTCTCAATTACAAAACTAAGAAAAATAACACACACACACACACACACACACACACACACACACACACACACACACACACACATATACATATACATATACATATA
>JAQQZR010000012.1:11809494-11826236 GCA_030068235.1 Notoglanidium macrostoma
ACACACACACACACACACACACACACACACACACACACACACACACACACACACATATACATATACATATACATATATATATACTGCAAAAGTCTTGATAATTTGTATAATTTTAACGAGCTTTAAAGTCAATATTTGGTATAACTACCATTATTCTTCAACACAACCTGCACTCTCTTAGGCAAGCTCTCTTTTAATTTCTTTAAGCAGTCTTCAGGAATAGTTCTTGAAAGACATTCCAAAGCTCTTCTTTGGACATTGGCTGCCTTTTGTTCTGTTCTCTGTCAAGATGATCCCACACTGCTTCAATAATGTTGAGATCTAACCTTTGGTCCATGACTGATCCATCATGTTTTTTCTATTGAGGTATGCAGGAAGCCTGGAGATTTTTACTATTCCTCAAGAATACATTTAAAAAATACATAGGAAAGCCTGGCTCTTTTGAAGTAAAGTATGAAGAATTGAGGGGTGGCTCAAGACTTTTGCACAGTACTGTAAAGGTCTTTGGAAAAAGAGAGACCTATTCTGACATGTCACAGTCATAAACCAACATTTCTGTAGCTTCTAACATCTTGTAGATCATAGTAGAACATACTTATTTACACCACAAACTCAAAGTCTTAAAAAGTTCTTAAAAACTTAAACAAATGTTCAGATTTTATCTACAATTTGAAGAGGACCACCTCAATCAATCAATTAGTAAGGACTACTGTATGTGAAAATGCGACACTACAATACACCAAGTCAGTAAGATAGAGGAAAGCACAGGTAAGACTGAATATCTACCCTGGAGGCAGGAAAAGAATCTTACTATCAATTCTAGTCTTACGGTCTATTGAGTCTGCAAACACCTCTCCATAGATCATCCAGTAGGGCATGTAGAAAATGTTTCGGGCTAATCGCCAGGTGGGCTCCTCATCTGGGTGGAGAATGGCCTGCCGTGCTACCCCAAAGCTCATGAGAACCACCAACATGATCACCACAAAGTACAACATGTCGATCATCTGAAAAAAAAAAAAAGAAGAAATAAATTAACAAACAAACAAACAAACAAATAAACAATAGCAACAACAGCAATAATAATAATAATAATAATAATAATAATAATAATAATAATAATAATAATAATAATAATAATAATAATAATAATAATACTATTGTGCACCATTCCAGGTTTACCAGCAATAATGTTACACCATTCCAGGTTTTTTGCACTTTTCAGAAAAGCTAAACATAAAGCTTCTAAAATGGTCTTAAGAATCAGACATTTTCAGCAAAATATGATAAAAGCAAAAACACACAAAAGTTTGCTTTTTCTATTTGTGTGATCTACTGTTACTTACCATCTTGCCAATCATCATGACGTAGGGTCCGAGGTACTTGTTGACCCCAAAAATATCCAACACACGGATGTACCAAAAGATGATGTCCACACAGTATATAACCCGGCCATAGCCCATGTAAGGTTCAGGCTGTAGTCTGAGGAGGAGACCCAGCAGGAATATTGAGATGGCGACCAGGTCTGTGATGTTCCAGTACTCCTCCAACCACACGTTTATCTTCTGCTTAAACTTACCAGGCTCTGACATCAGAATCTAAAACAAACAAGAGCATTACTATTTTATATATCCTCTATTTATACACTCTTTCACAATGTGTTCATTTTAACATATGACAAATGGCAGTGCATTGCTCAGACTATATGATGCAACATAAGAGTGGAGGGTTCTGCACAGCATAGACTTTCTGAACTTGGTGGAGCTTTTTCAGTTAAAACAGTCAAGAAAATAGATAAAGACTCTAACTGCTTCAAAAACCCAGTTTATATTATAGTTATTTTAACACCAATCATTTAACCATATTTTTCCTCATTTTCTGTGGCACTGTGACATTTCTAGTTCACCATGACATTGAAATACTGAAATACCTTAAAAGAAAAATGGAAAAATCTAATACAATTCACTGGTGAAGTGTAATTTTATGAAAAATATGAGGTCACATGAAAAAACATGCAAAGGTGTATTTCCACATGTTATGCCCTGAAATTGCATATTCAAGTACATATGTGACATTAACATGGTATCATGTGACATCGTGAATAACATGATAATCTGAAAAGTAAAACTACAAGCCCTACATGAGAAAATTTAACACATGAAAATAATAATAATAAGAATATCACACTTGAAAATTACTCACATGTGAAAATGAAAGTCCAGTGTAAAAAAATGTAATGAATCCATAATGTGAAGTTTCTAAAAATGTGTAAATTACATATGAAATTCATGAGACTTTTCTTTAAGGGAACTACACTGTGATTGTTGTGCTAAAGAGAATTTAAACCTCACCTGTCTAACTTTCTCTAGGCCTAGTGTCAGAATGTAGGAAATGACCAACCACTCTTGCATTGATGGCCAACGTTCCATCTTCACTAGGACAATGTAATTGTACAGCATAAGATACCCAAGGTACGATATCTGTCCCAAGTATATCAGACAACATCAGAGATACAAAAGAATGCAACATCAGTAACATTAAATCAATATGACACTACTATTTCTACAAAATGAAAATACTTGATATGATAATAAATGGCAATGGTTTAATGGTTACCGTATTAAACCAAAACTTGGTGAATGGAGCATTGTAGAACTCATAGATCTTCCTTCCAATGGGTACATGTCTCAGCTTCTTACTGCCAACTTCTTCATCACCTTTCTTTGAATGTGTGTCAGTGGTGGCATCCTGGGAGAACATTGGTCATGTTGTTGGAAAGGTTACAATATTTGGAATTTGATGTGTATTAACATTTTCTTTTAAGTATTGAGAAATTCTCTGTGGAATGTTTATTCATTTATGAAGTGAACCATGAAATAATATTGTTTAACCTGATATTCTACCTGTGAAACAACCACCTACAACTTTGAATATGAATAGACTATTCAGAATAAATAGATAATGTGTTCTAAACAAATACAAATACAAATATTTTTCAGAAAGCTTGCTAGGAAGACATGTGCACTAGGACTGGAATTATGTAAGATGCAACAAAAAATTGAGCAAGTGGGAGATTTTTACTTTCATACAGGCAAGAGTGTTGGCAGATATAAGCTTGCAGGACAAAAAGAGTACGTTCATGTGATGCATCTAAAGCATTAATTTATTCCTCTTTAGTAACTGCCTGGTCAGGGTTGCTATGGGTAAAATTATGCTACTAGTTTGTTTTTATTTTTGGAAACAGAACTAAATTCAATTCAAAATATAATGGTCATCTACAAAAATAAATAAAAACTGTCTGAGTGAGATTAAAAAACAGTCCCATGCCATCTTAATGATGAACTTGAGTGATGTAGCTGAGGTTGTGGAACCGACAGAGCCAAAATTCAAAGACTGAGTGATTCTGACAGTGCTAGGATTTCTACTTCTGAGGTTTTTTTTTGGTGTTTCTTGGATAGTGGTAGAATTCCTACTTCTAGGATTCTATGAACATTTTGTGTAGGTCTTCAAGTTTGTACCTGAATACAAATATAGATACTGATATTTGGAGCACCAAATAGATACAGATAATGGCATTGATTTACACACCAGCTATGTATAGGCATATTACTAATTAGAGTGTTTTCGACAGGACAAGTGCTGTAGTTACCCTGCTGGACTTGTTGTCATCATCCTTGTCCTTGGCACCTGTGTTGTCATTAGATCCTTGATAGGTGTCATCACCCACACGGAAACCCAGGAGCAGGATTGAAGGAGGAAGGATGATGCCTGCAATCACCTGGAGAGTTGGAGTTTTGAGAATCAGAAACAAGCAACTAAATAGTACCTAAATTTTAATAATTACACATGGTCTTCTACATACAGTATTTAAGACATGGGGAAACCAAACTACCCATAAAGTGAAATATGTTTCCGAAGACCTACTGTATGTCATTACACAAATTATCACCTTGAGTCCAGGGTTTTTGCCAACCCTCAGACAGCCCATCCACATGTCAGTAAGCAGCATCTGGCTACATGTGTGAGCAATAAAGTCTCTGTGCTTGGCAGCCACAGCTAGTTTCAGACAGGTAGAGTTACTCCAGTTCTTAAGCTCATAGGTCAGCAGCTTCATGGCCACCTGTTCATCGTGTTTGTATGCTTGGTCCAGAAGCTCATAGGCCAAAGTTCCAAACTCCCTGAAAGTGAAATATGATGTTGAATGTGATCTTTAATGTTCAGCATGATATGCATGATGAAAATTTTATAATGCAAGCAAACAAAAACAAATCTACATCTTCTTCAGTGTTATGGTTCTGCAACATTTGTTTACAATTCAACAACATTGAGATGTGAAACGCATGCCCCTACAGTAAAACAGTCCATAGCAGGGCATCATGCATTCACATATACAGTTCTGGAAAAAATGGATTCAGTGAGAATCAGGTTACTTCCATCCTCAAAATTTCAAAGATGGCAGTTCATAAGAACCAGGTCAAGCATCAGACATCGGGGACAACAAAGGTACAGACTGGCAGAGGGTGAAAACAACTTTCCACTGACCAGGATAATCATCAACCCCTTCAAATGTCACTCAACAACCATAGGATGAGATCAAGTGACCTACAAAAAGAATGACAAATTGCAGCTGGGGTTAAGGGTATGGCAAGGACAGATCAAAACGGGCTCCCCCAGGTAGTCATGCAAAGTCATGCAAAGCTAGAAAAAAGTCCTTCATCAATGAAAAGCAAAGAAGAGCCTGGTTGAGGTTTGCTAAAGAGCATAAGGATTGGACCATAGAGAACTGGAGTGAGGTCATCTTCTCTGATGAGTCCAATTTTCAGCTTTTCCCATCACCTGGTTGTCTAATGGTTAGATGGAGACCTGGAGAGGCCTACAAGCCACAGTATCACAAACCCACTGTGAAATTTGGTGGAGGATTGGAGATGATCTGGGGTGCTTCAGCAAGGCTGGAATGAGGCAGATTTTTGTTTGTGAAGACACAAGCCATGTACAAGGTTATCCTGGAAGAAAACTTGCTTCCTTTTTTTCTGTTCCCTAACTCTGAGGAGGACCTGCCACACAGCAAGTCAATCAAGGTGCGGATGAAGGACCACAAGATCAAGACCCTGTCATGGCCAGCCCAATCTCCAGACCTGAACAGCTCTGGAATGTGATCAAAAAGAAGATGCATGGTCACAAACCATTGAACAAAGCTGAGCTGATTTAATTTTTTGTGCCAGAAGTGACATAAAGTTACCCAAGAGCAGTGTGAAAGACTGGTGGACAGCATGCCAAGACACATGAAAGCTGTGATTTAATGTCAGGGATATTCCACCAAATATTGATTTCTGAACTCTTCCTAAGTTCAGATATTAGTATTGTGTTGTTTAAAATTGAATATGAGCTTGATTTCTATGCACTGTTCAAGGTCTGAAAACACTGCATCTTTTTGTTATTTTGACAAGAGAAACCGATAATTTTGCAGTGGTCTCTTAATTGTTTTCCAGAGCTGTATACTCACCACTAGGTGCAATTTAGAGGAACCAATCTGACAACTAGCATGTTTTTTGGGAGGTGGGGGCCACAGGACCCAGATGAAATCATCATGGACACTCAGAAAACATGTGAAGTGCACAGAGTTCAGGATCAGACCAAGGTTATTTTCCCAGTTACAAAATAATATCAGTGACTCAGTGTGTCAGCATACTCCAGGTCTTTTTACCACATGCATTATACTCACTTGGAGTTGTTATCTAGATCCTGAAATATGTCATCCACCAACTCACTGACAGAGGATTCATGGGCCATGGCTTTATAAAGCTTACAGGCAACCAAGGCCTTAGCCATAGCCTCCTCTCCCCTCTGCCACAAGAACAAAGCCATCTTCTGCCTCCTTGTCAGCACAGACCATACTATCAGCTCGTGGAATGGGTACTGGAAACGGCTGACCTCGGGGTCATCCACATCAATGTCGACCTCTTCCTCTTTCTTCTTCTTTTTCTTCTTTCCTTTCAGATTTGGTTCATCATCCTAGAAGTGTCATTAATAAACCAATAATAAACTTCTGCACATTCAGTGCAGAACAGCAAAATGAACAACAAACAGCTAAATATTAATCATACCTCCATCCCAAGAAGTTTTAGAGCCTTTGGCTGTAAATATAAGAATGGAGACATGTTAGACTCTTGTGTGTCAAGACTGTACATATAAACACCTGCTGTGCACATATAAACACTCACCCTTTTAAGACCATAAAGGTTGCTGTAGAGCAAGCGGAAACTTTTTCTTGTGTAGTTGCAGCGATAGGCCCCTCCCATAAGGTACTCCATCACCAGGCCAATGTCAATTAGTGTAATTTGATAGTCTGGTGGGAGGTTACCCTAAAATATCAGAGAGGACTGGTGCAATTAAAATGACATACTTGGTGGTTATGATCAGCTGTAGAAAACAAAATAAATAACTTACTTTTTTAACATCTCGGACTACAGCATTCAGTGTGTTGACAGGTCCAAGTTTCTAAAGATAAGATTTTTTTTTTTTTTTTTTAAAAAGGAACAACTAAAAGAATATAAGCAAAAACGTGTAAACAAAATTGAAAAAATCGTGAAGATGTAAGCCTCATGACCTGATGGCATCAGGGAGGGTGAATATTTTTACTAAGGATTAAAAATGTCAATTTCCTAAACTCTTGTGAAGCATTTTCAGTGGCGCTTACCGTGTTATATAACTCCTCTAGCCGTGGGATGGTGAGGAAATGGTGAATGTTGACCCCATTTTCAATCAACAGCTTAACAAAATCTACTCGGTCCAGCACAAGTGCATCCATCATTGCCTGTTCCAGTGAGTTCACCTATGAAGGGCACCAGTAAACACGTCATATGTCAGTATCCATAAAAAATGGCTGTATAACTATTTATTATTAGCTGCTGTCTTGTTTTATAATAATAATAATAATAATTATTATTATTATTATTATTATTATTATTATTATTATTGTTATTATTATTATTATTATTATTATTATTATTTATTTATAATAAGAACATGATGATATGGTATAGTACAGTATAGTATGGTCCATCATTTTTACCCAGTTGAGTAATTCTAGTTTTCTAGGATCCATTTCCTCTTGAACATCTGCCTTGGTCTTCCCCCCTTTGCTCCTCTTACCTCTGCCCTTAGCTGTACCATGGGAGGCTGCAGGGGAGCTTTTGGCATTCAGGTTAGACGTAGCACCAGCTACAGCACTTGCAGGCTATAAAACCAAAAAAGTTTAAAGACCACTGATTTGGAGCACAATAAATGTATTTTTCAATATGGTAGAATGGTAAGTTAAAAATGCGGCTAACTGGCAGGTTGTGTCCATAGATAAAGATTTGGTTGCGTGCTATATCCACCCGATTCCAGGCAAGAGCCAAGCTCAGTTGATCTGAGGCTGAAGCATTTGTGCCTATGAGGACAAAGAAACAAACACATAGGCCATTTAGGATCAACTCAGGATATCTATTTATAAGATGAATTTGGAAGTTGTTTTGTGTGAAATCTGGAGAGTACCTTTCAGTAAAGCTGTTAGAATGGCCATCTCAATGTCCTGCTGCCCCTCTGAACCCAGTCGAAAGACTGTTATCTGAAGTTGGAATATTGATTTAAAAAAATCATAAATCATGTCGAGGCTTTTTACGTGAAGGAAAAGTGACCAAACATGAATCGAGTGAATGAATGAATGATTAAATGAACCTAATATCATTCTCTCAAATACAGCTTATCCCAATATATGTAGCTATTTTATACTGTTTAACAAAGCAAAAAGGCTTCCTCTCAGGATCTCATTCATATGATGTCTGACTAATTCTCTGTACTTAATGGCAAAATAGAGCTTTCCTTGTTTTAGAAGGCTTGCATCAAATACCATTGCCTCGGAGATGCAGTCACATGTGCTGAAATGTTAAGTGTGATTAAGCTGGTATGAATATGTAGCATTATGCCAAAGAGTTCAGAGGTCAAGTGTGCACTATTAACCCTCATTTTAATAAAAATGCAGGTCATTTATTTTAGTTTTATTTTATTTCAGAATTATAAAATATAGCTATGGTGTAGCAGGTACCCAGTATGTCTTACCTACATTTTGATTAGTTAAAGAAGAAAATATTTGTGAAAATATTAACTCCTTTTCATATGCTTGGGCATCTTTCAGACATCATGTGTACATTCAGATATGAGTGTAACTGGATTGATGTACAGGGAATGGAACTAAAATCTGTACATGTCTATACAGCTTTATATCTGTAAGGTATATTTCATGCTGGAAAATTGAATTGAGTATGTTTTTTATGTAATTTATCATGTATATTAGTATTTTAAATTGGCCATTTGACCCAAATTGGATATCATTTTTAAAGTTAAATCCTGCTCACTGTAATCAGACCTTAGTGCTTACAGTATTGTACTGGTGGCAAACCTCAGGCTTGACTCTACCTTCTGTATTCAGGATTATGGACAAACAACAGCACAGTGTTCTTTTGTTTATTTCATTCCAAGGTTCTTTAAAATTCTTTTAAAATGAATTAAAATTCCCATTACCTGCTCCTTATACGTGATCCCAGTGAAAAGGTCTAAATATGCATTGCATCAACAGGCATAATTGAACATATGGTATATTGTGGATTTTAGACACTTAATGAATATAACCCAGTGGAATCTTCTACTGTATACGTAACTAAAGTATTCAAGTGAGAGAATGAGGTTGGATAAGGGGGAATGGAGCCTCTCTTTCATGTTTTGTTGTGGAACAGAAGGAATGAACATGGGGGAAGTAGGGGGTGCTGCACTCTTCCTTGTTATTTTCTGTCCTGATGGACAACAGATACTAATTATCACATCACTTACCATCTGCCAAATCTGCCAAATTTACAAGAGTGTAAACACTGTTGTCATTGACTGTCCACACCACAAAGGATTACTAGTAATTTTTACTAGTCAAGCAGTAATTTAAAAAGAAGTTGATTAATTGTTAAACTGATTCAGGACATCACTATTTTTGACAGTTTATTACTGCAGTTTCTATAAATGCTGATAAAAGCAAAGAATGCAACAAATTACGCTTCAGTTAACAGCCACAGACAGGCTACAAGTTATATTTCCATCTTCAATGCTTTTTATGCTACAGTATAAGTGAAAATAAATAAATAAATAAATAATGAGGTAAATGTGAAAAATAATAAATTGAGGACTTATCAATTCTTAAAAAGAACTCATGAGGATGACCTGGTGGCTCAGGTGAAACTGTTGAATCTGGAACTGAGAGTGTGCAGTACAGAATCTCCAGTCCATCAGCAAAAGCCTTCTTATAGCTCAATCACTGGCCTTTCTTGGATGGAGGATGCTATGTCTACAGCAAGGTCTGGGAGATTTTTCAAGCTGACCCAGGAGTTGAACCATGTGGAAAGACCTCAGGATCAACCTCTGAGAGTTGGCACATGCCACTGACAGGCTTTAAACTAGCTTAGTTGGACTAAATAGTGATGAACAAGCAGCAGCACTTGAATATCATGACAGAATTCACTGTGTCATGGTTGAAGACTATTATTTACATTTTATTTAGCTTTAAAATGCAGGAGCAGGCAGAAATGCAGTCTCACACACACCTCTACACCATAAAACCATAAACAATTATATGAAAGGTTTACGCAACCCCTACCACAGATGCTGTTTAGTATTTAGTGAATGAATATTAATGTATATAATAATACAATAAATATATAATAACTGTATAAATAAATTTAAGATAATAAATGTATGTATTGTGCCTGAGTTTAGAGAACTAGATGAACCTGTTCTTAGCCACCTGAGAATCTGAATAACATATGAGCTATGATTAGACATGAAAGATGTCAGAGTTAATATAATGCAGCACACACAGTTTGGGAAAAGACGTAGGAAAATACACTTTATTCACAAATGATAACATGTAGATGACTTATGTTTGATAGCACAAATGAAAAAAAAGCACAAATGATTGCATGGAAAGTACACAAATGAAAATGCTGGACACTGAAAAGCAGGGTAGTATTTATTTATGGAAAGCTGCATGAAATACAAACAAATATCATTTAACAAAGATTTTTAAGGTAATAAAAAATTTAGTGGAACAGTTCATGAGTCACAGCAATATGCTACTATTTGGTTAAAAACAACAATTATACAAGTTTTATAGTATAGTATGATTTCTACAGTATGTATACTTATACATGGAATTATGAAATAATTGATGTTTGGGAGAAAGACCATGCCTGGAGCTCTGCCTTCTTGCTAGTTAACTTCCTATACATTCCCATCTGTCTGTCTCCACTAGTGATGAAGTTTCCCAGGATTCCAGCCTAAATCCTCCTACTTTTTACAGTTCTAAAATCACTCTTTGTCATTTAGTTGAGGGTGTGGTCTGCACTTTCAAATAAATTATTAGCTTTTTTTAAGTTATGTATAGAATATCTATACTTACACTACACTCTCTAAGACAGGTATAAATATTTGCAACCCCATCTATATCTATAAAGTGATGTTATTTGTCATTTTATTTAGGGGAATATAACTGTACATTAATAAGACACTTAACTGGTTTTTAAAGAACACTGTTGTACCTTTGAAGGTGCATTTACAATGATGGGGACAAAACATATACCTGTATAATATCTTTTCTTCTTCAATGTACTTACCTATTCTAAATAAATATCTGCAAATGCATTTTATACATTTTAGAGTATAAGTCTGTTTTGGATTTGTATGATACATTTACTCACCAGCTCCCTTCTCTTCATGCATTCCATGATCATGAGGAAGATCTGCTGCGACTGACTCTTGGTGTAGTTAAAGGTCTTCTGAATGCTGACCAGTAACTGGTCTCGGGCATCATCACTTAATGTTCTGGAAATAAAAATGCGTGTTTAAACTACTGCCTAATCATTTACTGCTATCATACCTTAATACATTGATTAAACACTGTTCTTACCCTTCATTTTCTGAGTGTTTGTGGGCAAAGGAGAGGATGTCTGAGGCTCGGCCACTGCCATCACAGACCACTACAGGCACAGGAGGTTCCTCGCGCAAGCTCTCCAGCACCACAGTAATCATGTTTGGGCCTCCTTCTACGATCAGGCATACTAGTGGCACACCCTGACCTAAACCTCAGACAAAGCAAAAAAATTATGTAACTTTAAGATTAAGATAATGAGGTTGATGGGATAAGACAAAAGTATAGTATATATTAACTGGAAATGTTAAAACCCTTTCAAGCTTAAAGAAATAGGTTGAAAATAAGTCCATGTCACAGATGAAGCACATTTGAACTACCCAGGACTAAATTAGTCAATGGGAATAGTGGCTTTTACTATGGTTTGCATGTGATGTGAGTGATGACAGCTGAGCATCCCTTTGCTGTCCCTGCCTTATTCCAAACCCCAGGCATAGGATGACAAAGGGAAACCCACAGGTCACAGACAAGAGCCTTTCTGCCCATACAATCTGATTTGAGATACAATATCTGCCAGCAGCCTCTATCAATGCTGACACCATTTATAAGTCATCAAAATGTAGCCATAACAGACATTTCAGTTGGGAAACTCAGTGGTGCAGGAGAAGCAAATGGCACAGCTTTACAGGACTGCCAGTACATGCTTACGGGTGTTAATCTTCTGCAAAGAGATGTGCTTCTCCAGCTGTCTACGCAGTTTGACCTCTGCCCCATACTTCCCACATGTGCCGTTATCACACAGGATGAAATGAGAGTGGCTGCTGTTGAGAACAGCTAGCTTGCTCAGAGGGTTGGACATTGTCTGGTAAGGTCTGGCCACCTAAAAACAACACAAAGCAAATAGAAGCAAATAGAACTCATCATCCATTAAATGAGTAAGATTACTAATCTATAAATTGTGCTCAGTCTCACATCTCTTCCAATGAGATCCTCTTTGTTCTCCAGGATTCCCCATGGTGAGATCCCGATGGCACAGACCTTTCCTCTGGATTTAGAGCAATGGTCTTTCAATGCGTCTCCAACATGGCGGATCACACCTGAATGTTAATATAGCAAATTATTTAAAGTTTTATATGTACAGTAAAGACTACAAGTCCTGCATGATAGATATGCCCACCTGTGTTAATTCCGGCTGTGAAGATCCATGCTCCTGTAGTCACTGCAGCTTTTATCAGGCCTTTGCCAAAGACCTGCTTGAGTCTGGGCTGTAGGTCGAAATTCTGGAGGCCTCCATGAATGGATATGAGGAGTGTGGGCAGCTCTAGATGCCAGTCTTTTACCATTAGGTGCAACAAGTTGTCTGGTTTGGTGTCATGAGATACTCTGATGTACTGAAAGAAAGATTCTGATATTTTAATGGAGGATTTTCATCAATGGTCACTTTTTACATTCGGTAATAGGGTTAGTATTCATTCATCAGACAATCACCTAATATTACATGTAAACATATTTATGAAGTGTGATGAAATATCTGTACCATGGCCTTATTGACAAATCCTCCTCCTTGAAACTCGATGGTACCATAAGCATCAGTAGAGGAAACCTGGGTGTGTTTTAGTACAGTCCATTTCTCCTGAGGGGGGTTCACCTGCACTAGCAGGTCCTCCCTTTTTTCAGTTTGGATGGCCCCATGCTGGGTTACCAAACGGCCACAGACACACCTAAGGGGAAAAAGACTTATTAATATAGAGTTATACATTGTTTTAATGTAAAGATTCTTAAAATTCTTTATAGGAAGCACTCCAGGGAATTTACCCCTCTTCAACTGTTGATTGTTATAACTGCTATATAAAAACAGCTTTAATTTGTTTGTATGGCAAAGAAAAAAAGGCTAGTCCTTGATGTAGGTTATCTGGATCTAAGCAGCACTCTTTAATAAATGGTCATCCGCACAATGGACATTCACTCTGGCAGCCTTACCTTCCTTACTTTCCTGGTCATGAGTGGTTAGTGGAGCAGTCTATAGCCACTATTACACCATCTTACACAGCTGTAAAGCAGCCAGTTGCCCTATGTGCCCTTATCAGTATGATCATTTTGTCAGAAGCCTTTCTTACTCCCATAAAATCAACCAAAATGTTCTAACATGCTGAGTCCCAGTTCAATTCATGAGCGGTGACTCTTCTTTAATGAGGAGAATTTGAACTATATGTCTATTGTACCTTACTATAACACTCTGTATTATTTGATCACATCTGTGATATTGTTTATCATTTCAACAGTTAATGAAATTTCAATGGATTTTTTTCAGTCTAGAGTTTCAATTAGGCAAATAATTTTACCGAGTTAGATCCTTGGATGGAATGATGTGAATACATTCTCTTTTCTGAAATGTCCTCTCAATCCAAACTTTCGGTCCCTGCAAATGAAAAGCAAAAGTTTGAAAAATGAACATAACATTTTTTTTAGTATCAAGTTTATATATTTAATGGACAATGTTCTCAAATGATATTGCAGTTTTTAATAGTCCTTTTAGGCTGGTGCTTTTTTATGATATGCATTTGTTTACAATTACTGAAAAATTGTTTTCAGACGTGTATAAGAAAAGCCATACTATAAATTTATATGCAAAGAAAAAGTCACCAGTTCATATTGGTGTTGAAAGAGAGATATAAAAAAAATTAACTGCTAACCACATCCAGGCCATATTTGGTTTGACCTAAAATTACTAGTGCATAGCAAATTAGACCTTGGATCTGCACTGCACATTGTCACTGCCCACTTTTCCATTCCTACAAAAAGTGAAGAAAGTACTGTGAAACAAAAAGTAGCTTTTTTAAAAATGGACATGTCAGATCTTGCAAAGCCAGGTTTTTGATTGTGCTCCAATAACTCAATGACAATAACCTCCCTTTTGTCCAGGCCTTTCTAGTTAGTTCAGTCCTAATTAAAATGAAAACCTTTGAAGCATATTTCTCCTGGACGTTTAAATGGAGAGAACTGGACAAGCGAGTAAGAACGAGCTAGTCATAAATCTGTGTAGCCATGACTTACCCCCTACTATTCTTTTGTACAAATTCATCATCCATAGACCAAGAAAGATGTCTAGAATATACTTTTTATTGTTTTTAAAGGTATAAAATTTCATGTATTAACATTTGTCTGCTGAAAATGGTTTACTAGCACTTTAACGTTCAATACTTAGTCATTTAGCAAAAAATATATATATAATTTATTCAATTAATTTGGAGTTATTTGAAGGTAGCATTTAAAATGTACAATTTCAACTTGGATGCTGATGCCAGCGTCTCACTAAAGTTAAAAATAGGTTGTGAATTGCAGTTCAATTATGATAAAAACAGTTATACCACAAACTTTTTTCATAACTTCAAGATGTAAGTGTTAATGCCAAGATAGGAATTTGGCAAGCTTTCTTACATTACCATATGAACCTGCAAAAGTTACAAGAACACACACATATTGTTTTACATGTAAACCACCAATTCTAGCCCATTTTCCCACCATAAAATGCCACAGTAAGCACCCACTCACAGCATTACTAGGGAATGGTTTCCTCAGTTTCAGCAACTGAAAACAAATCCTACCTGTACAGCCTATCATGTTCATGAGAGAGAGGAGGAGAAATCGAGGCTCTCAGCTTTCAGCATCAGTGTTCTCTTTCCTGCTCCTCTGGTCAGGGCAGCTCTCTCAGTGTGTGAGCACCCACTGAATCCTACTGGACATGAAACTTCACCACTTTATGAGGGGCTGTTCATATGATGAGCATGTGAGCAGGCTCTTTGTTCACAGAAAGTCTCATGATTCCAGTTCAAGGTAATCCTTTTTGGAGTCCCATGACCCCTCTCCCTGTGCCTACAGGGTATTTTCATCCCTTGCTAGAACAAGGAGAGCAGAAAATCTGCTTTGATAGCCTCAACCCCTCCTCCCTGCCTTAATCTTCCAATTCCTGAGAGTCCTTTTTCTGGATTTTCATCTTGGCCAAGCAGAGCCAAGCCAGAGTCTGTGATGGGGTAACTGCTATGAGAGTTGATGTACCAAAGCAAAGTGGGGAAGGGGGGGGGGGGGGGATCAAAAGAAATAGCTTTGGATACTATGGTGAGAGGAGCGTTCTGACTTGTCTCCATGCTCAACTACTTTCACTTCAACACCCATTTGCATAATTGAGAGAATTGGGCCAGACAACCTAATACGAGAAAAATCCTCTTGTTAAGAAATGACTGGATTCCAGCTGGAGATAAGGTCATCTGTTGCCAGTTGCAGTTAAGCACTTTGCTATCAACCATGTTATAATGGATAAAACTGACAGAATGCAGTCTTGATTAGACATAGAGTGTATTTTTGACTTCTTTAGGCAAATAATCTCTGAATGACAACATATTGTATATATGCACACTATACTCTTTTGAGTATGAAAATGATCTGGAAATAGATGAGTATGAATCAATATGAAACTAGATCATATGTTATGGCCTTCACAATAAACCCAGTTGAACACCTGTGGGAGATTTTGGAGTGAAATGTTAGACAGCGCTGTTTACAACCTTTATTAAAACAGTGATGGAATATCTTTTTGGAAGAATGTTGTTAATCCTTCTAGTAAAGTTCCAGAGACTTATAGAATGCAATGTGCATTAAAAACTTTTATGGTGGCTTTCTTCATCCTTTATTTCTATATTATAAGGCAATGAGAAATAAGAAGAAAAAATATCAATATGGGAAAATGTTTTTTTATGGCCACAAGAAAATGTGTATTTCCTCATGCACTTTAAAAGAGCTCTGCATGTTTCATCTTTATGTTTGTGCATTATAAAAATATGAATCACTTCACATGTATCCTACATGTCCTACACAATATTGTGAGCTGTCTTATGCACAGTTGTTAAGGCATACAGTGCAGACAGTACTGTGTTAGTGCTGTGGTCAAAAAGCTGTTAATTATGACTGAAGAAAAACAAAAGACCACTAGCTCCTGCTGGTGTTCAGCTATAGTGACACACTTACTTCGACTTACTTACCCTCATTATCAGCATTAATTAAAACCCAAATCCTTTCAAAACTCATGGCCTCGTTAGTTGTCTGAGAAAATGCACAAAACCCCTGTAGAAGGAGGAATAAATTCTAGTGGGGGGTCAGATTTTGTTGCTCCAAACAAATTAATAAGGCCTATAACAAACCTGGCAACAATCAACAGTATTCAGCTATTTCATAAGCCATAAGTAGAAGCTGTTTCTCAAAACAAAAGATCATTTATACATGATTAGGAATGGCTCTAAGATTTCTGAAAACTGATTATGAATGCCTCAAAAGATTTTTGAAAAGCTAGAAAAATAAAGAAAGGGATTAGGATGTAATTTTAAGCATTCTATTACATTTAGCTTTGTAACTCAATAAGAAATAATATTAATTTCTTTAACATAGTTGGTTTGGATTTCTTTGTGAGGCTAACTCTTATGGTTTGATGGTTCTCGTTTTGTCTGTTTCTATTAATTGCAAATATGAAAAAATCTTAAAGCTGCATTGCTTTAATCATAACTTTAAAATTCCTCTGCATAAGTCTGAGAGTATATGAATTCCCAGTTTGAAATTTAATTCAAGTAGAATAGAATGGTGATAATAGGAGAGAGGAATCTATGATGGGGAAAGTGAAAAAAATAAAAGTGAACAACCAAATATCCGTGTTTTCATGCATTATTTGACATTCTATCTATCTATCTATCTATCTATCTATCTATCTATCTATCTATCTATCTATCTATCTATATATATATATATATAT
>JAQQZR010000012.1:11826336-11876926 GCA_030068235.1 Notoglanidium macrostoma
ATAGATAGATAGATAGATAGATAGATAGATAGATAGATAGATAGATAGATAGATAGATAGATAGATAGATAGACTTTTTAAGCTAAAAACTGCTCAGTGACTGCAGCTTTATTTCTCATTCATCCTGGATGCCTGAAGTCACACAGCTGCTATTGAGTGTGTGGTGCACAAGGCAAATTTGACTTAATTTGCTTTAACTCACTAAAATGTGGCTCTCTAACTGTCTATAAAAAGACTCATTGTGTCTGTGGCTTAAAATCTAGTTAACCAACATCACATGGGCACAACATGCCACTGTTTAGTCTTGGAGTCATAAGATGCATTTTCATGACAGCTATGTATAAGGGTCTATTTTTTGGGCTTGACAAGTCCTTACAGTTTATACATGATTTAGTATATTTTTAATATTGATATTGTAAAATCTACAGGATTGAGAATTAAATTCAGTTATATTAACATGTTTGCATGTTACAATATTCTTTAAATATTTTTTTTAATTTCTATGAATATACATTAAACAATCGTAGTTTTACAACACTACAAGCTACATTGTAAGGTATTATAATGGTATGGCACCATATATAGCACTTTGGAAGGTGGTATTTTCAGTGGCTCAGACATTAGAAAGTAAAAGGTTTAATCTGGCCCAGCTGCGTGTGCACATACTCATCCATTACAGAAGATTAGAGATGGGGATGGGTCAGACAGCCTCTTTGTGATGGTATTGTGAATGGTTTGGAGGTTTCTGATAGGGTTAAAAAGGTCAAGTTAAAGGTTTGAATGGGCAAACATGCACCAAAGGGCAACTTTCAAACAAACCTGTTCCTCCTGTTGTTTTTGAGCAGCAGTGTGATGGAGGATCACATGCTCTAACAAACAGTTGCCACTTTTGTGTTACACAAGACAAAAATGCTTAAGACTCAAAATCCATTGTTGGACAAGGATACAGATTTGCCATAATTCTGAATAATCTAAGTATGTTGGTTTATTTGAATATTTAAATATATGAATAAACTAATAATGAAAATCAGATAAATATACTTTAAAATGAAACAAATATTCTCCATATTTAAATGGACTACATTGTTAAAAACAAGCCAGATTAAAATACATATTATTAATTTTCTTAATAATAGTTTAGCATTTATATTCAAAGCCACTTGAAAGGATAGTTGGAAGAAGTATTGAATTCAATCATTTACCTTAAAGGCACTCTGTGAAATGAGGGAAAGAAAAAAGGAATTCACTGAAATGGATTAGGAAAAACTGCTGGCTTGCCTAGGGTCATGGAAATACATTCTTTTCTTTATACCTTGCAGTAATTTGTTCAAGAGGTAAAGGAAAATAATGAATCAATTCAAATTTCCCAAAATAATCCTGTTTCTTTAAACATTTAAGTAAACTCTGTTCCTCACACTTCTGAGCACATTCCTCTCAGATTGTCCAGTTTAAACTGTGAACATACCTCTGAACTTTCCAGTTCTGGCCAGCCCCTGTCACTGGCATCTGTTAAATACTGGCTCACCACCAAAGCAACTTCAGATGAACATGTTTACAACGCTTACCTTCTGCGAGCCAGAGCTGGTGCGACAGATAGAGGCCTTTTTGAAAGAGCCACTTGTTTTTCTTGCTCCTCTCTCCATGAGACTTTCATACACTCAAGCCTGTCCTACACATGCCGAAGAGCCCACGTCCTTACAGAACCACGCAGTGCCTCTATCAAAGTAACTATCACTCACAGCGTTGTCCCTCTTTTTCTCTCAGCCCAATTTTTCTAACTGACAAGATAGATGGCAACAAGGGATAAAAATTGTTTGCTTACAAGCTCAACACATAGAGCCCATTTCCTCCGCCTGGCACACTGTAATCAGGCTTAATGCACCGAGCTCTTGGGCGCGTCTGACTTTAATGGATGGAGATTTCATAAATGGTTATAGAACATAAACCTATTTTAGGATGCCATGGCCATGAAAAAAATGGCTTGGAGACTTAGGGTTGGAGAAGGAGAGACAGATGTGTTATAGAAAAATATAAGGGTATGTGAGACAGATGTCATTTGTTAGGCAGAGTGTGTTCTTGATTTTACACCTGATTATTCTGCATAAGCCTCCATGGGCTTAGGTAGGCAACTGTGTACATGCGCACACACATAGTAACACTGATTACTGATTTCTGGAAAATGAGCAACACTTTGGCCTTTTTTAATTTAAATTAAACTCACACATAAGGACAATCTATAAAGTGTGCTGAGCTGTCATTAGTTTAAGCTAATCTGTTTTTTTTTATTCTATTTTCCTTATGAGTACACTATCAGGTGTTCAGGGCTGAGGAAGATTAAAAGTCTGAAAGGGGTGTTCAAAGTCCGGTCCCAGGGTCAAATTCGGCTTGCAGACTCCTCTCTTAGAATTTAAGATAGGTGGCCCGGTGGCCAGCACATAGCAATTTTTCCTTTCATATGATTTTGGCAACAGACCATGTTAATACATTTAGCTAATTTGCAAGAGCCTTTTTTTCTCTGATTACACCTGCAAATTAATTTACTGAATGATATTTAGTCATGGCAACAGACAAAAAGCACAAAATTAATAGTGAGAGGGGGTAATAGCTAAAGAACTGGAAACAATACTGTTTCATTGAGGGCCATAGCAAATGCCACATATGTCAAAAGACTGCAGAAGCAAACAAACATTGTAATATTACAATAATTAGAGTGACGCTATCCTGGCAGAAGCAATTTTTTATCAATGCAAATGTGGCATAGAACATTACTAAAGTTAGTAAGCAAGGACGATTCCAGTCACTAAGCCTGGTGAACTTTTTGTGAATTCTTGAAAGAGTCCTTAACTAAAGTGGATTTGCAAGTGAGCATTAAAAATGACAATTTAATTGAATGTTTGTCCAATTACCTTTGGTCCCTTAAATAGGTGGTCACATGTAAAATAAAGTGCTTTGATTCCTGCACAGTTCATCAAGTTTGGATTTAAATACCCTCAAATTAAAGATGAGAATATTTTTCATAATATTCACATATAATATTTGGTCATCAGCCCTAATGTATTTTGCTGTGGTCTCCCTTTGTTTGGACACTCCCGGTTTAAAGAAACAAGTTCACCCTCTTCTGGCCATTCTAGTAACTACAATAAAAAAGGTGTGCATGGATAATATTTATGTGAAGTCTAGAGTTACCCCTATTTGTCATATTCTGTTACTCGGCAAAATAGGATAGCGAATTGGACCTGCTAAGCTTTAATACCAAGAATGTAGCAGATATCACTAACCAGCTATAGTGTGCAAACATTGTACAGAAGGACACTGCAGTCACCAAGCATGTACACATCATCTCATCTCACATTAAGAGGATCAATCATAAGGTAAGCCACCTCAAGAAAAGATCTTCACACACACAAACACACACACACACGTTTAATATATTCACTGATGAGCCATAACATTAAAACCACTGACAAGTGAAATGAATAGCATTGATTATCACATTACAATGGCACCTGTCAAGGTGTTGAATATCTTAGGCAGCAAGTGAACAATCAGTTCTCAAAGTTGATGTGTTGGAAGCAGGAAAAATTGGTAAACATAAGGATCTGAGCGTACTTGAGGCCAAGGCTCATTGAAGTGCATGTAGAGGGAAGACTAGCCCGTCTGGTTCTATCCCACAGAAGAGCTTCTGTAGCACATGTGAGCATCAGAACAATGGAGCAATGGAAGAAGGTGGTCTGGTCTGAAAAATCGTGTTTTCTTTTGCATCTTGAGCTGTATAGTGTATGCAATGCTCTATAGTGTTCTGTAGAAGTTTATAGAGATTTGTAGAGATCTGTAGAGATTTGCCAGACCTCTCCAAGCCTTTACAGACATTAACAGTCCCTTACAAATCTGTACAAGCCTCTAGAGAGTTAGAACTCTACAAAACTTTACAGACATCTACAGATGCTTACAAACCTCTACAAATCTCTAGAGACCTCTAGAAACCTCAAGAAACCACTACAGATCTCAAAAAATGTTCACAGACCTCTTCAAAGCTTGAGACTTATGGCGGTCTGTACAGGTTTGTGGAGGCTTGTACAGGTCTGTAGAAGTCTGTATAGGATTGTAGAGCTCTCACAAACCTCTACAGACTTCTTCAAACCTCTACAAACCTCTACAGTGCTCCACAGTGATCTCTAGAGGTTTGAAGATGTCTGGAATGGTTTGTAGAGATCTGTAGAGGTTTGTCAGACCTCTTCAAGCCTTTACAGACATTAACAGTCCCTTACAAATCTGTACAAGCCTCTAGAGGCATCTACAAACCTTTGTATTGGTCTGTAATGGGTTGTAGATGTCTGACAAACCTTTACAGACCTTGTCAAACCTCTGCAAACCTTTACAAACCTCTACAGACCTCTTCAAATCTCTACAAAACTCTAGATAGCTC
The DNA here is from genome assembly GCA_030068235.1 of Notoglanidium macrostoma. Taxonomy (NCBI): domain Eukaryota; kingdom Metazoa; phylum Chordata; class Actinopteri; order Siluriformes; family Auchenoglanididae; genus Notoglanidium; species Notoglanidium macrostoma. The sequence goes on from JAQQZR010000012.1 coordinate 11,830,763, forward strand.
TACAAACCTCAGAAAACTTCTACAGATGGCAACAAATATCTACAGACCTATATAAAGCTAGAGGTTTGTGATGGTCTGTATAGGTCTGTGGAGATTTGTATAGATATATAGAGGTCCATAAAGGTTTGTACAGGTCTCAAGAGGTTTACCCAGGTTTCTAGAGACCTGTAGAGGTTTGTTAGAACTCTGCATACCTTTACAGATATCTATAGACCCTTACAAACCATCACAAATATTTAGCTTTGTAGAGGTCTGTAGACATTTGTTGAGATCTGTAGCAGCTTTTTGAGGTTTGTAGAGGTCTCTAAAGGTTTGAAGAGCATTGTAAGGGTCTGTAGATATCTGCAAAGGTTTGTAGAGGTCTGACAGACATCTACAGATATCTAGAAATTTCTCCAGACCCCTACAAACTTCAACAAGCCTCTAGACACATATAAAGTTCTTAAGAGGCTTGTAGAGGTTTGTAAATGTCTGTAGAAGTTTGTCAGACATGTACAAATCTTTACAGACCTCTACTGCCCTATACCGACCACCTCAAAACCTCTCCAGACCACCACAAACCTCTAGCTTCATAGTAATGTTTAGACATTTGTTGAGATCTGTAGAGGTTTCAAAAGATCTCTAGAGGTTTGTAAGGGTCTGTAGATTTTGTAAAGTTTTGCAGAGGTCTGACAAACCTCTAAAGACCTCTACAAGCCCCTAGAGACACAATAGAGCTCTTTGTATAGGTATCTATATTTGTATAGGTCTGTAGAGGTCTGTACAGTGTTGTAGTGGTCTGAGCTTGTGCATCGCTTCCCTCGGGAAGGGATGGCATCAGGATGCACTATGGGAAGAAGAAAAGCTGGCGGAGGCAGTGTGATGCTCTGGGCAATGTTCTGCTGGGAAACAGAAGATTTAGATTACTGGGTGTTTATCTGGTTTCTACTGCCAGTTCCTCAAGAATGTTTAATCCTGCAATATATATATCTTCAAATACTGATTTTGGGGTGTTTTTGCCATGTAATAATAATAATAATAATAATTATTATTATTATTATTATTATTATTATTATTATTATTATTATTATTATTATTATTACTATTATTATTGTTGTTGTTATTACAATTATTATCCACCAGAGGGCATGCAAGTTGTACAGTTGCACCATTGAGCAACCACACAGAAAAACTAACATGACCTCATTGTCCTTCTTGTCCTTTGTCTGAACAATTTGTATGTTTAAATAATTTGGTCAAATACCAACAGACAACAATGGTTTATTGAGTCCATATTAAATTGAATTTTAATTTCTTTTTATTCTCTTTTTTTTCTTTGTTTTAACCGTTTTTAACCTTAACTCTTATTCCACACCTAAGGCAAAACATGAATGTGCTTCCTTCAAGTAAGGCCACACCAGGTGAAGCAACTGGCTTGGACTGCTAGTTAGAGGTCAAGGTTCAGGGCTAAGTATCAGGGTAATTCATTGTACTCATCATTGAGTACTAGAAATGATAAAGTCTTTACTGTTCTCCATGCCCACCACCTTTTTTCTCTTTGTGTCTTTGTCTCTCCCTTTCTCTTCAAAATTAAGAGCTTGCTGTCATGAACAAGTGTGCTAATTGCAAAGCCCAGAGTCTTTCATTGCCTTTTCTGTTCCTAGTTTTGACAGTTAGGGGTTAATCTTAACAGAATTTGTATTTGTTTCAGAGAGGAAAAGTCCTAACAAGCACTAACTTGTGCACAGAGGGCTATGTTGTTTTCCATGTAGTCCATCCTTCACCTCACATGCTTGTATTGTTGTGATTTCTACTTGTTAATTTGCAAATGTTTTTCTCTTCGTGACATGTCTCATTGTTGAAGGCAGAGAAGGGAGAAAATAGGGAACAGCTGTTATGCAGGTTGAAACCAAAATTGGCTCCATATGCAATAAACTAAGGAAAAACAGCATGCAAAAGGTGCCTCATTTAGGCCTTTTCAGTGGCCTGATGTCCCAGGATGAAGCAGACAAAAGACAAGAGGAGGGATACTGTTATTTGATCAGATTGCGTGTGACTGTGAGCCTGCATGGCTAGTCAATAATGCAGCAGGTGTCTGCCTTACCTGTGAGAGCCGACAGATCCACCTGGTTGGTATGGAGACAGACTACAGGCCCTGCTGGGACAATGAGTGCATAGTGAGTTCAGTCCCTTAACTGTCTGTGTGAATGTGTGCATGAGTGCAAGAGAGAAACAGACACAGGGAGAAAGCATGTGATAGCGTCATACATTATTTTTGAATCTACTAAAGACTGTAATAGTCTTGACAGGAAAACAAAAGCATCTTATGGGTTTGGTTTCAGTAACGTCAGATTGAGAGTATTGGGTATGCAGTATGAGATAAACTGTACTCTGTTTGGGTTTCACTTTACGGTTATTGAGAATGTATGTCAAGCAATGAATCCAGTCTGAAAGACTCCAGAGGGGAAAAAAGGCTTTAGCATGGAAAGGATACTTGGGCATGTTAGGACAAGTCCCTGTAAAGGTTTCTCTGTGTCTGGAAAATGGAGTGCTGGACATAGACCTGTGACCAAGATTAAGGTTCAGCAAATCAGTTTAATATTTAAATTAAAACAGCAGCAAAACTTTTAGAAAATTATGAAAATTATGGGGTGGCGTGGTGGTGTAGTGGTTAGCATTGTTGCCTCACAGCAAGAAGCTCCCCGGTCTGAACCCCGGGTTAACCAAGGGTACCTTTCTGTGCTGAGTTTGCATGTTCTCCCTATGCATGCATGGGTTTTCTCTGGGTACTCCGGTTTCCTCTTACAGTCCAAAGACATGAGGCTTAGGTCAAGTGGCTACTCTAAATTGCCCACAGGTGTGAACATAAGTTTGAAAGGTTGTTCATCTCTGTGTTAGCTCTGCCGTGGAATGGCAACCTGTCCAGAGTGTACCCTGCTTTGCATCAGTCAGCTGGGATTGGCTCCAGCTTATCTGCAATGATTAAGAAGTATAGAAAATGAATGAAAATTATATTTCTTTGAGTGCAGATATGACTGGTTTTAAAGGACCACAGCACTGATAATACCAAACCAATGATAGTGTCATATATGTATTTAGACATCTAAGTTTTGCATGACATACTGGTGACAATACATCAATTGTGCCTCTAATTTAATGCAATTCCAGTATTGTTAAATGTATCTAATGTCCGTTTGAAAACAGAGTCAGACAACATTGTGTAATTGTGCTGTTTGTGGACCTTAGAGCCATCCAGGGACATTAGTGCATAATCACTGATGTGCATAAATATGGCTTTTATCATACAGTGCATGTGCATGTGCACCTAGGTAAAAGTAAAAGATGCTGTACACACCATATATCTATGTATGACTGTATCAGCACCATACCACTGACTTAGTCCATTGTCTATACACTCACTGGCATTTATTCTGCCATTTAATTGTTCTTGTGAAGATATAGTATAACTTGTATAACTTGTATAACACAAGTATAACTTGTGTTGTTTTTTTTTTTTTTTACATAATACTGATTGTGTAATGGGCCATGAGTGTATAGTCATTATCGTTTTTAGTGTTTACCTCTGCAGACATTTCCTTTTGCATTCCTGGCAACAATGAGGCCACAACATTTGGCAATGTTTTCCTGTTGTCAAGGAACTGTCCAAAACCAACTACGCAAAAGAAACTTATGAGCTGATAAAAACATAGTGAGTAATTGTACCTCACAGCATTTTAGTGTCAAAAATGCATTTAAAAAATCACTGATATAGAGGCTTAAGGACAAATGAACAAACAAATTAAGAAAACATTTAAGAACAAAATAAAAGGGCAACACATTAGAATCGTTTCTTTTGGTTTTTTTTTTTTTTGCCTTATTTTATAACTTCTGAAATATATAAATTGATATATATAAAGGAGACAAAGAAATTATTTATTTGAAGCTAATGCCAACTTAGACACTTGCTTGGATAAAAACAAATCCTGCTCAAGCTACATTTGTTTTTGCACTTATGATAACAAGAAGGGAGGATCCGTTGTTTTCAGGATGAGGACCTTCTGCAGCTGGTTTTTTCGAGTAGCTGCCATTGAGCAAGCCCAAACGAAGTAGTAAAAATGAAGAACAAATTATGAGGATGACTGACTGTTTCCTGTGAGGACTGATCAGGGCACAGAGGAAGAAAGGGAGAAAGAGAGACATAAAGAAAAGCATTATATCATTGTATGTATGAAAAGACAATTAAACCTGCAAAATTTTGCAAGTACTTGCCAGGGGGTTTGAACCAACTGAACCAAGCAGGTGTTCTCTATGAAGTGAAACTCCTCCTGTGGTGGTGCGTATATCTTTATAGCTTCAAAGGTGTCAGGCTTTGCCCCATTGCACGCTTTAGACAGAGATGGGGTGGGGGTGGCTTGGCGCCGGGAGAATTGTAGAAGGAATAGAGCAACAGAGAGGAGGTGTTTGAGCTTCACAAAAGGAGGAGTGGCTCTGGAAACCTGCAGATGGCAGAAAAAAGTGCCACCTGTGGATAAGGTTTGACTGAAGATTCAAACTCTCAAAGTTCAGCCTTGTCATATAACCACTTTAAATAAAAATAAAGCCTAATTTCCTATCATAAATGGATTTTTGGATATGTGTATTATAGTCATATAAAGGTTGCTTAATCCAAAATACAATGAACACAATATAATACTTCTGTTTTCAAGATATTGCAGTTGAACAAAATTTCCCAAACCAGAGAACACTGTACAGGCAATATACTTTTATACCAGTATTAATGCAATGCTATTTTGGACATAGCCCACAGTTTTGTGGTTTAGCAAATATTTCTTTATCTCTCTCTCTCTCTCTCTCTCTCTCTCTCTCTCTCTCTCTCTCTCTCTCAGGAATTGCCAATTAGGACCTGAGTAAACAGTTCTTAGAAACTTATTCAGAAGGAAATCCTTCTGAATAAATAACATCTCTTGTACATAAATCTGTGTAGCATGTCACTATGCATGTCAAACAATGGACCAGCTCCCCAAGTTCGAACCTCAGTTTGATTTGTTATAGTAGAAATTGCAAACTGGTCAAAAGTTTGGAGCAATTTTAACCGGCAGAGGGAATTGAGGGCATGTGGCTCAGTTATTCACAGGCCATAAATCCAGCAGCTTACCATGACCTTTCACCCATCCCTATTCTATTCAGCTGGATGTCACAATTTATCCACAACAAGGAGGGCCTTCTCTCTCTGGTGTGAAGTGTCTCAAACCCTCTGAGATTTCAGTAAACTAAGTCCTCTTTGGTCTAACCCTATTTCAAGCTTCAGTTGGAGATTTGTCTCACAGACTGTTGGAGAAGAGAGAACTTCATGGCCTTTAGTGCTTGTGTCAGCTGTGTAAACTTCCAGTATCAAACTGCAATCCACCGTCCCAAGAGCCAGATGGTGGACCTGAGAAGCCTGGATTAAGCACATTATTTCCACTACTTTTTCCTTTATTGTGTTGTTCCTCTAGAGGCCTTTTGGAAAGGGCAGTAGTTGAAACAGCCACTGAAACTTTTGCAAACAGTGCTTAGTTATCTTTTGCTGTAGACACATTTTAGTATATTGCCTGGATATTTATGTCACCAGTGAACTGGTGAGAGGAACAATGGTCATTTCCATGTCTGCAAGACAGCAGAGACATAAATAACCCCAGAGCCTGAGTGCACTGGTGTTGAACACTGTGACTTTTTTCTTACGCTGGTTTTAAACCTCTAAGATCCCCTACATATGAGAAGAAGAAAAAACAAATCTGCATTTAGGTCAGAAAAGAAAGCGGTCTTTTTCCAATACCAAGCATCACTATTCATACAATATTGAGCTGATAGCAACCAAAAGCTACTGAGGATATAAAAGATAATGGAGCCAGTTTTAAAGGTGAGGGTTAACAACACATGATTAGACAATATTTCTATCACATTAAAAAAAGGGGGATTCAAACTTTTGAACTGTTTTTTCCCACTACCAACACATTTGCATATATTATTTAGTCATTTTTACTTGTATTAATGAAGGAACATTTGTGAAACCTAGCCCACTAACTGTCTTATTCACATAAATTAAATATTGTCTTCATTTTTTACTTTTTTGTACTCTGTTGTACTTAATATTCACAAATTATTTTTGACAGTTTTTACTCTGGTTTAATAAATGTGAATGAATGACAACATGAACTGTAATCTCACAAAATTAATATCCATTGCTGTAACAGTTTGATTACCCTGACAGACTCAATCAGGATATATCATGATCACAAGATTTTACAGAAGGTCACTGTTTGTTTTCTCTTAGCCTAATTACACCGGGAGATCTTTATATTGTACCATGAAATGCAAACTGAGTTTCTATTTATTATAAAAGCTTTCTAAAGTATAGTTATTGCAGTTAAAATAGTAATGTTGTTCAACAACCCTGAAACAAAGATGGAAAGGTCTGCTGAGTTCAAAGAACATTTATGGCAAAAGTTAATAATATACACCAAGTTATCTGTTACTCATACTAATTCCTAGATATACTAGCTACTACATATAACCATTCATTCATTCATCTTCAGTAACTGCTTTATCCTGACAGGGTCACACTAGATGGCAAGAACACTGGGCACAAAGTAGGGAATAGCATATCAAAGTGATATAGCATAATCATATTGATTTAGCATATCAAAGTGACCTACTGGTATGTTTTGGGAGGTGGGATGAGGCATGCAGTTACTAGATATAGGTATACATAATAATTTGACAATTGTATACAATGTTTGGACCTAGCTGTAAACAATGAGAACCAGTTTATTACATATACTGATCTAGTAGCTAATAAACCAGTAAACCAATGGTAAAACATATTATGGCAGAAAGTAATTTAATAAATGTTGTATTAGTGACATTGCAATATACTATATCCTTACTCTATAATGCATGGTACATTTGCCATACTCAAAGTTACTTTGTTTCAGGATGTTCTGACATGAGAATAGCCTTTTATCCAGTTTTAAATCATGAATATACTTGAAATGTGAAGCATGTAATTGTGGGTGCACTATGGTGCTTACAACAACGACCAATATGTCTGTGATCATGCAGGCAGGTTATTATCTAGCTTAGAGACGAACAGCACAGGAGCATTTGGGTGGAGATAAGGCCAAAGACAATTGCTGTTTATCAGAGGAGCAAGTACTCTTGACTCATTTGGTTACCAGCCACAGTTAAGATGCAAGGATAAGAGGCAATGGGAATGAAAATAACAACTATAAAAAACCCACAAAAGGCAGACCTCATAGTGTCATCTTCTGAAACTGCATGGCATGAAGTTCACAGAGGTAAATGCTTTCTGCACAAGCTTTCAGAAAAAAAAGAGAAATAATGCAGCAATGAGACTTTGTTTGCTCCTGTTTACAAAAGTGGCACTCAGCACAAACTCAGTACTTTTGTCAGCACAAACAGTTTTGGTCCAGGGCATGGATTAGTCAAGATGTTTTGGATCTTGAGAAAGTCCCTCTCAGAAACGGTCTATTAGCATCTGTCTAATCTTGCTGATGATAGCTGTTTGCTCTATATTTATGGAGCCCTATATGTGGCTCTATTAATTGGAAGTGAGTTGGGTGAACTGAGGCACAGATGGTGCTGAGACCCCCAGCTAATCAGGATGAGTTGAGATAATTGGCTACGGTCTAGGTGAATGCACAATCTATAGGACTACCTGCTCAAACAGCCTTCAGATCACACACAAGCAGCTTACTAGATGCTATTCTAAACAAAGATGTTATTAGGAAATTGCTGATCTTGGATATTAGTTGTGGAAAATTAAGACATCTGTAGCTCAGGAAAGTGCAGTGTCACTGAACTTAAGAGTTGGAAGGTAATTTAGTATCTGTGGAAAGTTTGTAAAGCTGGCTTTATCATGTGCATGTTTGGGCTTAGTTTTGATGTGACAAAAATGGCATGTCTTACTTCCTTTTTTTAGTTGAGATCAGTCGTCTTAGTAACTGATGTGTTCACCTGTGGCTGATTTAGTGCCATTGTGATAAAAAGGAAAGAAAAGAATAAAATGCCAGTGACATCACCAGAAAATTTAGATTCAATTCTGAGTATGACTGCTGCTACGACGCCTGTCTAAAAGTGAGGATGGCATAGGATGATGCAAAATTCATGGAACAGCAACAAATAAAGTGGTGGCAATGTCAAAATGTAAATAAAGCATGCGAACAGATAAGAATACCCTTATTAACTCAAGGTAACTTTGAAGAATGTTTCTGTTTATACAACCTAGTTTTGTGCGTGAACCTAGATTATGCTGATTGATGATGTAAGCACAACATAGTAATTTTCTTTAATCTATTGCTATATACTTTTCATTGTATAATCTGACATGGAGAATATGTATTATCACACAGTGAAAGATTTTATTAGGATTATCTCAGAAACTGTGGCAAATAATAATCTTAAGACTGCTGTAATCGACAGACCACATTGATGCAAAAAAAGACACTATTTGATATGTAATAAAGTAAATCATTTATTTACATATTACTGAACACTTGCTCCTCTTTTTATAAGCCCAATTTGTTTTCTTCTCTGCACCAAAAGTAAGCCAACAAATTGCTAGAGCACTCACTCTTCTTTTTACTTCAATTTTAGAATTTTTTCCTTTTGGATGCTGATGAGAACTGATTGGAATTTCCTGCTTATTTTAGACAGAGGAACTCCTAACACTCCTGAAAAGCAGGGGTGTATTAAGTTGTATGCAAAATGGCCAGTGAAGCTGCAGGGGTTTATCCTCATGATGGCCACAAACACTTGCTGGCAAAAATCTTAACATTAGCTACCATGTTAGCTATTACACAATATAATAATTAGGTGGTTAGCTAGCTTGCTACTGGTTTACACAGTATAATAGTTGGTCTAGCTTGCTAGTGTTCAAACTTAAATGCATGATATAACAACTTAGCTAGCGGTATTAATGCTGTTAGGTGGAGTGGTGTGTTGCTGGTTAGCTTAATGCTGCTAAAATAGGGCATGCTATTTTTGTTAGGCATTTACAGTTCTGTTTATTTTCTTCTTCTTCTTTTCCTTTTTAAGAGTGCAAATAGGTGTGCTGTTTCCTCAAGAGCAATATACTGCTAACCAAAATCTTCTCTGGATCAAGGAAACCTAAATGATGTTTCTTGATATGTTAAATGCACAATGTTATCCAGCACCAATCGGCCCTGTGTAAAAAATTTCCCCAGTCGAATCAACTCACTCAAAGGGATAATTAGAGTCAGCTGACTGAGCACAGCCAGGCTTGATTGCAGTGCTGCTCAATATAAACCTCATGTATTTGAGGTTAAGTTGCCAGTTCTAGGACTCAACAAGTCCATTATGCCATGATCAAAGGAAATGAGCTGAAGTTAAAGTGTACATGGGTCAACAAGCAAGACAATGATCTGAACACAAACGCAAGTCCATGTCAGAATGGCTAGAAAGCAGTAAAAACAATAATTTAATTAAATTCCAGACCTAAACCCAATGGAATCTTCCTAAATGAAGAAGTCAAAAAGAGTGGAATTAATTTTTCAACAGCATTGTCAGAGAATCATTATTCATTTGCAGTCATTTATAAAGTGTATCCTAATGTGTAAGATAGCAGCTAAGGATATGTGTTTTGAATAACAACTATTCATTAGTATTGTTCCCTGCCTTGATTATTTAATTTACAGGATTTGACAACTTCCTGTGTGTGACGCATTCTATATAAGGAATAAAAAAAATGACCGGGTATGCTGTTATAGAAAAATAATCCACTTATACCATAGGAATTTGCCAATGATTACAATTTATTGATGAATGACATCATAATATTTCATTGTTATATAGTTACTTTAATGTTGTGGAACATTTGTGAAACAACTTAGTTCCTGTTATCACTAATATTATAGCACATACAAACAATCTTTCCCTCATCACCCTGTATTTTTTCTCTCTCTTGAAATTAATAAGACACAAACACGACATGGTATGTTACAGAGAACCTGGAAGGTACAAACTCCTCCTTCCTGAACATTTAACTGTTTTAACAGTATGACCGTTACAAAGTTCTGACACTTGAGACTCATAACGTTAAACTGATGTCTCATAACATTTTTTTAATGTTTATTATTAGCCTTAGATTATGTAGATTTTCTGGTCATGCAAGGCCCTGTGAATGAGTTGTTACTTTGGAATCAGTAACATATTAGAACAAGCACAATAATATAAACATATAATTAAAATTACTCTGTTGTCAGACTGCTGTTACTGAAAATTATTTAGCACCTTCTGACCAAGATTTCAACAGGGCTGTAGTATAAGCAGTAATAGAGGAAATTAGGAAGATGCAAGCACTAATTAACTTTCAATTCATGTCAAGTATGTTTTAAACTACTGGTTAAACAATTGCTTGACAAACTGATAAGCAGCTTTAAGATAATCAGATTATCAGTCTAGTATTTACGGTGAAATAAGGTCATGTGCTTAGTGTATGATTATTTTCTAAGATACTAAAAAACAACTTCTGAATGTAATCATGAACCATTCGTGAGCCATAAAACCAGGAGTGTATTACCTTTTATATCTTTAATACACTATATCCACCCAGATTGTTCTTAGGAAACAACTATAATGTGCATCTTTTTGTGTGTGAGATATATATATATATATATATAATGTATATATTTATTGTGGACATTTACTGATATACTTGTGATCAGTATAACCTTGATAAGAGCTTGATATTTAGTGTAAGCATGAGGGATTGGAAGAAAACAAAAAACACATCAGTATTATGTTGATGGTACAGTATGTACCCGTGTAAAGATAATAACAACATAAAACAAAGAAATAAAAAGTGAGACTCCTGCACTTCATGACTCAAAGGATCAGTACACAAAGTTGTCATTCCAGTTCTGCCATGTGCCTCTGTCTGGTACAAAGACAGAACATTCGCCTTCCATAGGGGTTGATGTCTCACTCATAATTGTCAGTGGGCGTGTTTGGAGTTGCACTATAATTTGCATGGTGCCTAACGTCTGGGTGAGGCTGTGCTGAGCCGTGGAGCACTGATGTGGGTCACTAAGGCCTGTAATTGCTGGTTTGATAAACTACACAGAACTGAGAGGTATACAGATATACCGATATACCATGTGAGATATTCTTCTCTTTAAACAATGCTGACAACGCTAGATAACATTTAGCTTTCATTCGATGGCACAGCATGATTCTTGTGCAATTTTGTAATACAAAATCTAGTTTTTCATAAGGTCACTGGTATATGACTTTGAACCTTAAGAGGAAGTGGTTAGGCGTGCGTCAACACCTACTCTTTGTTCCCTCTTACTGAAAATCAAGTGGTGTACAGATGTACTTGCACGGAAAATACACTTCCACAGTGTGATAAGTCTGGTTATTAATCAATCAAACACGCAATAAAGAAATGTGCATTGACATGGTTGTCCTGGATTCGGTATAGTAAGCTCGGCCAAGTTTCAAATGAAACCCCCACTCTGCAAAACACTGAGTTTAGCAACTGAGAGAATTACCTCCCTCTGTCTGTGTATCTCACTCACTCCCTTCCTCCCCCTTTCCACTATCCTCCCCTTTTCCCAAGGGCTGGGCCAAGCTCCCACTGCAACTCAGCTTTAAGCTTTAGTATGGAGCCTGTAAATGGGGGAAGGGATGAAGTCACCATCTTCAGTTATGCTGGACAGCATAAGCCAAAACTATTTAAATTATTCAAACAAAGCTTAGTATTTTTATATGAATTCAGCTGTTTTAATGTTTTGTGTTCAAATGTTTATGTCATTTGATAGTAAATCAAATGTTTGCTAATTGGGTAATGTCCTATCCTCAGGGCACATTTTCTCACAGGCTAATTGTGAAATAGAGGGTGTGATGTGATGATGCCACAGTTTACAGTCAGCTAAAATTCTTCATTGTTTTTGAAAGTAAAGAAAGGGTGTTTATTTAAGACACGTTATATAGCAGTCCTTTCCTGAAGGTCGTATTACATTGCCTAGGTCGTTCGTACTCATGTAGTTGCAGAAATGCAGAAATCTTGTGTGCCATTCTGACATGTTCTACATAAAATCACATGGCTGTAAAGTAATGGTGCTGAAATGCAGCAGCCCTTTGACCCTTTTCTGCTCCTGCTGAATGCAGCCAACACAAAGACGACAGGATTATGTTTATGTATACTGCTGACTAAAGCAAGCTGGTTTATCTTTAAAAGCCACCAGCAGTTTAACTCAGTTTTGGATGAACTCCAATGTCAAATCTCTGTAGTCATCATTTATGGGGCTGTCTTTAAGTAGTGACTTGTGCATACTGGTGGAAATTTTAGCTGGTAAAAATTCCAAAATAAGAAAGGAACTAAATAAGGAATGTTATTTATTTACTAGGTATTAAGCCAAAACCAATGATATATCATAATAATGACGCAGCACTTGCAGTTCGAGGCTACCATACCAGATCCACATATGCATAATTAAACATTTAATGGTAACACTAATTGAAGGTATTTTTTCAAGATAGCCTTAATTTAGTTCGGATTTCTTACATTTCACTTTCACAACGTATAATTTCAGATCATCATATAGGCTAGTTGTAAAATTCATTTTCAAGTATGCACATGCATGTGAATCGCTCGACTGGTGATGCGTTCGCGTCTGAAGGTAGAATTAGGTGCATTTTGGTGCACACTGCTGCTGCTGACTTTGTTTCATAACTGTGTATGTGGCTGCGGGCGCGCGCGCGCGTGCTGAGTCCCATCGCGTGTCTAGCGCGGCACTCAGAGCACAATCCTGTGACGCAAGGGGAGCTATTAATATCACAGGAACGGGATGTTCTCGGCAGCGCCGGGTTCACCAGAGGACAAGCGCTGAACGACGTTCGGGGACTGTTGCGCATTGGTTTTTGCAGGGCTGTGTGGGTAAAGTGACGTCTGTACATCATGTGTTTTGGTCTGCTCAGTCGCTCTTGGTGTGAGTCGCAGGAGACAGACAGAGTAAAGCCATGAGAAGAGAAGAGGCAAGCGGAAGACGCTGGGGCTGCGTTAGCACAGTGGAGGAAACCTTTAAGCCCCGCCCACTTCTGAACCCGCTGACTTGTTGCTCTTCGATCAAAACAACCACACGACAACGCTCGCACGCGCGTGTGTCGGGGTGGGGGTGTGGAGGGGTGTGTGCTACACACGAAGGCTTGATTTCCCGCGGAACACCGTTTGTTCACACCCAAGTTAGTGCAAACACTTAAGGGCACGGAAAAGGTCACTGTCATACATACGCAAACACACACAAATACACACCTGTAAAAAAATATTGGCACCTTTGCAGTGTATGGGCAAAATTTAATTAAAATAAACATTCCACTGTAGTCTCTGTAGTCATCATTTATGGGGCTGTCTTTAAGTAGTGACTTGTGCATACTGGTGGAAATTTTAGCTGGTAAAAATTCCAAAATAAGAAAGGAACTAAATAAGGAATGTTATTTATTTACTAGGTATTAAGCCAAAACCAATGATATATCATAATAATGACGCAGCACTTGCAGTTCGAGGCTACCATACCAGATCCACATATGCATAATTAAACATTTAATGGTAACATTAAAATGTTGGTCAAAGTCGCAACATTGAATGAAGTTGAAAATTTTGGAAATTGAATGAAATGAAGCAGTCAAAGGGCTGCTGCATTTCAGCACCATTACTTTACAGCCATGTGATTTTATGTAGAACATGTCAGAATGGCACACAAGATTTCACACGATGACTCAAAATTTCCACTGCATAGTTTCCTGAAGAAGAAAAAACTATGCAAAGCTAGGTTTTTAATAAATAAACATAAGAAGAAAATAGAATTTGGCCAAATTACAGACATTTGCAAAGAATTTCTAAAAGTTATCATGTTTAAAAAGGGGGCTACATGTAAATGCATGTTAAACATCATGGAGAAAATGGGAAAAAAACAAAACCTTTTAACACAAAGGTGACAGATGGCTGTTTTTTTTTTCGAGTCAGTTAATAATTATTTTAAATATTTAAAAATCGTTAATAAATACCAGTGAAAACAACCAAGGAAATAAAAGAAGGTTCAATGGGATATTCCAGTTTAAATAATTTATTGAGGTGGGAAATTTGTTATTAAGGACTGAATGCATGGCCATACAAGAAGTTGGTAAAAATTCTATGATATTGTATTGTTCATTCATCCATAACTCATTAGTTCGGAACTGCTTAATCCTAGTCAGGGAAGTGGTGGACATGGAATCTATTTTCCAGGAACACCGAGCATGAGGCAGGAATTCACCCAGGATGGGATGCCAATCCCACACTCATTTACACCCGTGACCTTTTGGTTAGGTGGGAGGAAAACCGGAGAACCCAGAGGAAACCTACACATGCATGTGGTGAGAACATGCTGAAAAACTCACACAGACAGTAAACCGAGATCAGGATCAAACCGGAGACCCCAGAGCTGTGAGGTGGCAACACTACCCGCTGCACCCCTGTGCGGCACTTCTTGGGTTTTCTTTATACATTGTAAGTTTTAAAATAAGCTCAGAATATCAATAATCCTTAAAAATATAACTTTTATCTATCACAGTTTACTCATTTCCATGAAGATGCCAGTTATTCTGGAGTATACTGTGTAATTTACTTATATACAAGCAAATGAGCATGTATGTAATATAAATAAATGTCTCGTTTGTGTTCATGTGTACGACACATTTTAGACACATGCATGTCTTGTAAAAATTTTGCAAATATCCTTGTGGCATTTAGTCACACACACGTGAAGGTCCAGGTTTAAATGCAGAGAGCACTTTGCCTGCTCTAATGAATTCCTTTCTGAGCCCATAAGAAATATCTTCATTTCCTTATGTACAAATTTAATTACCAGAATCCCAAATATGCATTTCCATCATTGTTTAGCTACATAGATTATACATCTGTATAAAATTTTCTATGCATTATTTCCAAAACTAAGAAGGAGAAAAATGTCATTTTACCATAATAGAATACCATTTGGAACAACCCCTGCCAAAGCATGAAATCACTTCTCTTGAAGGATGTTCAGTCAGCTGTTTTAGTTTGTAGCAAAAAAAAACAAAAAACAAATCACAGATATGACAAAAAACTATTTTATTTAAGAGCTGAACATTCTGGCTTTGTAAAACATACCTCAAAAGATTCAATGAAATTGTTATAATTAATTGTACTTTTTTCCAGATCAAGCAGCAGACAAAATCATTGAATTACTCATTGTTGAGGAAAAGAATTATGGAATCACCTTGTAATTTGCATTTCTAAACCGAATTCCCGCACAAGTCTATATGTGCAAATTAGTCTGCAGTTAAAAGAGAGTACTTGCAGACCTTAATAAGCTGTTGCACCTGACTGATTGACATGGCCCCAACAAGAGAGCTGTCAGTTGAAAAACAGAAAGGATTATAAAACTCCTTCAGGTAGGTAGGAGTTTTAGAATGTGGCAAAAGATATTTGATGTTCCCAGTCAGCTGTGTCTAAAATTTTGAGCAAGTACAAACAAAATGAAAATAGAAAATGCACAACAAAGAAATGAAAAACAAACAGCCAGAAACAGGAGTCAGTGTTTGTGACCGAACTGTAGGAAATCGGCTGAAGAAAATGTGATTTATGTACAGAAATGTCAAATATTTATGGTTCATGATTCCATAAATTTTCCTTAATTTCAAATTTCTATAATTTGTTCGATGCAGTGGACAACAGGCAGGGAGTAAGAACAGGGAATAATCCGAAAGAAGAAGAAGATTCCATAATTTTTCCTCATCATTGAGTGATTCCATCATTTTTTTCCTCAACTTGGTCTTAAAAAATGTGCAAGAAGCAAACCAACAGGTGCCACATTACTGAAAGAAGGTCATTTTACCCATTCAGACACCTTAAAAAAAGTATTAAAATACACATTGAACAGGATATACTACAGTATAATCAGGCCTACTAAGGTTCTGCCATTACATGTACAGTTTTTTTCTGTTTTCACATGCACCAGTTAACAATTAACACTAATCCTAATCCTGATTAGTCTTAAGAGAAATAATAATAGAATGGCTTTCCCATACGTGGTCCCGCATACAATGCTCCTAAGCAACAAGCAGGTCCTCTTGGCCAATACAGCAATAAAATTCCCAAGACTCACAAATGTGTCAACAGCTGCAATATTCATTTTAGTTTTGTTCAGGCATTTTAGTCAATGAAGACATTTTAAAGCTGACACAACACTGTAACCAGTGCTCATTTTTTGTTTGTTTGTTTTACATTTCACATGGTTTAAAAATATATAGATATAGGAAAAGTGTATAGGCTTTGCTATGTATACAGATAGTAAGCATATGCAATAACTAGCCAATATTTCCTGTTTATTAAGTTTTACTTCTGCATGTTGGATTTTTTTTATTGTTTGGTCATTTATTTCAGGCTACATTGTGCCTGCATTACTTCTCTGAAGGGAAAACATGTGATTACATTAGTATTATCAAATTTGTTTATTCTAAATAATACAATGCCAGAGGGATAAAGAAGGCTTTATTTGTCAAATATATATTATAGGACAGGTAATTCTTTTTTTTTCATAACCCCGGTTGTTAGGAAGCAGGGGTCAGAGCACAGGGTCAACCATGATACACCAACCCCTAGAGCAGAGAGGGTTAAGGACCTTGCTCAAGGGCCCAACAGTGGCAAATTGGCAATGCTGGGGCTTGAACCCTGCCCTTCTGATGATTAAGCCAGAGCCATAACCGTTAAGCTACCTGAGAGTATATAAAAGCCTAAAATATAATTTTTATAGTTTTGTTTTCTTTTGTCTTCTTTATGTACTCACTATAGGTACACAGTATAGGCAAAAAGTTAAATCTAGAACCCTTAAAGGTTCTTCAGTAAAATGTCTGAGGAATCCTTAAAAATTCTACGTAAACGCCTACAATAGAGTGCTTCCCAATTAAATAGCATTCCTAAAATAACCTTTTTGGAACCCTAAGAACTTGTAACTCTACAAAGTACCATTGAGGATTCTTGGGAGTGTTCTTTGTATCGAAGAACGCACAATATATCTTATCTGACTCATTTTCATGCAGCATCTAGAAGTGAGTGTGGTAATATAATGATAATCTAAATGATGGTACAAAAATAATGGAAAATGTCACTTGTGATTTGCTTTCCACATGCTCCTACTGACCCACATCCACTGTTTAAGTAAGTTATAGAATATGATGATTTGCATCCCAATATTCAATACATTGTTTGAATTGAAAGCTTGTTATGTGAATATGGAGTCTGTTAAAATAGTCAACAGGTGACTTCTAGATAAAAGGAAAGGCTGTTAACCTTAACTAATAGTATATTGTTGCCACATGCCTGGAGGTCAGACTAGGTAATGCTGCAGTATGAATAATGAGTGCAAAGAAGGCTTTTATCTACTGTCTCATTGGAGTGTGTAAATGCAACTTATAGGGGTAGCATGGTATAGCGTGAGTAGAAAGGAAGAGAAATACAGATCTCATTGTTGCGACCCAACAAGACCCAACAAGACACATCACACATTCCCATTCCCCCAGTTCACTGCTCAAAGCTCTCTATGGAGACACTTCTCACAGGTCAGAAAATAAACTCTGCAGCATGTGGTCAAGTGGATTATTATTAACCACAGCTGTCACACAAATTTTCCATATTACCATATAATGCCTTTTTTATCCGAATAAAGAAATTTAGTTAAGATCAATGTGGTAATTGTGGCCATGTTCATCTCATTCACTTTATTTAATCATTAACAAAGAAGGTCACAGTGGCATTAGAGTCTTTATGGGGTGGATATGCATCTCGGCTCCATGCCTTTCTTATCTCATGCATGCCATATTTTGATTTCTCCTAGTACTGCTGGGTAACACAGCCTCAACTTGTTTGTCTATTACTGTAACACATTCTGACGTGGCTTTATCTGACTCACAGACCTTACCTTGAGCAGAGGGCTGTTAAAACCTGACTAACTAGAGTTCAGACCCCACTACATTAAAAATGTCTTTCCTAATGTCTATATTTAGTTGTTTATGTTTCAGAGAACCTTTAATTGTATTTAGCTCAATTCTTATATGTTCCAGATTAGTTAGTTGATCATTTCTTTAATTGTTTCTGTAGTTATATGTCCTGAAAAGAATGCAAATGAGAATGGGAATGTGTGGCATGCTGGTCTGTGTTTAAAAACTTGTTTTCTTCCCATCTATCACTTTAAAAGTAATAACCTTTATATTCACCACAGGTTACCTGTGAGACATTGATAGATTTTCCATTTCTTTCCCTTAACTTTGTTAGTCATGTCTGAACACTATTACTTGTAGACTATTTTGTATATTTGTTGTTTCAGCATTTTCCTCTTCTAGAAGTGCCCTTGATTTGTAAATAGCAAAACAACACTACTTCAGGTGTTAACCAATCTAAAAAGCAACAGGTAGCATGGGCAGTATGTTATTATACCATCATCTGAAACACTGGGACACATACTGTATGTAACTGTATGTCAATTCAGTGCGTTGGACAACAAATACAAGACTGTTATGCACTTCAGCCATTCAAAGAGGTGAGGGGAAAACTTCAGCATGTGTAATGATTGACCAGTAAAGGGGGGCTGCTAATAAGCGGCCCTCTGAACACCAGTGGCAAATACTTTGAGGAGACGTTTGTGCTCATGAAGACAAAT
Source organism: Notoglanidium macrostoma (assembly GCA_030068235.1). Lineage (NCBI taxonomy): Eukaryota > Metazoa > Chordata > Actinopteri > Siluriformes > Auchenoglanididae > Notoglanidium > Notoglanidium macrostoma. The sequence goes on from JAQQZR010000012.1 coordinate 11,849,500, forward strand.
ACACCCCAGGGGGAGGGGCTGTTGGGAGAGTACTAATAATACTGTGTGTATGTATGTGTGTGCGCGCGCGCATGTGTTATGTGGGCACTCCTTTTTCTGTTTAAATGTCGTACAATGCCTTTCACACGAGACGCTATCTCCTCCCCTGTCTACAGTTCTGAAAGCAGCCTTGCTGTTTCTTGCACAGTAGTTATGTTTTAGATACAGCCAAGGCCCTATGATCGCAGATCAGTACAAAATGCAGACATTTCTGAGCAGGAAGAGAGTCTTTGCACCCATGATGGGAAACGAGACATTTCCCAACAATGACAGAACAAAGCTAAACCACAAGAAGTAAACAACCTCTGAGTCCCATGTATGTCAAAATCTGTGCATTGACATTTAAATGCTCTTTGCTTCTATTCAACATATAAACAAGACATCCATTAACTGAGAAGACTAAACTCAAATAGCTTATTTAAAAAGACTATGCTTGTAGTCAGTGTTATGGCATATCAAGTGCACTACTCATCTGCAGAAAGATGATTTCTCTAGTTAAAGTAACATTGCTTGATAACCTTCAGCCGTCTGGTTTGATAGTTAGATAATCAGAGCACTCTGACATGTTCTAGGGAAGAGTGCAGTCTCTGATTGACTATGATAAACACCTGAAGTGCTGTTTATTCCAAGTATTTTTTCCTATAACAAACTAGAAGGAACAACCCACATAAACGTTTACCGTTACTGCTACTGAGTTCATTCAGGTTTATGCCATGTTTCTATGCAATGTCAAGAAACATGATTCTGCTGTTTTTCTCACATTACAGTGAGTGGGGTGCATCCTTGTTGTTGAAAGGAGATAATCCCCCTTATTTCTCACAGCTAAGGCACCAAGGCCACATGTTCTCAAACAACATGGCCTAAAATGAACAGTTTAACTCAGCAGTACACATGGTCAGACCTTGTAGACCTAATGTAAATGAAACATTTATTTCACAAACGTAACAGTAGACAAGGCATAAACTAAAAGAATTAAGCTTCTCAGTTTGTTATAAACTCAAAAAGTAAACTAGTTTCTAAAACTCTATGAATCAGTACTGACTATTAAAATAGCAAAATGAGACAAATCCTTTCACTGCAGGGGACATATAGTGGGGGAGTTCACACCCACCATCTAAATTTTTGGTATTGTGTGAGCTCAGATCCTCAGTAAAAGGCCACACAGTGGGTTGTGTGTGGGTGAAGTGAGAGGTATTCAGAATTTCTTACTGTACTTCTTGTACGGCGTTTGGGATTATTTTCATATTATCGCTATAAGCACAGTAATAATGCATGCTAATGTTTGCACTGCAGTACGGGTACAGTCCTCCATAATTATCTATGAAGTCATTACCACACTACTGTGCCTACATACCTGGAGACGTACTAACATATTCTTTTCTAATTAAAAAATAGAAATAGATAAAAATATCTGCTTGTGATTTGGAAACACGAAGTACATGAAGACATGAAGTAACCAAATTGTCTTTTCACCCATTTCTCCTGCTTATCTGACTGTTGAAGACAGACGGATAAGCACCCCCCCTTTTCTGAGGCAGCCATCTTGTGAAAGAGGAACTGCCCCCTTGTTGTTGTGCTGTCATGGAGTGCGCCTCTGAAGAACCACATGAAATGCAAGAACACCCAGTCCTTGTGGTGAAAGAATATGTAAAGTAATACAGACAGATGGCCCTCTGAATTCAGGAACCTTCCAGAGCCTTTTGTTAACAGAACTGAGAGTACACACACTTTCCCACAGGAGAGATGCACAGCACTTGTGTTCAAGGGTGCATGACTACATCATTGCTTTTCTTCTCTCATGTTTCCCCCAAATCACCTTTTTTTTAACAGTCAGAAAATACTCATGAATAGTCTACTGCTTTTGGCTTCTTTCTGGTTATCTGATCTAAACAATTAAAAACAGAACAATGAAGGTTGTTTTCTAAAGATGGTTTTTAAAGTGAGTGACATCTATTTATTTAATAATTGTTATTTGCCTCTCTTGAGCTAAAACCTAGGACGCTAATGTGGTTAATTAAAATAGTCTAATTGATTTGTGCGTTATTTTAAATTAGTTTTGATGTGGGACTTGATGTTGCACTTTTATGACAACCAGCTCTTTATCTTCCATCTGATTATTTAAACAATGTCAAATTTCCCTCTTGAAACACTACTTCCTTATGAATGCTGATCTGAAGGGAACACTCATTTTAGATAACAGCAGCAAGCCAACATTTTGTCATGCAAGATAGACTGAAGGCAGTAACCTAATCATTTCATAGTCACCTTTGAACTTGAGTAACTTATTACTATAGGCATTTCCACAAGTACATGACTAAGAAGTTAAAAACACTTGTGGTACTTGGCCAAGTTCTGTACTTGTTCAACCTGTTCACAGGTTTTGGTTTTTGTAATCCAGAATAAAAACATACCTGTTTAAATTGGCCTACTGATAACTCTTTGGCCTTTTACTTTAATATATTTCCAGGAGGTGTAGAAGGCCAATATCTTGTATAACAACAACCCTATTAAAATGTATTAGTAATTGTAGTAGTATTGCAGCTGTCCAAGTACGAACAATAACCTGTTATGACGATAACAGCAATATAATTTGCAAATACAAGAAATAAAGGTTAATTTTGGCATGATTTGGGGTGAATGTTTAATTTACATTGGCTTAATACCAGATACATTCCACAATTTGTACACTATCGTAAAATTTAGCAAAGAATATCTTCAAAACCCTCACATTATTGTATGAAATACTATATCCACTGTTGGAGAAGAAAATGTGTCCAAAGCATTGTTAACTGCATATTATTATGATAGTAGCAAATAGCATGGACAAGGATGTTATGATGTACTACAGCCTGCTTGTTAAAAGCGGATACTAGACCAGGATAGAACATAATAGACTGTCAGGAAACTCATTGGCATATAGTACAGTACTATACAATAAATATGAAATAAAATGAATAAATAAATGAATTAATAAATAAATACACCACCACCTTTGGTATAGGGTACTAGATAGGCACACTATTTAGTATGGCGGTATCCGGTTTTGGATGGATCCGAGTACACTTGAAGTTTGAGCCCGTGCACTTCAGAACGCTGTGCGGACCAATGAGCTCGCGCGTACTGTGACGTCAGTCCGGGCCACCACGCCCCCAGCGTGGATACCGACAGCTCCAGTCAGCGCCGAGCACAATACTGTCACTTTACGTGGGTATGGACTTTTCGGCCACGATGGGGAGTTTTCATGTTCAACCAACGCAGGTTTCTCAGTCTCTCTTTGCCTGAACAATAGGTCTAAAGTGTGCAAACAATCAGTGCGGCACGTTAACGGTTTGTATCTCCGCGTGCGCTTTTAATCAGGATGCCAGGTTCCTTGAAAAGCCGGTAACGATACAAAGTGAGTTTGCTGAATGTTCAGCATCACACAAAAGAGATCGACGACGGAGTTGAGCGATTTAGACAAGTGTCATTTCGCTTTTGAATGTCAAACATCGAGGGCATTTTTATTTTGCGTGTTTAACAAAATGGAACATTTAGCAGCAGAGTGCCTTGTGTCGATGTCCAGCCGCGCGATTGTTCACGCTCCTAAAGGGAACAGGGAGATCCGAGCCGAAACTGCGGCTGCACCCGGGAATGGAGAAGAGACCAAGGAAGCGATGGTGAAGGACAACTCTTCTCTTTTCGTCGTGGCCCGAATTCTGGCGGATTTCAATCAGCAGAGCCCCACTAATTTCGCCGAGCAGGCAAAAACGAAAGACGAGAGAATGCCACCGACGCCAACGCGAGAGGATGGAAACTCTGCCACACCTACCGTCGTCCCTGCCGACTCTGCCCTTAAACAAAGAGGCAAGCGATGGAGGGCTCGCGCTGAGCAGGAGTCCCCGCAGAAAAAGCACAAATGCCACTATTCTGGCTGCGAAAAAGTTTATGGCAAATCGTCACATCTCAAAGCTCACCTAAGGACACATACAGGTCAGTTTTTATTGCAGCGAGTGCTTTGTCATTTTGCAGCTCAGATAGCCTTCAAACCACGCACAGCTACAGAAACCGGTTGGAATAAAATCGCCCAGTTTACACGAGGACTTATTTGTGTGTACTTCTACCTCGCTGCAGATCACTGTAAATCAGGCACCGTGCTCCAAACCTTAGTTAGCCTACGAATTTCTCACAGGCATGGCTACAAATCCGCTAACGTTAGACATTCTTAAACAAAAGTAGGTTAATATGTTATTTAACCGTGAGGCGCGCGCGGCGTCGTAAATAACGTCACGCCCACAGGAGATGCCTATAGTCTATAATATAGCAACAGTTACCCACCGATTTAACCCACGGCAGCACATCCGGTGTCTATAGGCCTGCAGATGAGCTTACGTTCAACAGAAACGCTTTATAAATTGGTGTGTAGGAGTTATTCGAGGACAGTATGTCCCAACAAGGTGCTGGAAGTCACTGCGGAATTAGCACAGTTACCTACTTGTCCTTTTTTATAGGACAGACACTAAACAAACCTCGCACAACCCACAATTAATAGACACATATGCACACGCCCGTAGGAAGTTTTACCCAACGCCTAAACTTTGTTTTAGGAAGCTTATTTTTTACGCAAAAAGTTGTCAAAGCTGGCAACACTAGAAGGTCACCAAGCAGCTAGCACCTAGCAGCCGAGCAATGCGCGCGACGCACCCCGCAATGCTACGATCATCCTCACGCGCACGACCTTTTTTTTTGATACTGCTGATAATCCAAAGCATGCAAAGATTGACTTAAACGCACAGAAAGAAACCGAATGAAGGGGGTGGGGGTCGGCTGAAGTTGTGTAGCTGTGTGTGCTTCTTAAGCCCTTTGTTGTGAAGTGCCACACCCCCGCGCGCTACACTGCCAGCTGATCTGGCCAGCAACAGACTCAGCTAGACGAGCTCCGAGAGAGCGGAATACAAGCACACAGCACCACCCTTCAGCTGCTCAGCTAAAGCTTTTGTCCATTAAAAAAACAACAACAATATTTTAAACACAAAGAAGTTGTGTATTCTTATCCAGTGAATTGTTGTTTTATTTTGACTAGCTGTTATATTTGATCATTAATGTCCCCACTTAACAGTTTGTTATACAACAAAGATTGCCAATTCCCTTCCCCCTTAAAAAGGAAGTCTTGCACTATAGCATTAAGCACATCTGGTATCATAAAAGTAGAGATCACCACCAAGGCTTTGCCTTGACGTGGCTAGCATGGTACACACCCATTTAGATGTACAAGGCTGCCACGACACACCCTTTTCAGCTGCGACAGTGAGTCCAGACAGGATGCACCATGTGAACAGCAGTGGAGACGTTTTGTTCATGAAGCTTTCAGTGGCAGGCTCAAACAAGGCCAAAGCATTCCCAATGCAAGTCTACTAGCTTAATACTTATTATTGTTAAATTAATTTTAACTTCTCACATGGGCTATCTCCTTCCCCTGCCTCCTTTCTCTCCCTTACCTCCATTTATCATTGAGTCTTGGGTATACACAATATAATATACATATAAACCCACATACTCTTTTGTTTGTACTGTCTATAGCATTGTGTGTGAACATAGTTACATATTCAGAGCACCCACAGTCCCACAGGTGACTGATGTAATGCACCATGTGGTATCACCACAGTCTGTGGCGTGTGTGTGTGAGTGTGTGTATATATATATATATATATATATATATATATATATACACATACAGAGGCAGCCAAAAAATGCATACACACTTGAGGAAAAGAAAAAATTGTTTAACTATTCTAATACTAATTTTGTTCAGACATCACAAGATTAATACAAGTTAACCAGTTGGCCATTAGCTTACACACATTTATGTGTAGAAGTGTTCCTGAAGTGTGTATAATTTTTTTTGGCTGACACTGTGTGTGTATCTATCTATCTATCTATAAATATAAATATAAAAATATAAATATATAAAAAAGATTTTTCTTGGCCCTCCCTTCAGGCTTGTGATTGGGTGGTGTCTGGTTGAATAATGAGTATTCCGTCTCATTTGTTTTGGTAATCAGAGAATGTGGGTCACTTGAGTTCAGTAGCCCAGGCTTTGCCAAACTGCTATGTGTGCTGAGTCTTTTCCAAAGCACTCAGCAGATTTTCCCTCAGTCTCAACCAATAGATTAAAGAGAAAATGGATCCCTCTCCCAGCTAAACACCACTGTCTAAAAGAAGGGGGAACACTGTGTTATAAAAACAAACCAGTGGGCCAAGTGGGCTGGAGTCCTTATTTGACTTTAGCAACACCCTGAACTCTGTGCCGACTCTGGTTTGAACTCCATGTTGGAACATTTGTCCTCCTGAATCAGAATCTGGGCACAGACCTCTGTTTCTCTCAGAATTAAAAAAAAAAAAATACTTGGAGCTCAGAATTTTTTAGATGACTCACTGTAGCATTGCTAATGTTTTTGATATGAGGTAATATTGGAATGCAGAATTGTTTTCCCTCTACAGTATTTGCTTTGGCTTTCAATTTTGCATATATGTGTGCTGTATGCTGTGGAATAGCTGGGAAGCTAGTCATCATGTGTGCTAGCTTGCTGTGAGAAAAGGAAGTTTATGATGGAGCTTGAGTAGATGTACTATTGTGATCAAATGCTGCCTTAAATCAAGTGATCGAGGGCTTGACGCACTGCTTTGAAGGAGACTGCAGTACTGTATGCATTGAAATGCAAATATAGTGAGAACAACATTAAATAGTAAATGCAATCTCAGAAAGGAATTAAAAGAAAGGTTTGTTGTTTTTGATGGCGGTTAACACAGTATTAATATGCTTTATCAGTGATTACTCTAGCAAGCATAACTAACGACAGTATCTCTGTAAACACCCTTTCACACTGAGTGATTGCCCATTGCTTTCCATGAACCTAGACATTATGCAAATTCAGCTTATTGACCGTTTTAGCTTTTGGGTGTTTGCAGTTCAATTCTGTATAATTGACCCATGTGTCTGAAGTTCACTTGGCCATTCCCTGTAATCTTGTGGTGACCTGTGGTTACAAAATGTTCCTGACTGAGATAAGGTTGGTGGAATGACCTTGAGGTGGCTTCCCAAGAAATCTGTTACTGCTTAGCTTGACTGTACAGCCAGATTTTGGCTTACTCTTGAATATAGAAGTTAAAATTGAACTTTTGTGCTAGCTGATCATTTTGTTTGTTTGACCATTCTCTTTGTTCTCTAGTTTTCATGGTACAAATCTGTATATTAATTTGATAATCAGAATCAGTTGGATGAGTTTTGACACAGAGAAATCATATATGTATGTTTTGTATTAGAAAAACAAAATATTGTATATTACACACCTACATAATAAGCTGGGAAAAACAATATACTAAAATCTTCGGCCCTTAAACCTCAATTCCTACATAAGCCCATAAAGATAGTTCTGATTACAAAACTTCTACATATTGCAGAAACATGTAGGAGAAATTTTAAGATTCTTAGAACATGAGGTTGTACTGTGCAAGGCTCATAAATCATAATCACCCACACAGATGGATGACTAGCGCTAGATGTGTTGTCTTATCTGTGACGTAATACGCTTGCAGTGTGCAATTTAGAGAATTCTCATTTCTGTAATATAGTGAAGGGAAGAAAGCACTCAGTACTACTTTGGTGCAGTATGTATGTGAAATAGAAAGGATGGGGATCCATATGAGAAACTATCTCATCAAACTAGAGAGTTTCAGTGCACTTAGAGAATGTGACAAATTTGCAGGAAATTTACAAAGCTGAGACTCTTATACTTGTGGGCAATTTGGCACACACATACAATGCATATAGTTCATTTGAGGTCTTTACAGCAATATTTTTTTAACAAAACTTCTGCTGTATGACTTGGAAAGCCACATTTCAGCCTTTTGTCTCTTTTCCTATAATATTAAATGTGGCTTAGCTTAAACTGGGCCATATGTTAATGACTAAAATGTCTTTAGCTGGGTGTTTTGGTTTTGGTAATAGCTGAGATCCATGTTTGATTATCTGTCATTTCATTTTCTTTTCCCTCCAGTTGAACTGGAACTTTCATATAATTTATGACAGACCTGGGTTTGATATTCTCATTGATAATTCTCCATTATGAAAATGATCCCTCTGGAAAACTTCCAGATTAAGTGCACAAATGTGTTTGATTAGCAAACCCAAGATAGAGTAAGGGTATACATGGGAGTTTGGGTATAATCTCTTTCAATATAATCCAGTTTGCTCTCTGTACTTCTCCATAATGTCATCTGGCCTATATAGGTTGAGCTAGTGTTCATGGGAAATTGAGGTTGTAGGCTGTTGTTTATGGGCTCACATTTTTTTCCTTTTCTCTGCACTGAATTACTGAATGTAAGTCAAAGACATGACATTTTTAAGGGTACATGCTGAATACAAATGGCTCTCTATACTGTGTAGGTTTGCAAGGCTTTAGTAGGTTGAGGGTCTAAGGTTACTAGACAGATTTGACTGACAACCCATAAAGGTGGAGTGTGGGTGCCCCTTCCTCTTGGCCTTAGGTATGGAAAATGATCTGAAAAGTAATAAATTGTCGAGAGATTAGCTAAAGCACCTTTTTTCGTGGGGATATTTCACAAAATACAAAAGGGGATCGCGTTCAGTTTGGTGACCCTGTCCCATATCTCATGGAGGTTGCAATACTTGTGTGTTCATAACCCAGCTGCAATGTCTGTAGAGCCTAATTAGATAAAATACTTCTGTTGCCATGCTGAAATTAAATAACATGAATAACATGTCATGTCATGTCAAATAATATGTGGTTAGTGCAGGCAAAGTGATGTCTCTGATGTGCTCATTAAAAGTCTCCTGTGCTGGGAGGCGCCTCTAATCCTCATGGTTCCCCATGTCCCTGACAAAGTGCCATGTCCTAACTGCATTTAATTTTGATAGGCTTCACAACTACTCACAAAATCTAATGGAATATTTCACAGATGGTTTCCTTTTTTTGTTCTTCCACTAACCTATATTGCTCATGGAAGTTCCCCATGGCATTGTGTTCTTGAGGCACCATCATCACCATCACCTTCTCTGTACTAATCCACAGACTGTAGTCTGGCTCTTTATTTTCATCAGGATAATGAAAATACTTTATTTATCAAAATATTGTATAAATCTACAGTGCATAAAGTTTAGATAACACACTGGGAGGTGTAATGGACCATAGTTTGGTCCTCAATGTCTTCTTATACTGTCCTTCACACAAGATTGAGCTCACACATTCTTTAGTTAACTTTGGCAGAACCTTATAAAAACTACTCTGTTCCTCCTCACTCCCTCAGTCTTGTGTCCTATTTCCCTAGCTGCTGGGGCTTTAAGAAAATGAGTTGCAGAGGTGTTGTGTACTCGGCAGGGCCTGGCGTCACTTGCCCTTTAGTTGCGTGCGACCCAAGGGTGTCAGTTTCTTCTGACAGGAAAGAGAGGATCTAAACCTGCCATGTTACTGCATTTTTAAGCCCTCCTGATGATTCATAGAGCCACCAGTGGAGAGTCTCGCACAACGCTTAGCACTGGCTGCTCACTTTGTCCTGCCTGGGACATGCTGTACAGAGTGGACCCACAGGCGAATGGGGGATGAGTTGATGTCAGTGCCCCCCTGCCCTATTGATGTAGCTCATTTATGCAGCTGCAGCTGCAGGCAGTCTGATTTGGGTCTTTTCAGCCTGTCCATTTTGGAGCTAAGAAAGCAGAGAGAGGGGGATGATGTATATGTGTCTTTTTATACTGTGTGGCAGTTTTGTGGAGTTTCCAGGCTGTCATATTTACATTAACTCTAGTCTGCAAGGTGGTTGACCCCTCCCTGTCCATACATGTTGAGCGGAAGATCCAGAGTAGCCTGCTGTAGTAGATGAAAAGGCGCATTCAATTTGCCGGGCAGTGACTTTGGGGTTGGGGAGGAGGGGGGATTGCTTTACTATTTCATATACAGAGTGAAAAGACCTCATTCTGAATGCTCTTAGTCTGTCAGTGGGAAGACACTGATGAAGGTCTGGATATGTTCTGGCCCTTTCTTTAATCATCAAACACTGTTTTATTTCAGATTGTACTGTATGAACTTTGTATTTAGTCACTGGAACAAGCAGGGGGGCATGACAGAGTGTAACACTTTCAAGGTGCTCAGCACCCTCCGGTCTATGCCAGCATTTCTGTAGATGTAAACAGCTCCTAACAACAGCACCTGTCTCTGTGGCCTTAGTTAACCAGGCTTAAAATGATTAGCCTAAAGTCTGCAGCAAAGAAAGCCAGTTAGGCCTTTATAGTGCCATCAGCTAATTGATGAGTTTAATATGGTAAGGTGTAGAATTCTACCAAACCTGCATTTTTCCTATGCAAAGTAGGTAGAGCCCTATATGACTGATCTGAATGTAACCGCCTGACTCTCTGGTGCATCTGAGTTCCTCAGAGTGCTGTAGATGGTGGGTGGAGTGAGTTATGGTTATCACAAATGGAAAACTGAAATGGCTGACAGCATAGCCCCTCCCATAGCACACAAGGTTGATGCTATTGTTCATACCCAGACAGTACTGACACCACAAGACGAGACGTGCAGTTCAAAAGTGATTTTTCATCAGAAACAACAGGGGATAACAAATTAAAAATGGTTGTGTTTTTCCATCCAGGTCTGTCAGCAAGACCATTTCAGCCCAACCATATGTCTTTGTTCCACCTATACCTAAAACAACATTAATCGCATATTTGACCAAGTCAAACCTGTGAATGCAGACGGCAGACTTAAAGCCTTTCAAGTGCTGGTGTTGTGTGGTTATACCTCCTTCATACTCCCATTCTCACTTGAACACAATTGGTGACACAGATGCCCTAACACACCAGATGTGATGCACTTCTTTATGTTGCCATCTTCCTATTCTCCCTAGTTTCAATCTGGGCTAACACTGGGCTAACCACATGAGGAACATTTCATTTTGTCAGAAAAAAAATCTGCATTTGTTCACACAGTGGTCTGCTGTTAATGCTGCCTCCCTGATAAATTAAAGACAGCCGTGAATTTATTACCATGCTTTTGTGCCAGCGTTTGTGGTTTTTGGTCTCTATGGTATATATGGCCACACTGAGCTCATTTCTTGGCTTGTTGCACTAGGTGGTGGGTGTGACCCACATCTTTCTCCTGGCATGGTTAATGCACTAAACTGCAGGCACTCCCTTGATGACGGACTCTGATGAACTAGCAGTGTGTCATAAAGATACCGCTGCAGGAGTGACACGCAGACTGATCTGAAACCAGCTCAGTTCTATTATCTGTTAATGATGAGGATTTGAACAGGACAAGTTGGTCTTGGACTAGAACAAAAAGGCAGGCTGCACCCCGTGCAGAGGCTTGCAGCCTCCACAGCAGTCTTGTCATTAACCCACTGTGGAGAAGCACGGTTGGCTGGCTCCTGCCTGGCTCTCAGCCACGTCTATAAACGCAGGAATAAATTACATCCCTCTGATGATTGCTGCTACTATGCTTGTGGTGCCTGTCTGGGACTCACATTTAGCTTGGCCTGTTATGAATATGATTGGGCCTGCTCAGTGGAGCCCAGTGTGGTGAGTGTTGTGTTCCTCATTCAGAAGGGTCTAACCAATACTTCATATGATCCTTCAAGCCAACTTTATGACCGCATCAAACTGCTATTATAGGTGGGTTTATGCTGGTGAGAGAAGCAATGGCTTTCTCTTGGCTCCATACAGAATGTGCTCTTTTCAGCTCCGATCTAGGATTAACTTTTTTTCTTCTTTCATTTGCTAAACACATCAAATATCAGGTCTCAAATCAGATTAAATGCAGGCTGGCTTGGTGTTGCTAGCTGCCTTATTGTCTGCTTGGTATAGCTAGTGACTATTTAAAGCAATAACCCAGAGAGCCTCTAGGTATATTTTTTGTTATATTTAGTACAAATGCAATACTTACACTCTGACTGAAATCTAGGCGTCCACTAATCATTAGCAGACATCAGCAAGGTCAACAACGTACGTCTAATACAAAGTCTTCTAAATGTCCTGGTTCAATGAAAATTCTTGGTTTAACTTTCTCTCTCTCTATCTCTCTCTCTCACTCGCTCGCTCGCTCGCTGAGAAGTGTCCAACAAAGTTCAGAGTCTAGAAAAGTTATTTTCTAAGAACATTTGGGGGGTTTCTTCAGAAATCCTGTATGTATAGCCCTCAAGATATAATGGTGTAGCTTGGGAAGTGTATATTATGAGGCTTATAGTGCATATAGTGGATTCGTTAAACCTCTCATCATTCATGTCTGACTGCCTGCTTTGCTGTCTCACTCCCCTGCTGGCTTTTGAGGCTCACGGCTGAAGAGGCTGATGGAATTTTATCTTTGGCCTTCTTAGAACAGGTGACTGGCGTTAAGTCTTGTGGCGCGTCATTCAGTCTTGTGTAGTGTTGCTCAGATACAGGGCTGATCAGATGTCCGTGGAGCAGACGGTTGGCCTCAAAAGGCCTCTCTCCTGTTTCCCACTGATCCATCTCAAAGCCCATTCAGGATAGATGTATTCTCAGTACTGTATTAAACTATGAACTTAGCACACATTCATGTGCCGACTAATCAATCCTTTTGCTTCCAAGTCTGGTTGAGTTATGGAAGTCTGCTATGTGTCTCAAAGGGAAGACATTTGCTGCTCTGTTGTCAGCACTCAATGTATCTGTGATGTAACTACCTCTCGAGGTAACTGGGTCACTGTGTTTGTTAGTAGAGAGCACAAAACAAAAGCCTTCCCTAATTACTGCTCGGTGTTCTTAGAAATACAGGGGCACACAGTCCTGCTGGCTCCCTGCCAGGGATAGTTGAGCATACTCTGACATCACCACCCGCGACCCAGGTCATGTAATGCAGCGATGTTTTGCACCACCTACACTGCAAGCACCCCCGCCCCCCCACGAAGTCTGGTAAAAATGATAGCAGTGAAGGGAAAGGCTAGGAGAGATGTGCTTCATGCAAAGACTTGGAAGAGTGGGTGGAGCAGGTCTGGCACAGCACATTTCCATGATTGTGGCCTCTCTATTATTTTTCCACAGAAACAAAAGGGAATCTCTGAAAAGACCCATGGTGGTAATTCTCTTTATCTTAGGGATTCTGCAACATCCCAGTGTCAGTGTTGTCCTTTCAAATAAGTCTGTAAGTTAGTAAATAGCAAATAAACCAGCTTTTGTTTGTGAAAATGTTACTCTGTGTCCTTATGGTCACAGATGGACACACAGTCAGAAAGTCCTGAGCTCAGCAGTTCTTCTGAATGGACAGCTTGCTCTTGTTTCAGATGTGTGGTGACACCGCGTGATACCTTTGTCTGGAGGTTTTACCTGACTACACACACATGGGCTCCCTCTTCACTCAGGAGTGTTCTGGACCATCACCATCTACACAGCACAAAGGATAGCAGCCAGGGTGTGCTCCTGTGTGTATGTGCTCCAGAATGATCAGGAATTTAATCTGCAGCTAAATCACTACAGCTACTGCCGGTGTGGCACATTTTCAGACTCCCACACTCTCTTGGAGGTTTCATTTCCTCTTCTTTTTACGCTTCTTTCTTTCTTTCTTTCTTTCTTTCTTCAATACACTTTGGTTTAGTTTTCTGTGTGCATTGTGCTCATAAGCAGGAATGTAATGGCATAGAGGTTCCGGTCCTGATCATCTTTCTTATGGCCAGTAAAATATTTATGTTGTTGGATCTGTTTTCGTTTGCCCTGAGGCCATTTGAAGATACATAGAAACTGTCTGAGTGGTTTTATTAACCATGTGATTTTATATGAATAACCATGTGGAACTACATTGTTTCATTAATTAATAATCGTACAGCTCATAGCTTACTTATGTCATTACTAAATCTGAATAAAGCATGTTCCTGCTTCCTTTAAGAACAAGATTAATCCTTGATTTGGACTATTATGGTTATGTTTATATTATATGATAGTTGTAAGCTGTTTGAGTGAAACAAGAGTAACCCATTCTGATTAGCTCTTCAGTATGTAAGAGATAAATGGATCATAGGAGTTTAATATTGCATGCGAATGGACACTCATGTATGTGTGTAGCAAATGAGGATTCAGCTGTGGCTTGTTTGCACAGGATCCAAACCTTAGAGACTTGATTTGCATTTTTTTCTGGCATGAGGATTAGTCTATTCATGTGGGTGTGTTGGAGCGGTTATGGCCTTGGTTAATTGTGAGTTTGATAAACTACTATGGGGAAAAGTATGGATAGTGAATGCACATATAGTCTGTGTGTATTTTTCACTTCTTGAGTGCAGACAGTTGGCATACTGAGTGACTAAGCTTGAATAGCCAGACAGTCTTGTTTATGTATTTCTTTGTGTGTGTGTGTGTGTGGATACCAGAGGTCTGCGAGCAGGGGGAATGGGGAACTCCACTGAGTCTGTCTGCGTGAGAATGGCAGGACACGAACCCAGACTGAGTCAGTATAGACCCTGTCCGCTTTTCAGCCTTTCTGCGGTGGGGGAAGGGACCCCAATGTCTCACGCCAGTCTGGCATCATACAGAATGTGTGTTTGAAGTAGCACAGTGATTTTCCACTGGGACCTATGGGGAAACCACAGAACAAAGGCAGTTGTATTGGCCTGTCTCGTCCTCTACATACATTTCCTGCTTTGTCCAACTTCCTTGTATAATGACTGAGAGGTCTGACTTTCTTTTCCACTTTCTGTTTGTTTTTTTATTGCCTAGGATTATAAGACGAATGGTTACATCAACTATACATTGTGACACGACGCTGCATTCATGCTTTCACATGAAGCACTGCTCAAAGAATTAGAACAGTAGCTCTTGTGCTTGCAGGGCAGAAGAGCAGTGACATGGAAGTAAAATGGACACTGTACAGTTTACTCGGCTATTTGGCACAAGATGTTTTGTAAAGACTGTATACGCTGTTACCACATGGAAATGTACAAAACAACCCAAGATATATAGGATATACTGGTCCATGTGGCATCATGTACTGCATAGATTTATGTTAAAGTCTCATTTTATTGCTTGATGTGAGAGGGAAAGGGTATAATTTCCTCATGTGTGGACTCATTAATCGTTGCAGGGACAGGGTAGCGCTTTAGCATCTGAATCTTATTTAATTAGTCTCTGTCTGAAGTGGCTTTGCTTTGCTTAAGTGTCTTTGACCTAAAACCTTTTTTCCCACCTGGTTGTTGTGTATTTAACACTCAACTCGGCATATTGTACCTAGTGTATGTCAGTAACTTTTTTT
The DNA here is from genome assembly GCA_030068235.1 of Notoglanidium macrostoma. NCBI lineage: Eukaryota > Metazoa > Chordata > Actinopteri > Siluriformes > Auchenoglanididae > Notoglanidium > Notoglanidium macrostoma. Next base: position 11,864,781 of record JAQQZR010000012.1, read on the forward strand.
TTTTGTTTGTTTAATTCTTCTTCAATTAGTATGATGCAGTTCTTTTGGCACATATGTCTCATTTCTAATGCAGTGCATTCTTGACTTAATGTTTAAAGGCTTTTCACCCAATTTAAAGACCCAAATGTAAAATCTTTTCACAGGCTATTCTGCAGCTGGGGGACTAATGAGAAAGAGTCCATGCATTCTTTGCAGTGCCTCATAAAATGCTAAAAATCATGAGAGCCTTTATGTCTGCATGCACGGCGTTCGTTCGTAATTGAAATGCTGAATGGGAAGGTTCAACCGGAGAGTGACCCATGTGAGAATGGGTTCTGGCCACTGTGCTTATTCACTGCTGTGTTCCACTGAGTCCTATAGTTGGAGCTAGACAGCTTCACTTTGTGCTGAGAGGAAGCTCAGATTCACAAAATGGCTGTAGATGTCTGGCCTGAAGTACTCCTTCCAATATCCAGGTCCTAACTTAAACCACTGTAACATAAATAGTGGCCACTTCTGTTATATGCTTGCATTGATTCAGGTAGTGAAAAATGAACTTGACAGAAATGGGCAAGTTTTACTAAAACAGGATGTCTGCAGTTGTTTATTAGGGGCCATACGGGACACAAAGGGGCATGGCAGGACTTGGACATTTCTAAATGACCTCTTTGTCTACATAAGGGTAGAAAAAACTGCTAGGGTAACATCAGCCGGCACAGATTTCCCTACCGTTAGCAATGTATGCACTGATGACTGATGTAGCCTCCTTAGCACCTTTGTATTAAATTGGACAGAGAACTCTCAAAAGAAAATCAGGCCCAAATTGGCTCAAATCACTTTTTGTCAGAAATAATCAGCACTCGGTGGAAACAACAATCCTGAACAGGTCTATATTTCTAAATAAAGCTGTATTGTGAATAGATTGATGTTTAATTTATGTTTAACTATACTGATGGTCTCTATTGGTGTTGATTAAATACTGACAGCTGTGTGTGTTTGTGTGTGATACAGGAGAAAGGCCCTTCCCGTGCACCTGGCCTGACTGCATTAAGAAGTTTGCCCGCTCAGATGAGCTGGCACGCCACTACCGCACACACACGGGAGAAAAGAAGTTCGGCTGCCCACTGTGCGACAAACGCTTTATGCGCAGTGACCACTTGATGAAGCATGCCCGCCGCCACTCCGACTTTCAGCCAGCCATGCTGAAGAGGCAGCAAGGAGGCAGCAGCACGCTGAACACATCGAGCAGCACACGGCCAGGATCGCTGAGCGACTACAGCCGCTCGGATGCCTCCAGCCCCACACTCAGCCCCACACTCAGCCCAGCCAACTCGCCTTAAACCCGCCTGCACTTTCCGCCCTCTGCCCCCCCACTTTTTTTTTTGAACTCAAATTCTTTTCTGTCAGAAGTAGTGATGTTGCACACTTGTTAGCCGCCACCTCTTTTTGCTAAACCTTTTGCTTGCTGTGGTGTACTCTACTGTACATAACTGCTTCCTGTAGTGCAAATTTTTTCTGACCAACTTCATAAAAGAGAAAAATCAGAAAACGGAGAAGAAAAATGCCTTTTCCAGATGGCAATATTTACATGATGTACCATATGTCTGTATTTTTTATAGCCTCTGGCCTCAGCCAGTTTCCATTATATTTTTGTTGCTCTCTTTTGAACAAATCTGTTCAGATGAACAAAAATGTAGACAGAATTAAGAGGTATAAATTTGTTTTTTCTTCTCTCTTTTTTTATTTATGACGGGTTAGGGGGAGTGGCGCACACACACACCTCAGGATTCTAGACAGTTGTTTTTCTTTCCTTCTCCTTTAATATTCACACTGACTGCACAATACAAGCATCACTTTACTCTGAAATTCAACAGGGGTTGAATTTTGTGCCCTGCTCAGGGATGGCCTTGTTAGCTTGAAAGAATGAACATGAAGAGAAAACATACATAAAACAGCCTTACACTTAACAAAAAGTTTGCACTCCTTTTGTGTTTTTTATTGGTTTTCACATCAGGTGAAACTAGTACTAGGTTTAACAGTCATAAAAACTCAATATCTGATCTGGCTGTAAGACGTGGTACCCCAGAATAGGGACTAGAATGGAGTGGAAGGCATTGAGTGTATTGAGACTGGAAGTAAATATTTTTGTTTTTAACATTGCTATCTCTAAGAATCTTTTTCCCCACAAAACTGTGAGGGTTGTTCTGGATAGGTCCTCATGTCGAAGGTGGTTAGTGGCATAAATACAATTTTTTGTCTAGATCTGACTTGTTCAAGTCTGTATGAAGAGAAAAAAATATTATATGTGCATCTAGTTTGAATATTCAAACTGAGTCAGACTCGTACTCATTTATTATTATTATTATTATTTTCTTACATCACACTTCACTGCACATGCTTATGTAATTTTCGTGGCACAATTATGGTGGATGTTCCTCATGATGTTATTGATTTCATAAATATGTGCAATTGCCACATTTCAGGGCAGTGCTTTGTTCACACACTAAGGGCAGATATAATGTCACTTACAAACACAAGCGCAAACCATCAAGACGATTTGAGAAATGAGGCTTGTAGTGTGAACATAGCTAAAGAAAATCCCTACATTGTGTGAATGTAGGTGATAAAACTGCCATTACATGCACCACCTTCCCAATGAGGAGAATAGATCCCACTGCTCTCCTTACAGGACTGAACTAAATCCCCTAAAATGTGGAGGATAAAGTTTCAAAGCAGCAGCACTGCACCACAAAGACTGCACATGCATCAGCTTCAGGTTTTTTCCACAACAGTACAGGTTTAACACATATAACAAGGGACTTGGATCCCTCTAATTAATTTGTTTTTGTTTGTTTGTTTGTTTTAAGGAAAATTAAAAGGAAAGCACAAAAGAGGAAACCACCAAAGACTATAAGGTGTGAATGTGAGAATAGGAAAGCTTTTCTGCTTGTGATTTCCAGAGCTGGGGGAAGGGAGATACATTGGCAGTCTCAGGTAACGACAGATGCCTCAGCCGTGTGACCTTATCCACCTTACTCACTGCCACCTGCCGCTTAGGAAACGGCTAGGTACAAAACCAGGCTATTCAAAACATGTTGGAGAGTGACTGCAATGGCGCTATCCTCAGCATGCCTCTCTCACTCCTCCTAGAAAGAGGCAGACAGTGAAAGGATGGATGAAGTGCTGAAGGGCATCCCGAGGGTCTTTGCTCTGGCAGGCTAAATGCAGCCTGGAAGACTACAGGTCTTAAGAGAGGAGTAAGCTAGAAACTGGGCTGGGTTGTTGGGGCAGTAATGGGAGATTGAAGCTTGCCTAAAGAACAAAAGCAGCTATCTGGTCGAGGCAGGAAAGAAAGAGCTGACCCCAAGGGAGCCAGATAAAGACATGGGCTTTATCATAAGCTGAACAGTTCAGCAGAAGAGACAGCCAGTCAGCTCTCCCCTCTGGCTCTTGGACTGAAACACAGCCCTCCACTCCCATGCGTGCTGCCCCTCTTCCTGCCCACCCGCTAAGCGCTAACGGAAGAGGGAGCATCCTGTCATCTATCAGTGTTCTGCAATTGGCGCAGAGTGGTGGCTCTCCTCTGATTGGATGCCACCAAATTTGAGGACATTGGATTTCACAAGTAAGGAAGTTGCACAAAGGAGTTTTAAGGGCTCATGAACAATGAAAATGCTTATGGTATCAATTAAAATTTCAAGAATAGTCTGTCGGATATGGAGTTATCTATCCTTGGAGAAGAAAATAAAGATAAATTTACTGTTTTTCCAGTACTAAGACCTAACAGACTTTTCTCAAAAACTTCATTCTTTTTTTCCTTTGTACGGTTTCCTTAAAGACAGTTGTATAGATCAGAATCAAATGATAAGACGAGGCAGCACACAGCTGTAAGACTCTATGGACTTTTTATGTTCTTTGCGTATCCAAACCTCTACACAGACTTCTTTACTGTCGCAGAGACACTGAATTAAACTGTCAGTGTTGCTGCTAAACACATTACCTCAATATACCATTATAGCAGCTGCTTTCAAACTTGATCCTCATTAAACAGGGGGCATTAAACTCATGAAACATTGTTTCTACCAAATCCATGCAGTAAGAAATACATATCACTTGATCAAACAGCAGTTTACCGTCCTTTGCTTGCAAAAGCTTGGGAAGATGAAGGACCCTGGTGAGAAAGTGGTCTTCTGTTTCTGCAAGCCATTCCTCACAGCTATGCCTCATCAGCTCAGGCCAGAAGCTCCCCAAACCTGCCATGAATAGAGGCACCACTGTCTAAACTATTTTGGCACTTGCCTCTCACACACATGCACATACTTACACACTGATGCACATACTCGGTCACCCATCTCACACTTGTCGAGTCACTTTCACATACTCTCTGTTATACTTGTCTCACTTGTCATGCACGTGCTTATGCCCATTGACTCTGATCACCTTGTGTAGAGAGATGGGACCAGGGACTGTGGCACTACCCAGCTGGGGATGTGGTTTCCCTGGACTGCAGGAGCAGGTGAAGGCCTGTGAATACCAGGCCTTGTCCCTCTCTTCACCCGCCCTCCCCCGTCTTTCTCCTCCCTTCCCTTCCTTCCCTTCCCCCAGGGCCTCACAGCCAGAGTCTTTCAAAACAGCACACATAATCAAAGCTTTCTCTCTTCTCTCTCTCTAAAGAAAACACCCGTAACAAAATGAAACAGCATCACGCATGCATTTCTCCTGCAGCAAGACTACACATAATGCTTTCTCACTATTAGGTCATTTTAAACAGATTCCAGAGGTGTAGGAATCAAAATGTCAACCAAACCCACTCTTTTATAGCTAACACTGGAACATAATTTAGTAAGTACTAATTAGCTAAATGCCCTCTAGGCTCATCAACCCCAAAGAGGAGATAATAACACCTTTTCATTCATATTGTGGACATTTGCTGACCATAAGCTTTTACTCATACCACCATAGAGCTCTGTGTTGCAGTGCAGTTGGAAGTGCTGTAGGTCATCTCCGTGTTCTCGTTACTATTGGTTAGAGAACACGGTGACTTCTCCTCTGTCTCTAAACTCTCCTCTGTCCAAAACCAGTAGCATGTTCAAATGGCACCCATGATTAGTTCTCACTTTCTTGGGTACTGGTGAGATATAATGTAACAAGTTAAATGTTTCCAGTCTCTGGCATCCCAGGTCAGTGCGAGACAATGTAAAGGCATGCATTTTCTTTCGCTCCATATATTCACTGTACTGAAATGACTTGAATCAAAAACAAGACCATTGAACATAGATTATGGCATGTCTAGGGTAAAACTGTACTTGCTCTGTCCTTAGCTTACAATTCAACTTTACATGTGATGAGAGATCATGGATGTATTCATCTGGCTTTGTTTTTATTTGTAATATATATTTCTGTGTTTTGTATTATTAATATTATTATTATTATTATTATTATTATTATTATTATTCCATTTTCTGATTGATAAAAGCATATTTAGTTTGCATTTGTCTAATTATTATTTTTGTTTTATATATTAATCTCAGTTTTTAAGCCTTGAGGAAGACAAACCCCAAGAGTTCCCTCTTTATGCAGAGACACTGAATCTTTGTTATAAGCAGGATATAATTTTTTCTTTTAAAAGTTGTAGAGTGAAGCAGGATAAAGGGGTGAAGTTAACTTTTCTAAGGCTAATCTTTTCTTCTTTAATGCCTTGCACATGATATAATTAGCTTCATTTTCAAATGACACGTAACCATAGAGACCATAGCATTGTGAATAGGTAGTGTAGTCCCATGCTATAATTATTGTTACATTTTATTATTCTTTCCTTGATTATGGATGACCATTGTGTTACTCATCATGTCTTTCCAAACTTGTACTTTAGAAAGCAACTCAGAAGGTTATGAAGTATATTGTTATTAGACTGGTAGAACTGAAATAATGGGCCAACTATCATGTCAACATTACCTAATTTATTAATAATCATGAACTCAAACTGTTAAAGTTGGAAAGGAAAATAATTGAATGTTTCATGAAGTCCTTTAATGTTAATCATTATCATATTACGAATCCCTTTTAACTATACAAGTTTCCCCAAATTAGCATAATTTATTTTCTATCTGTTGCCAGAATTATACTAATCAATTTTAGTAGATATTTGATTTTGGGAAATGTAACTAATATTTTTAAATAGCACATTAGTTTTGTTAATAAGTGCCAAAGGCATTAAAGTAGCAATTCCAGGAGAAACCCTTAGAAAATTAATGCGTATTCCGTAATAGGGGACATTAACTAAATAATCTTGTACAGTTTTCTATGAGTGATGTGTTTTTAATTACGTGTACAGGACTGAATGATGTGCATTAGATACCCAAGTATTTTTAAGTTTAGCTGTATTTTTTTCTTTTGGTGTGACATTAATGTAGCTTTATGTTATTGTTGTTTTTGTCTGTTTATATTGCTTTCTTAATTTGTCTTATGCTGTACAATTTAGAACATACAAGGTTAAATATCCTAAACTCTTGGATGCTATTATTGTTATATTAATCAGAAATGAAAACCCAACCATTCCAAAGGATTGCAATTCATTTGCTGTAAATGTGCTGCTTATATCAAACCAATGCATAGAAGCTACATAACTTTTATGTATTTATTTTATGTTATGTTTTGGACTGTGATGTATTTTACTGAAATACATTTGTGACTAATTTGGGTACTTTTCTTAACATTTCTTCTAATTTTTCCTGCTGTTTTGACAATGTGCATATATTATATTTGATGGTGCCTACTGGACAAAATAGACACAACCATTCATGTTGGGACAGGATAAGCACTAAATCCTGAGCCTCTCATAAAAGGGATTTTGCAAGCTTGCTTGCTTGCTTGTGTACATGCAGGTGTGCATATTATTTTGTAGCCATTCCCACGATAGGTGAAATACAGACATGCAAAACAGGGGTTAGGCCCATGGAACTGTTGCCTGGAACATGGGCCAAAGTGGTACAAAGCACCTGCCACTTGAGCCATCAAGCAGTTGAACCCACACTGTACAATTAATTGAAGTTCAGCACTGGGTTTCTGTAACTAGAGCCTCACTGGGTTGTCACCAAAGACTTCTAGAGTGGATGAATGTGGGGATGTTTGCATTTACGTTAGCTGGAATTCAGGCTGCCTTTTCACAAAGCACATTAGGGTGCTTTCAACTGAATGGGAAAAAAATGTTTATCCTTCAAATCATATGACTCATTGGGTTATTCCCAAATGTGTCTGCCAGGAAGTTCAGGAAACAAAAGAGACCCTTTGAGTAATGAACCAAGCCATGGTAAACCACATGGCTTGCTCAATGTTTTAATTGTCCCAGTAACACATATCTGTGTTGTTTGCCCATTATTGCATATGGGTTCTGGTTAGTCTAACCCTAAAATGAAGAGCGTCCACAGATAGAATAGCACTGTGCTTGTGCAGGTTAGATTTTCTCCAAAGAACCTATGATTGACAGCGTAAATGTCATGTAGTAATTGTGTGGCCTGGGAGGGAAACCCCTTGCCATCAAGTGTGAGCACATTTTAGGAATTACTGGAAAGATCCTCCAAATAAAAATGTAAATGTTTACTGGGGGAAAAACATGGTTTTGTTTTTGTTGGCATCATGTTGATACCATTAATCCTTCCAAATATTTTATATATGGGGATTACACTGGGTGTTTTCACTGAACATGAAGGCTTGCATAATTTGGCCATTCTCTTACTCTTGGTCACTGATGATCCTTTTAAAGCGTGTGGTCATTTGTGTCAGTTTGGTCATCTCTTAATCTGCAGTCAGACTCAAACCCACAACTAGCCTTTTAGAAGCACGCAGCGTCCAGTGCTGTCAGAAGGGGCGAGGCTGCTGTCGTAGCAGCTGTTAATGAGCACACGTTACTGGATTACTATCCGAGGCTTAAACTCAGAACCACTCCTCCCATTATTCCCTTTTTGTAATGTGCACTCAGTGAACTTGTTTTCCTGAAAACATCTATGAGGCCCAACACCTATGATATTTGACAAAGAATAGAAAATTCTTGCCTGTCTTCAAATAAGTTTCTTATTTTTTTTCAAAGCTTATCTTCTTCGTCTCTCCAAATGGGAGGACTCACTTGTAGCTGGATACCCCAAATATACATATATTACTGACATTCAATGGCCACAACTAATTATTAAATTTCATTGTGCTATTGCACACCAATGATGTACATTCTTTAGTACTGACCATGAATCTCCAATCGTGATGAGCAAATGCAGGTGTTGTATAAAGGATTTTCGGGATGTCATAAACGCTTCAAGCTGTCCTCTAGGCTTCATGTGTATACTTGGCTTGCCTTCCTGATATATGTATTAGTCTTTATTTTCTACCACCATACAATGCCTGTTCCTGTGACTACAGCGCAGCTATAAAGCGCTTTGTACAAAATAACTCATATTTCAACTATGGCCAGTTCCTCGCTTCATGACCTCATACAAAATCTGCCATTCATCACCATTTTTTCTCAGTCAACCAAATCACTACAGTGAAGTATTACAGTTGTACAGTTCCATGAATTATGCCGACTCTTAATGTTGCTGGTCATGGTTGCTCTGCTGTATCTTTTTATTACATTATTTTTTACATTCTAGACAATATATTGTGACTCTGTCCTATGCAAATATGAGAATTAACAAGAATTTGTCAAATAATGTATGTGTCAACTTGTATGCATGAATTAGTGAAGTTTACATTTGAAAATAAATGCATAAATAATCAGCTTTATTGTGGTGAAGGGTGTGAGTTATTTATTATCTTGAATTCTTGTTTTTCTTATAACAGATGGTGTCTAGTATGATGAAATGATTATTTCTCACTGGTATTTATGCAACACACAATAAAAGTTAATTAAACTAAACAACAGATTTTGGCTATGTAAAAACCATCCAAGTGTTCCTAGTATAACTGCTTTAACTACCTAAACTACCAGTATCCGTTATTGGGTTCACATTTACAGTCCTCACGACACATATTTTGTTTCACTACAGTTATGAATTATTCACAATAGCTGCTGAAAATTATGCTAAACTAATTATGTTGAAGTGTATAAGTTTATAAAATAATCATAAGGAGTGTAAGGGATTAGCTAAATAGCTAAACTTTTAGGTGTTTCTATAACAGCCAGCGGATGCAGTTGCTGTTCATCAGCGCATAAACGAAAGCGGAAAAGAAATGAAACACCACTAGTCATGTCAGTTGTGGGAAAGACCGTGCCCTGCTGACTGTGGCTACATGTATACAGGAAGTACACCTTGTTCCTGTGTCTGCACCCATGCAAATATTTACTGTAAGTGAAGCAAAAAGGTTTTTCTTAATAGAACATCTGCTGCATATTTCAAGGCAATCTGTACATACATGTTTGGGCTGTAACTTCATGTGTGTGACTTCACATATGTGAAAAGTCTAATAATGCCTATTGATTATAAAACTTGGGATAGAATAACTCAGCCACCTTAGTAATAGCCTATATCTTGGTTGTATAAGAAAAATAGTATTGAGTACACACACAGCCACCCACCAACTGTTTCATCCTTGTTCTGTTAGACTCCATCATTTTTGAGATGAACAGGAAGGAAAAACGTGCTAAAAATATTCAGAGAGAAGGTTGGCGTGTTCCCTGCTCAGTTTGCCCACCTCCTGTCTCTCTGTCTGTCCATGCCACGGTCCTGCCAGAGAGCTGGGTGTGTGTGTTTGAGGAAGGGAGTGGGGGTGTCTGTGGAATCATGTGCATATGTGTGTGTGTTTCTGTGTTTATTCTATAACAGTTAATATATTCCCCACTCTTAAGTCTAATTACAAAGCAGGAGGTGTGTGTGGCAGGGTAAACCAGCTCAGATGACAGCTTGTGAATTTCTTTTACTGTCTTTCCAACTCTGACACTATTATTATGATGAAGACACTGGAAGCCTCTACTTCCTCACCCCCTTCTCTCTGAGAAACTATATGCTGCCAGCCTACAACCAACAATTTAAGGCAAACTTGAGAATAATTATGGTAAAAAGAGGTCCCGTTGCCATAGAAAAGGTGCTCAAAGGAAGACATAAAGGCTTGAAGTCAGTAAGATGGCAAAAGAAGGAAGGAAAAGTGAATTGCAGCATGCGTCATGGTGCTTTACAGAGCACTTCATTTGCAGCTCATTGCTTAACATTTTATTAGAGATTATTTACAGCATAGATTTGTACAGAATGCTCCAGGATTCATGATTATCCACAATCATCACCTAGTATGTTTTTGCATTTATTAAACAACCTTGTTTACTAGTTTACCTGGAGTATCTTAGTGAACTACTAAAGTAGTATATTAGACCCCGAGCATTTTGCTCAGCTGAGGCAGATGTGCTTTTAGTTTTGAAGATCTTTTGCGGTTCACCTGGTGGAGGATTATTTTCTTTTTCTTTTTCCCCCTCTTTTTTTCCTTTTCTTTCTCTTAACTCTGGAGTAGTGTTTCAATGTTTTAGGGCAAAACATTATGAATACATTCTACATTCTATAATTGTTTTTAAATCCATATAGGCCAGGTTAAACTAAGTTTTAATTGGGATTTACATCCCACTACAAAGATATTGGACAGTTATTTGCCCTCCCAACATTAAAAATAAAAAGTAAGTAAAATAACATTAGTAGGACAAATAACTGTACAATATCTTTGTAGTGGGATGTTATGACCATTTCACCATTCAACAGCAATGCCTTGTTACCTTAGGTTTTGGTATGGCAGAGCAACAATAATAACAATAATAGCCTCCAACAAAAATAAACCAAGAGGCTATAACACCAGACTACTATGTAGTAGAAAGTGACACAGAAGTGGATTTTCACTCCTGTCCGATCCCACCCCAACAAAATTACTCCTGTCCAATTCCAATCCCATGAAAGATTTTAATAAAGTCTTGTTCCTTCCCATCCAGGAAGAATGACACCCGTCCGATCCCGTTCCCGTGTTGTGTTTTTTTATTATTCATATTAGAACTCCATATTTATATATAAATCTGACCTATTGTTACTATAATTCCCGTCCCGCCTGCTCCCTTTGACATTTTTCCTGTCCCATCCCAGCCACATAGTGAGTAGTGAAATTGACTTTTGTCCTGCAGGAATCCCACAGGAATCCTGTGATCCACAGGATCCCCGAAGAAATGTCAGCCTCTTCTTTTATAGGAACCTTGTAAGAGTCAACAGCATACCGTCTAGAGGTTGATTTGAATTGTATTAGACATACACTAAATGAACTTAGACTTATTAAAGATTTTTTTTAAAGTAATTCCTATTATTTTCTATAAAGCAAGATTTTTGCGGATTCTGAGTGTTCTTAAAACTATTCCAGTTTGGGAGAAAAAAAAACACAGTTCTTGTACCCCTGTCATTAACAGTCCTATCTGCCACTTCTTCCTCCACTGAAACTGTTCATATAGTGAGCATGGGGCAGTGTTGATTTCTGGCCGAAGTGGGGCTCTATTAGCATTTATTATAGTTCCCATTTTCAACCACTCGGCTTAATTTACAGACCTAAATGTGGCAGTGAGGATGCTGTCCCATGTATCTTCAGCATGTAGAAAAGTTAGCAAGTCAGAGGATCATGGGTGTATATCTGTCAGATAACAACATTTTAAAATCACTGGTCATACTAAGGATGTAATTAGTATTTCAGTGGAATTTAAAATATATATATGGATGAACTACAACTGCCTTTCAAACTATGATACATACACAACACAAAATTCCTATAATGATTAGTTGATTAGGTAATGACCTCACCTTTCATTATTCAGCTCGTTCTCACTCTCCCATTGACTGTTCACTTGGTGGCCATCTTGGCAAATATACATCCATTACACTGCACAACAAATATTTGCTTCTTGAACACTGTTGGGTGTTTCTTATAGATTTTTGGGTGCTGATCACGAATATCATATCAATATTTACCCATCATGTACCGTTTCAGAGAAATCTTCAGTTGGCCATGCAGCACACATGAAAGAAACGTATTAGAATATGGAACTGTTGCTGAAGCACGTCCAGTATACCAAGTAAAACTGTAATATCCGTGGAGATCTTAAAGTCGTTGCTCTGTTACTAGGACTGCAGCTCGGCTATACAAAGTACTGTTGTTTCATCTGTGAA
>JAQQZR010000012.1:11877026-11891739 GCA_030068235.1 Notoglanidium macrostoma
ATTGTCAGTAAACATATAAATGTCTATTTCTCAGAGTTCCTACATGATGCAGTAAAACCAAAACTATATTTGTGCATGTCCAGTAGGTGCCTGTCACAATCAGCAACAACTTTTCAGGAAGCAAAACTTTTCAAAAAAATTGTTGTGCAGTGTAATCATTCTGCATCCTATTTTGCAACATTAATGCATACATTATTCACAGTAAAACATATCCTCTCTGTATTAGCTTCATCATATTGAATCCACAGGTTCGTTATGAAGTTAGGCTGCTGCTTTGGCATGGAGAAAATAAGCATAATGAGTCTATTATGATGAATTATATAGGCCTGGTTTTTTTTGTCACTTTTTACTAACAAAGCAATTGGCTTTTTTTTATCAATGGGTGGGATTTACAGCTGCCCTGCTGAGAGTTATGTCTTGACCTTTTCATATTGGTATATATATATATATATATATATATATATATATATATAACTCATTCTACAGCTGAATAAAATGACAGTTTGAATACACTGATCAGTCATAACATTAAAACCACATGCCTAATATTGGGTAAATCCCCCTTGTGCCACCAAAACAACTTCGACCCGTTAAGGCATGGATTCCACAAATGCAACAATGTTTATGTAGGTGGTACATGTCAAAGTACATGTCACAGGAGCCAAGGTTTCCCAGCAGAACATGATACTGCCTCCACCAACTTGCCTTCTTCCCATAGTGCACCCTGGTGCCATCTATTCTCCAGGTAAGCGAGGCACATGTACTTGGCCATCCACATGATGTAAAAGAAGACGGGATTCATCAGACCAGGCCATGTTCTTCCATTGCTCCATGGTCCAGTTCTGATGCTCAAGTGCCCATTGGTTTTTCAGCATTTTCTGCTACTGTAGCTTTTCTTTGGGATTGAACCAGACAGCTAGTCTTTGCTCACCAAGTGAGCCTTGGGCACCCATGACCCTGTTGCTAGCATAATGTTGCTAGGAACAATTTCATACTCCCCTGAGATTGTTAGGGCCATGTCCCCATCATTCTTACCCAGATTTACATGACATATCTAGTATGTAATAGGTAAGTGTGCTGTAATTACAAGTGATTCATACTTAGTAACATGCGAAAGCTAGAAGGTTTGTCCAGCCATACTTGTTGCACAATGCAAACAGTCTGTGTTTTCAGGAATTGGCTTTTACTTCATATCAGTTACTCTATAAAGTAATACATATTAATTCATAAAGTAATATACAAGTACTAATAACTAATAAGTACTAAGTACTTGGTAGTTACTCTGTTGTAAAATAAAATACTCCCTTATTATTAGTAGTATTGTTTGACCTTGTGCTTTGTAGCCTGTAAAATTGTAGCAAAATACAGCAGACTGTTGATTATATCAGAACCCAAACCATGAACTCTCACGCTCTGCAATCTCTCCTCCACAGTGAATGAGTACACAGCAGCAGGAGGGGCCATGTGAGGACAGCTTTACAAACCCAGAGAACACGGTGTTCCTCTACTGAGCACGACTAAGTGGGTGGAGGGGTGTGTGTATGTGTGCACATGATTTAGGGTAAGGAGATAAGGACAATTTTCCTGTTTAATTCCTTAATATTGTACCACTTCCTGTTGGAATGAACTGATGACTTGCAGTAAATTAGCACAAGATGGTTAACAAATAGACAGATAAATGTTTCATTTACCTTTAGGGGTGTCAGGCATATCTGGTGTCATGGCTAAGAGAGGCCTGTGTCAGTACTACAGATTTTATAACCTGTGAGATGAAATAAAGAGGAAAGAGTGGGCAGGCTGAGCGTGTGGTAATGTGAGTGTATGTATTTGTGTGTGTGAGAGTGAGAGAGCGCAATAGAGAGCAATAGAGTAGGTGGTGGTAGGCTGGTGGTGCCCAAAGCTCTGAGAGGTAACCAGGCAGACAGACTTTGAGTTCAGACTGTGTGTGGGCGTCTTACAGTGGGTGTTGCTGTAGTGTGACCTCTCTCTGGGCTTCCTCTCTCTCTCTCGCTCTCTCTTTCTCTCTCTCTCTCTCTCTCTCGATCTGTGTGGGGGCGACACCGGCTGGCATTGGCACATACACACACACTGCCATTTATACTGGAAGAGCAAAAAAGAAGTCTTTATCAAAATCAAAATGCCTCATTAAAATTTTTCATTCCATTTCTTTCTTTCTTTCTTTCGTTCTTTCGTTCTTTCTTTCTTTCTTTCTTCCACTTGCTTGCTCACCCCATGGGTCCACAACCCAACAATTAACCAGTAACTTCAAAACATCTTACAAAGAACTGATTTTTTTTCCAAATTTCTAAAGTTTTCAAAACTTGTCTGTGACCAGATCAAATTTTAAGGCACACTTTCAAAAGCTTTCAAAAACCCAGTAAGAAAGTGAAAAAAGGAAGATGTATGTTGAAACATGTTGCACTGAATTCCATTTGAAATCACACCAAGGCCTCATGTTTCATTCTGTAAGCTTTAAAGGAGAGCTGGGCGCCAGATAAGCATCAATATTTATCAGAGGTATTTAAATTCCTCTTTTTGTCTGTTACGTGAGACCAGAGACAGATGTGCCTGCAACTGACATGAAAGCAAAGATGATAATTAGTGTTTTTGATAAGCACTCATAGGGAAATTATTCCTGTACAAGTGGCAACAGAGATCTCGCACTGTGCTTCATTGTCATTCCTATCTAGTGTGTGTTATGTGTTGTGTCTGCTGATAGTGTCTCTATCTATCATAAATTATAAAATTCAAAGGGAGGGTATGCATGAAACCTCTCCCTCCCACCATCCTTCCTCTCTCCCTCACACACAAACCACACACACACACACATACACACACCCCAGCAGAAAGTGTTTAGCTGTTTCCACTGCGTCTCTCTCTCTCTTCTCTTCCACGTGGCCTCTTCAGTGTCAACAGGTTCACACACACAGTCTGTTTTTGCAACGGATCTCAAGTGATCTCTCACAGTTTAACCAACAACACCGATTTCAATAGTCATGTTGCGTCAACTTTTATATTTATGGCAATTTGACATACATCTCATACCCATTAACAAACTTTAAATTAAGGCTATGTGAAAACAGTGTGTCATAAAAGCAGCAGTCCATCAGTGAACAGGGCCTTTTGTTTTTTGTAGTGGAACGCGTGACCTGACTCTATCCTCCTGACCCAGCTTGGTGTGGTATGAGCTGTGTACAATGGAGCTCAATCTGTGCAGTGCACAAACCAGCACAGCTCATTAAAGCCGCAGCCCAGTCACGAGATCCTGCAGTAACGTTCACACTACGCACACATGGTAGCATGCCTCCCCCACACTGTCTCCCACTCTCCGTCTCTGTCTCTAACAATGCACTAGAGACATACTCACTCAAATAACACAGGCTACTGTACCCAAGGAGGCACACACACACTCATGAGTACAAAAGGTCTTATGGCATGCAAATGATGACCTTATCCTTCACTGATTCACATTCATTCACATTCAGTACACATTTTGTATGAATTTAGTCCTAGGCTAACATCAAACAAAATTTGCACTGCATTCACCATAGACTAAAGAGTATAGCAGGCAGCTGTTTAGATGAAAGCTCCATGTGAACTCAATTTAACTTGTGTCATTTTAGAGCCTTTGCTATATGCAAGGCCAGTTGTAATTGCAATGAAAACACTAACCCCACCCCATCTGCTAAAACCACATGTACTTTGGGGGTTATTTTAGAGCTGAGTAGCTCTTCTTAAGCTGTGAATAAAAGTCATTTCTGGGCCAGAAAATTTTAAACAGAAGCCTGAAATAAAACTAGCAAGACTGAATGACAATGTTGTGAATTGCAGTTTTGTCAATGACTCTTTATTATATGATTATTCCAGGTTTTATTACAGGCTTAAAAGCATTGTTTAAAATTTTCCAAACTGCACTATTAAGGGTGACTCCTATTTATGACAGCTTGTTGTCTCGGTTGCACTGTACACCCCCTTAAGGAAAATTCCCATTGCAATTCATGGGTCACCATGGGAACTCCATGTAAACTCATAGGACCTTCCTGAAGTGGGATTTATATGAGGTGCCATGAAAATTTATGATATTCCCATTCCCACAACTTTGAAAGTTCCCCAAAACCAAAATAATAATAATACCTGTAGGATGTCATGGAATTCCCATAAACACCAATTAAACCTTGAACATGAAACTCCAAATGCAATGACAGTTCAAAATAAGGCACTAACTGAATCTTCAATGTTGTCAGTTTGGCTTTGGATTACAGATGGAAATACTATGGGAATTTTCCCTAAGTGTTACAATACTCACATAAAACTATGGGTTATTATGAACTTGAAAATATCTAGTCTTTGTATGTATATATTAGGTATGTAATGCAATGCCTCTATCTGTATCTGTTTAGTGTTCAGGATATTTGTATTGAAGTGGGCGTCACCTAGACCAGAAGGGGTTTTGTTGTTTAAAAAAATAAAATAAAAATGACGTATGCAGTTTTTCTTTTTCTATGTTCTTGCTCATAATATTTTCTAACAAATTTAGTGTGGTTCCCAAAATATACACAAAGCCTATTTTATACCCCCATGACCCTGATCAGGCAGGTACTAAGGATGAATGAATAACGTAAACATATAGTTCATGTTGGTGATGCACATTTACAGCATTTCACAGACACCTTTATTCAAAGCAACTTACATTGATCTCATTTATACAATGGCGCTATAGAGATTTAAGGGCCTTGTTTAAGGGCCCAGCAATAGCAGCTTGGTGGTGTTGGGATTTGAACTTACAACCTTCTGCTCAGCAACTTAATATGGTACCCCTGAGCTACCATAGTCGCTATTAGCGAATGTTGTTTGTTTTTTTGTCCCACAAGCTTCATACCTCACTGCTTGGTCATGCCCACAAGCTTCATATCTGCCCCTTGATTCACATGAAAGAAAAATCCTCCTTCTCTTGCAACTCTTTTGTTGCGTCCCACAGGATGCACACCTCTAGTCTCAACCAGATACAAATACATCATGTCACCTACTCATATCTGTATTTGTATTAGTTTTAAACACATTATCTCTTAAATTCAAATAGTGCATATGTACAATAAAGTCTTTAATGCTGACATGTCATAAGCACTCTCAGCCTCAAGGTAGCCTCCCACTATCAGCAGTATATTACATCAGAAGTGACTTCAGTGCTACGGAAACCTTTGTTATGTCTATATTAGTGATTATAAGGATAAGACTGGCCACATAAAGCTCTTATAAAACACTTAATAAGGAAGAGGTGATGGTGAGGTCGCGCTGTCTTAAGCCGATTACAATAATGACAATTGAGTAATTCCCTGTCTCTCTTGAACCTTGAGGTAAAATACTGTTAAAACATTGGACTGCTGCCTTACAAAGTATAAATGCAGCATTCCAGGAAACCACAGACAATGACTGATGTTCTTGTTTCTGTGTATTCTTATGTGTGTCATTTTTTTAAACATGGTGTTTGGTAACATGAGTGCATTAAGTTCCTGTTATTCTTGTTCTTCTACTAAATTCTGAGTTAGCATATTAACATGCAAAACAAGTAATAAAATCCAAGTTTCCACATGAAGGCCCTTGTGCAAACGCAAGGATGCATTACAGAACAAAGATACTATACTGTACTATATCATTTAGCTTAGGGTCTTAAATTCCAATCCATCCATGCTTTCCATATGCATGTATGGAATGTGGGTTTATGTGCACAATATGACAATAAACAAGAGTTTATTGTCAGCTGCTGAGCCACAGGGCAGTTGTGAGACAGGTGAACTGTAAGACAGCTGCTGAGTGTAATTTGTAGCTGTCAGGGTTGAACTGAAATACTACCAGATTATGGATCAAAATACATAGGGTGTATACTGTCTATTTTCGCTCCATGTGTTCAATTATGCGAGCAAGCAGACAGTCTAATCTGGGCTCTTATATTGACTGAAACCACAGCTTGTCATAGATCAAATTACACTGAGGATAATGACACGCACATACACATAGGACAACATACACATAAACACCCACACACTCTGTCATACTTTCATACAATAAAGAGAAGGCACAGACAACAGTGTTAACAACAAACTAATCTTGTTTTTTTTCCTGTTTCCTCTTACTATTTACATCAGTACCTAATGTGCAAATTAATAATTTAGTGTAAAATTGTCAAATGAATATAAAATCATATTTTACAATTCTAAGACGGTGCAAGTTCATGATTCTTTCACATAGAAAGGAACAGGAGGGCACATAGAAGGAAAGAGCAAGGAAACCCAGTGGGGAGAATAAAGGGTCCAGGAGAGACGGACACACTGAGCATTAGACTGTGCAGGGTTATTCAGTATTACAACACACACTAGAAAGTAGTGAGTAATGCTCTCATATTCTTCACTTGCCTGAAGAAGAGAAGCACTAGGAGAGGACTTCACTTTGTCCATGCTCACACAGAGGTTAGCAATAATGTCAGGCCTTCTGGTGCTTCGAATGGCAGAGGAATGAAGGCCTTCTCAGTACACAAAACAAGTTTTAGATTTACAAGAAGCCTGTGATGATGTGGCTATTTGCCGTAATATATAACATACATAAGACCTTTGTTGCTGTTAGTTATGTCTTGTTAACAGTGGCAGCTCATCCATAGTGTCAGGTGGGGCAGAGTCCAGCCAAATATATCTGTCACATTTTAATCTTGCAATACTAATGACTTATTTGGAGTGACCAACAATTTAAAATAATTATGCTTTTGATATATACAAGCTGATGTTCCATTAATTTGCTCACCTTTCTAGATTTGATGCAATATTGGAGCAGTGTGCTCATTGCCTCATTTAGCTCCATAGAGTTATTACTGCAAATAGTGGCCAAAAATGGAAACTACCATAAGTACAAACTGAGACCTATTGGGGCAGCAATCACTCTGCCCCATGTTTACTCCATGAACGCATTGTTTATGAGTGGGGGGAGAGCAGTGGACAGGACAATTAATGATATTACCCCTTCTATGTTAATTAATGATATTACCCCATCTCACTCTGTGAAAATGGCTACAGGAACTACACCTGCTGTATCAAAGTTGAATGTCTTAAAAAATTTCATTTGAACGTAAGTTATTAAAATGAACACTGCCATCTTTTAGTCCATAGTTTCAGTCCTTTCCCTGATTAGAAAGTTTAATCTAAAATTTTATCTAGCTGTCTACATAACTAGCTAGGTTGTTGTTAATGTGTCTTTGGAAAGGAATTATCAGCAAACTATCATAACCATACTTAGATTGTTCAAGTTCATTCATATCTTGTCGACTCTCATTTGCCTATTATGGGGTTACTCTAAAAAATTGCTTGATAATAGCTTATAGTCAAGTGTGATTTAATTTTGTTTGAGGCTATGTTGTTATTAATGTTGTTCTGCCCCACCAAAATCCATGGTCACAAGCCACTCTTGCTTGTTAATTAAATTTGAAATCCAACTTAGTTCTAATCTGCTGAAAATGATCTTAAACTTGGAATTTAGTGATTCAATTTGGGAATTATACTACTATAGAAATTTAACACAATACCTGAGAATTTCAAATATAGGGGAATGTTTTTGGCACAGACTTTTTAGGGAAACTGTTGATAGACTGGCATATGTGTGCTTGTGGGTTACAGAACAAATGATGAGCAACAGCCAGTACCTACACCACACCAATGGGTAACCAACATTGACAAAAATCAGTTCCAGTTGCTTTCACTTTTAGTCCACTACACTATAAAGGTGTATAAAGGTTTGTATTCCATTATATTGTTACTCTTGCATTGTATAAATTTGTCACTAGTAGTAGTAGTTTATTTTACAGAAGCCATTTGCTACCAAGAATGTGATGTATTGCAGAACACAGATAGGAATAAATGGCACTGTACTGCATCAGATGGTATTGAGGACAGTTTAAATGGAATGCAAACCGATGTACACAAGGTTCAGGCATGTGCTGCATGATCAAAAGCATGTTACATACCCTGCAGCACGCTTTGGTCTGCCACAAATTAAATTTCAGTACAATCTTCTTACATCCAGGAAGATAAAATCACACTCATTTCTGCACAAAGACAATACACTATGGCTGACGTTAAGAATGCATAGATAAAAAGGGGAGGGACTGTACTCATTACCAAACTTATTGCTTTTTAAAAACTTCCATGTTTATCAGTGGTTGTTCCTCCCATTTCAATTATTTCCAAAGCAGAAAGATGTTACTTGCTATCGAGATATTGATTGAAGTATTGCATTCAAATGAGTTACCCATTAGCTTTTGGAGAGCTCAGAGGAGGCTGACATATGCTTTTACATCTCTTTCAGCTAGTACTAGAAATTTTATATTACAGACTGAGCAAAATGCACAGACATGAGCTTTTACTCTAGAACAAGTAAAAGAATGTAAATTTGGACAAAAGACAAACTGACAAATAAAATGACAGCACAATCTCTGGCCAAAGCTGTAAACTGCAGTGTCTTTTTGCTATTGAGAGAAAAGTAACAAGATTACAAGGAGATCATTCTTAAATAGATTAGAAAACGGTATGCCAGTATTTGTCTATTACTCGCATAGTGCAGAGGGTGATGATGTCACTGCTGTCTTTTAATCACACACACATCAGGGTTGAACTGCATGTGTGTGTATAAGTGGGGCTATCCAGGCCGGTGTCCTTTGCCCTCCCTTTCCCTGCGTTTCAGCTCCTCTCTGTAGCAATAGGAGCAGTAGTTCTCTGTCTCTGGCCTGCCATAAAAAGAGCAATTCTCCCTCTTGCAGCGCTTCTGCTGAAAGCAGTACATGTGGCAGGTTCCACTGCGGATCTTGGATTTATCATGGTTAAGCCAGGAGTGGGGAGTGAGTTCCTCATCTGCAAACTCCAGACTGTCCCGAATATGGCTTGCATTAAAGCCATTGGTGTAGGTGTGGGATTTGTGCTCACCGGCCATGCTGTATGGCAGGGAATCTCCACCATGGATGGCACGAATCCCAGACATGCGTGCTGGACTATAGCTCTGAGAGGACAGTGAGCGGTTCTGTTGTGGATACGTGGCACACGTTTTCAGCGTCCCCACTGGATTTTTATAGGGCTCGTCCTGGTAGCTGGAGGACTGCGTGTTGCTATCTCGCAAGTGGATGACGCTGTGCCTCTGGATGGGCGGTGTATGGCTATAATGGGCAGACACCGGGATGGGTTCCTGTCGCTTAGCACCTTGACTGGGGGAGGAGAAGGGGACGGGTGACATGGACGAGCATGGGACTGAAGTAGGGTTGGAATTAGGGATGGGAATTGGGGAAGCAGCGAGCGTAGGGCTATTCCTTCCCTGGCCCTTTAGTGTATGGATATGGCTGGGATGCAGAACAGGTGAGCAACTCTCGGGGGGAGAGCTGTCCGAGCGCTCTCTCTGGAATGTGCTCTCCTGTTCAGGCTTCTTGAGGGTGCCGTTGGTCTGGGGTTTTTTCTCAGCCTCAGCTTTCCTCTTTTGTTCCTGCTCAGTGCTGAAGCGCTCCTGTGCACTGCTCAAGTAGTAGCTGATCATCTCTTCATGGAATTGATGCCTGTGGCTGGTCAGCAATAGACCAGCAAAGATGAACTTACGCTCACCCTGCATGGCTGCACGAAGGATGTTCAGGCTCAGCTTGACATCTGTGCTGTACTTCCAGTTGTCCAGAGTCCGCTCATCTGGGGTTTTGCCTGAACTACCCTGCCTTTCACCAGAGGAGTTACCTGAAGCTCTGTCAGTAGGAGATGGGCTGGTTGCTTTCTCAGAGGATGACGTGCTTGTAGACTGGCCCGACTCCTCTTTGCTCCCTTTGCGTGTTTTGGAGTCCTTCTTTTTGGGCTTATGTTCACTGCTCTCCAAAGCACGGCCGTTTGTTATGGTGGACCTGCTGATTTTGCCATGTACCAGACCGCCCAGGCCACCCATGTTCTTCTTCAACTTGATGCCAAGAGTCTTGCTAAAGCTGCCCAGCTTGTTGGCTACTGAGTCAGCACGAGCTTTATCTTTCTCCTTGTGCTGCTTGTCCTTGTCTTTCTCTTTGCTAGTCTTGCCATTGTTGAGGTTGGAATTGCTGCACACAGAGTCACGGTCCGAGTCCATGGATTCTGCCAGAGACTGCACATCTTCACCTGCTGATGCAGTCGGTGACTCAGGTTGAGCAAGGGGAGCCTATAATATCAGAGAGAGAGCGGAATCAAAACACACTTTCTGTAACCCTGCATATCAACCATGGAAATGGAGCAGGCCAGTAATTTTAAAGGATTAATTTTTTACGCACTCGTGTCTCTGATGGTATTCGAATCCACGTTACATTCATATAACTGTGCAGGAGGTTTAGCTTCGCTTCCAATGAGAGGATAAGGCTAAAACAAAAAAAAGAGAAAGGATAGTGTAGGTCAACACACTTTTACACACCACACATGACTTTCATCAAAAGAATGTTGAATATTTTCTCCTCTGAATGGACAGAAGTGCTTCAAGGCAAATTATGCAATTCAGAAGAATCTAAATAATTGCTTGAATTTAGCCATTTATAGATTATACAGTAGTACAGTAGTTACAGTAAATTAATTAGCCTGAAAAATTTAACAATTGGTTCAAATTATACCTCAGTTCCAAGCAATGCAAGAACTGTAAATCACACAACCACAAGATATACAATATATAAGCTTATGTGCTTATTCCCGAACAGCAGAGACTTTAACTATGCATGGTGGCTGACGTTCCCTTGTCTCTCTACTGGAATTCTGATGACCAGATTTTGTCCAGTGAAATCCCCTACGTAGGGGATAGCACAAACAGAGCTCCCCATCTTTTAAGCACTGGGTAACAGAGTGAGCCAAGCAGCAGAGCCCTTAAGCCCCTTGGAAAGCATGGGTCAGATAAATGAAAGGTATTGAAGGATCTTACTTGGCCAGTTTGGCGTTGTCGTTGTCGTCCCTCCCCCACTCCCAGTCTCTGCCTGGGTCCACCGCAAAGTGCAGGGCTAAAAGCTTGTGCTCGGAGTCTGTCAAAGGGATGATGGCTGTGACAGAGAGAGGAATTGCAGCCTTAGAAGGAAAGTTTGTCAAAAGTACAGTAATGAAACAGATACGGCAGGCAACTGGGGGACTGTCTTTACAGACAGGGTACAAACACATGCGCACTGGTTGTATTGTGCGTCACTTCCTTTAAAATCTCTGACTCCTGTGCCACCTAACTCGCTCATTTTCTTCTTTTGCTTTCCTGGGGCATTTCCCATCAGGTCCAGTAGACACACATTCAAACGAGGAAAGAAATACTGTGAAATTGATTTTATTGAGTGAAAAGAGCAGAGAGATTAAGATAAGGAAGTTAATCACAGAGATGTAGAGATGTTTTAATAGAGTTCCAAAGAGACAGAAATTGGGACTTGTGAGAAATACACAATGTTCAGGAACAGGACATTCCAGTCCCTGTTTTCACACATACACACACATACTCTCTCTCTCGTTTTCTTTTCTCTCACAGTAGCTCTGGCATTTGCCAAATGAGTGCTTGGCTGGTTTCATAGTGTACCAGTAATGAGTGAACACACTGCCTCTGACTCATCTAAACAACACTATGGGTGTAATCTTTCATTTGGTGAAAGACACGTGAAAGACGGAGTACACGCGTGTGAGACAGAGACAAACAGATAGACCTAGGTGTGTCAAGGTGTGAGGGCTGAAGTAAAACAAATATTCATGTACAGTAGCAAAAGACACATCTACTTCACTCTTATTGAACTCTTAGTCAGGTCGCAGGCACAGTTTTGACTTGAACCCTATAGTGAGACTGTAACGACTCAATGCTGAGTTCTGACATGCAAATAATTCTTAAGATTTTAAATGTACAAACTCCAGATCAGTATATAAAAGTTACAGCAGTGATAACAGTTATTATATTAACAGTGTGGACCATAAATAAGCAATTAATAAGTCTGCTTACAATAACTTTGTTATTGGCTAACACAAGGGATCGCATCATTAATGCAAGAAAATCTATTTTCACACACTGTGACCTATAAACTGAGGCTGACAGATACAGATATATGATGATATGACAGATAAAGATATAAGATGATATGGATAATCTCTGACATATTTGGGGTGTTCTGCACATCAAAATAATCATTTTTGCCTGTGGCTCTCTAGTACCACTCCAAGTGGCAGTGGTCCAGGACATGAGAGCAAGCGAAGGCAGGTTGTACAAGAGACAGCACACGCTGTATAAAATGACACACACATACACAAATAATGCACACAAACAAAAATGACGGCATATATGCTCCCAAACTCCAAAACAAAGACGTGTTTCAAAGCACACACCCACTTTCCTCACATAACTTCCACCAGAACAGGGTAAGACAGCGGACATGGGGTCATGGCCCCCCACACAGCTTCAGTCTGTACTGCGTTTCCATTTGATCCCACTCCAGAAGCAAACACCAGCTCTGCCAGTTCTGCAGCAGGGGACCCCAGTGTAACATACTGTATGCACAGAACGTGCTGGTAGCTGTAGTGAGCTGTCCTCGACTTACCTCGCCCGACTGCATATGAACTTTGATGTCATTGAGCTGCCAATATGTTAAAATGAGAGTTTCCTGAAATATTAGCAGCCATGAGACGGGACAGACAAAGTGACAAGAAATGGAAAAAAGGAATGAGGATTTAGAGCAGATTTAATTCAATGATGACTGACCAGCATCAGTGGGCTTCCGATACAGTGGAAGTGGTGAGAGGTGGATAGATTATATAAACAGAAGTTGCTGACAGATGACATGCTTATGGGCTTTGGCACCCGATATTAAACAGCAACTTTCAATTCCTGCGGTTCCCTGGTACAGGATGACGTATGGTGCGTGTGTCTCTCTGCGCAGCGTGGCACTGCTTGTGGAAAATTTAGGAAGTGTTTATAAAGATTTGGAGTGCAGATGTGTCATAAGAAGTATGTGTAACATAATCCTATTGAAAACAACTCAACGCTCAAAGCCATTATTTTTAAATACACTCCTTCTAGTGGATTATATTAATCACCGCATATGTGCACAATTTTATTTCAGCTTTCTTTGGCCTGCATTGTTTGACTGATGGGATTATTCTGATGTGAATATAACCTGAATATAAGTTTTTATCTTGGACGCATATATTCCACCATGTAAATCTCTAGTGCCACACAAAATGTTCTTTTTTTTTTACCTTCACACACACACTGTATACAAAATCCCTGCTGTCAAGCATTAGCCTCATTGCTCAGTGCAAGCAACCTGGATGTGTTGAACAGGAAGTGTCATAAAAGCGTAGGCCAAAATGCTCCCCTTTATAGGAGGATCATTTTAAGGGCCAATCTTCGATGCCAAGGAAAGCCTGCAGGTCTTTTAAAAATGGGTCTCGAAATAGCAGCTGAGGTTTGGTGTGGGTGGACTCCACTCGTTCAGAGTCTACAGCACAGGCTACCACACACGACACTGGCAGATTAAAGCAAGACTAGGGCAGGCTTACACAGGGACACCATTCAGCTCCAGAAAGAGGGAAGAAGGGTGTCTATATTACAGCCGGATACACCTGAGAGCATAAACACCCATAAGCAAGATGAAGACCCGAAATGAGCATAGGTGCAAAAACAAGAGGTGCAAGATTAACATTCCACTGAGCTGGTGCATCCACAGCCGTGTAAATGGAATGTGTGTGAATGTGAAGGGGAAGGCAAGGAGGGGGGGCTATCACACATGCTCAGAGATGAACGGAGTCTCAGTGTTCTTGGGGAAGCTGCTGGCACCTGAACACACAGTGGATGGACAGATGCTGGCTGGCACGCCTAAGCGGAAGAAACAGGATGGAGGGAGAGAAGAAAAGATCATCAGGCCAGGCCAGAAGGAAAGACACAATACAGCTTCCACACAAGAGGAGAGACAAAAAAAGAGCAGGCTATTGTACTGACTTGTTAGCTTGGGTTCATGTGATGTCCAATTAACAATGGAAGACAAACTCTGAGAGAGAAAGCAAGTAAAAAGTAAGAATAAATATGGGAGAAATGAGTCAGAGGAGTCAATGGAAGAAGCTCAGGTTCCATGCGTGTGCTTAAGTGTGTGTGGATTCTGGGAGTGTGGGGCCTCACGGCTATGTCTGCATTGTTACAGCTACACGTGACCTCATTCAACTCAGAGAATAGTGGTCTCTCCTGCAATAAACAGCAAAACTAACACCCACCGACTGTTTCATTTTCTGCCTGCGTCTACCCTGTCAAGCTCACACTACTCCATTGATTTCTCCCACTCAAGAGGTATCAGTTTCTCACAAGTCTCACACCACATACATATAGAGGTGCAATAATAATAAGGTACTGTGAGATGGCATCAGTTCAGAAGGCTACTATGGCAGGAGGCTCCTTCATCCTGGAGCAGTGCAACTGCACAGAATTCCTCTAATTTCAAGCTTAAAATCCATCTGACATACAGGATCACCAGGGCACTGATGGCACAAAAAAGCTGCTTCATGCAACACTGCGAGACACTGCCATCTACTGGACAGTTATCAAGCAAAGTGACTGCATTCAGGAAAAAGTCTGAAGTCAGGAAATCTCTTACACACTCGCACGCACGCACACACGCACACACGCGCGCACACACACACACACACACACACACACACACACACACACACACACACACACACATATATATACATACAAC
>JAQQZR010000012.1:11892335-11909662 GCA_030068235.1 Notoglanidium macrostoma
GCCATCTCAGGGAGTTTTTCCTTGCCGCCGTCGCCACAGGCTTGCTCATTCAGGGTATATATAGATAAATGTATAGATTCATAAGTTTATATTCAGAATTTATATACTTTAGTGAAGCTGCTTTGAGAAATGTCTGTTCTTAAAAGTGCTATACAAATAAAATTGAATTAAGCAGTTAAAAATGCCCAAGAAAGAAATCTTTTCAATAAGTTCGCATGTTTCGACACAAAAGGGGACTGCATAAAAAAAGCACATGATAGATCGCTGCAAAGTATGTTGTTGAATCGGTTATGCTTTAAGGATGTTTTTGGTTGTTGGTTTAGGGGCTCTTGTGAAGTCTGATGGCATCATGAATTCTACATCATGAAAACCTTTCAAAATTTCAGATTTCAGCTAAAAACCTGGTTGCCTCTGCCGGGAGATTCAGACCTGGGCATAGCTACAGCTTTCAACTAGAACAACTTTCAAAGTAGATCAACTTTCTTATCTACACAGACATGGTTAAAGAAAATGTTTCTGGTTCTGAAACCCTACTCAAAGCCTGTGGTTTGAAGTGAAGTCCACATGCACAAACCTAAGACTATAAAGGCAAGTAAGATGTTCTGCATGGGGTCAGTGAGTTGGCCAAAGATAGACAGAGTGAGAGGAAAGCCAGCACTGGTAAATCAGATTCACTGGGTCTAATGAACTTCTTCCTTTTTAAATATATTTATTCCATATTTTGAAATCTCTTCCACCAGCCCTTCTTTATCTAACATATCTAACTATTTAGCAATGTGGCTGTTAACAATAAATAGTCTGCTCCAAAATGTCCACCCTTCAAAAGAATGAAAAAGGAATATATAACACCGGCATTAACAAAATAAAAAAAAAAAGTCACTGCCAATCAAAAGGATTTGAACACCCCGTATTATCATTTTTGGTTCAATGTTAAGAAATGGGTTCAAATGGTTGAACATTGAAGTCTCTGGATTTGAACCCTAGGAAAAAAAGTGGAAATGAAATATTCTCCCTGAAGGAAGGTTCATGATCCTTTACAACCATCTCCAACCTTGTTAGACATTACATGAAGAGACTCGGTGCTGTTGCGTTAATATAAAATTATAAAATAGCACACATTCTTTTTTGCATATTTTGAATGAAAGGTGCCAATAATTCTGGTAAAAGATCTGTTCCTATGATATCAGCTTTACATCAGCACATTGTCAGCTAGAATAATGAATTAAAATTCTTCATCATTCAGATAACAAATGACTTTGGAGGGACATTTTCAATTTTTCTTCCTTCTTTTTAAGTTTGTGAAACAGAAAAATAAAGAACATGGTCACATGGAAATCTTTTAAAGTACTGTGCAGAGTTTATCCTTATCCTGGAGATAGGCAACCTAAATATTACATAAACTGGGTGATTATGGCTTATTATTTGAGTACCAGAGGATTAAAACCATGTGACTGTAATGCTGCCATAATACTGTCATTATTTTAGAAAACCATTTAAATGCAAAATCACTTTCAGCAGGAGAAGATTTGTTGTCAGTCAACTGCATCTTTCAGCAAGGACACTGACCTCTTTAGAAGGTTGCATCTAGTCAAAAAAAGATCTATCCTGCTCCATTTTACTTTTTTCCTCTCTCGCTCTCTCTCTCTCTTTACTTCTCAATGCTTCTCCATGCTGACTGAGGTCTGAAGGAATGTCTCCTGAATAATTGATTGCAGGTAATTAGATCTCAGATCCACATTATTCATTGGGGATGACACCGGGCTTGATCTTATTTTCTGCTCCTGAATCATGCTCTCTAATTTGAACAGAAGCAATGTAGCACTATGCTCGAACCTCCTACCCCTCAACCCCACCCAGCATGTGCCTATCTGACAGATTGGAGCACTCTTAGACATATAATGCTGCTGTCTAGGGTTTGCTAGATTATTATCCCTAGCTTCATCATTCAGTTATAGTGCACTTTATCCATCATGCACGTCTGTGAGACTGGTACATCTCTGTCTGAGTGCTCTCTGTAATCTAATGATCATTTTACTTCCAAAATTGATTTTGTACATTGCTGTGATTGATTTGTCTTCAAAATCATGAAGTAGGAAAGTATACATATCTGAGGGAGTGCCCACTGTCCTTTATATTAAGCCAAATGTCTGGATAAGTTCTTATATTGTGGAAAGGGAATATAAAAAGAAACATGGTTTCATGGCAGTAAATAATGACTCAGCATATTTCTGCACAGACATGGACAGCAAACAAAAGATTACAAAAGACTGATTTCAAATAAAGTCTGCTTGTATTGCTTTGTAAAATTCCCCTCTTTTTGAGCATGCACTTAATGCATATTTAGAATTTTTTAATGATGTTAATCTCTAACTAATACTTTATTAATTATAGCTGGCAAAAAAAGGTCACTGCAATAATTTGTTAAGAATATATAGGCTTGATTTTCAGAGTAAACTCTTGTATCTCTACTATTGATATTATTATATCATCAATCAAACTACTATATTTATTATTACCCGTAAGCTTTCATTGCAAAAAAAGTGTGTTCTATGCTAATGTTCCATTCCACGGGTCCCGTTTTTAAAGGATGATTAGCTACCTTGCTCAAATATGGCATACTGTATGTCTTATCACTGACTCTTACTCTGCATTCACTCTCTCTGTTTGGTATTCTCTATATAGCTTTTGATCATTCGGTTCATTGTTTCTTTTCTTTTTTTTGAAAAATCTAAAAATTGTCAAAGCAAATGTAACTGTGAACATAACTATGCCAGAAACTATAACCTAGCAAGTGCCACAAATAAAAAAAATGTGAGCTGAATGAAATTTGTTAAAGAAATGCTTACTTGTGCTCTGTGTCCCTCAGCTGCTTACCTTGCTCTCTTTGCTGGTCTCTCTGCTCCATAGAAACCAGGGCAGAGAAGTGAGCCTGGTCATATGCCAGAACAAGCGGAGAGCAGTGGCATCGGTTGGGTGGCACCTCTAGGGGCAGGTAGAGGCCTCCAAAGGGGATGGGTGCAAAAGCTGTAAAGAAAAATGAGGTATAAAATTGTGGTAGGCACGCATTTTAGCTGAGAGAAGTGGGAAGTTGTAGAGAAAAATAATAGGTTTTTGAGTGCCAGGGAGATGTGCAGTGTCTTAGTGTGTCTGTGTGCTGGCACCTTCTCCTCCAGAGTCTCGGAGCATGGTGTCAGCCACCACCACGATGGGCCTCCTCAGCACATGAGCCAACACAAACACATGGAACTCCTCCAGACTCTCATAGACAGGGTCCTCTGAATTATCCACACTGCAGAACAAAGCCACAGAAAATTCTGCTACTCATTGTTCCATAATATATCATTCTGACTTTAATTTATTCAGGTTTCTTTTTTATATGGTCAAGTCCAGAATTATTGGCACCGTTCATGAAAATAAGCAGACTTCAATATATAAAATTAATAATATGCAATGAGTGATCTTTGGGCTCTTGTGTTCAATTGACAGCAATTTATGGCAACCTTCGCACACTTTCAAAAATGTAAAATGTTTTATTATGGCCCTACTTGATATTTTTAACTGCTTGTGTGTGTTTATATATCCAACACGTGCAGGTCAATAACCATCTGTCTCTTTTGTGTTGAAAGTTTTTTCCATGGTCATGGATTACAAAGGAATTTTACAACCTCATATCTATACCCTAGGAAAGCAAAACATGGTTAGGTACAGATGGATGGGGTTTAGATAACCAATAATTAAAGGGTGCCAATAATTCAACAGTTGACGCTATCTTACAGACTGCTCTTTGAGTAAAGAAAGAAAAATGCACTTGCAAGAAAGATGCATGTGCAAACCCCAAAGTTGCCTCATGTTGGTAGTTCTTGATCAAACTAGAGGCCAAAGCAGGCTTCCACTTGAAACAGCACAATTTCACATACTCCTCTTTCATCCTGTGCTGACTGGACATCTTTACAAGAGGTTATCCCTGACATCTAACATCAGCTGTAACATTTAAAAAAGAATAAAAGGCTCTAAGCTTAGCTACAAAAGCTGCATCTGTGTATACCATAATGAGAAGTGAAGAGAGGGAGGAGGAGGATGGGCAGGTGAGAGAGCAAATACAAGAGAGAGAATAGACATACAGCCCCCGTTTGCACCCTTATGGGAATTTAGCTAAATTAAGTCCTCCCTCACTTCCACAAGCATTCTTAACTAAACACTCATATACACACGGACACCCAGAGCAGCACTGCCAAACTCTAATGAAGAGTCTTTTAATAAGCAAATCCCCGATCATCCAATTTACACACATTGCTCTCCAGGCTGGTATTTGTGCTGTCCTGATTAATAATCATCACACTGCACAATTCATCACTCATTTAACTGTACTTATTGCCTTTCATATTTGCAGAAGTAGCTTAAGCTGTTTTAACAAGTTTGTGTGTTTTATATGTTTGATTAGTGCCATAATGGAAACAAGCAATTATACTAACTGATAGAAGAGAAGAAAAGTAGCATTTGTGTGATGTCTTTGGGTATTGTTATTAAGACAATAAAATTAAATGCTTAAAACATGAACCAGATTTCACACAGCATATCATACAGGCTTGCATGTAATCCTGATCAAGAATCCATAAATGCAGAAGCCACTTTTAATACAGCATCAATAAAGATTTTACATAACATTTATCCATCAACTAAGATGTTCATGTTCTTTGTTTGAGCATGCAGCATTTTTAAAGTGTCAATCATTCCGAGTTGCGTGATCAGTGAAGGTTAACCCTCCGAAGTCACTGGAGATAACAAGATGCAGTTTTGTAAATTCTATGCAGAATTCTATCCACAGCGTTTTTTGCACTTGTACTTTGAAGTTGGATCTAATGCAATCTAATCTAATCTTATTAATTATATGTGTGTGTGTGTATATGTGTGTGTGGGTTTCAGGGATTGATTCTCGTTTTTATTCTCTAACAAATAAATGTGTACATTTCTATAGACTTTATTGAACATTTTGTTCATTCAACTGAAAAAAAAAGTTAATCAGATTTATAGATGAGTTGGTGCTGAATGACTAAAGAAAATTCTAGTGTGCTAAATAACAGAAAAAGTGAACACATAAGGCCAAAAAAAAAAAATTATAAGCATAATTATAAGCATTTTAAAGATATAAGGGACTATAATAACGATACAAGTCGCACGTTACAGTGCCCTACCCTGCCACATTAAGTGCTCAATAATGACAATGAAGTGAAATGAGTCTCCAGGAAGAAGGAGCTGATTATATTATATTATATTATATCAGGAGCACATAAACGTGTCCAGAGTACTTTATACTTTAGAAGCAGGCTCAAACAGAAAGCATAGACCTGAGCTGCGCATATCATTGTGTTTCATCAGAGCGTGTAGATTTCACAACACAAACAAAGTGAAACCGCACTGTGCTCACACGCACGGCACAGTTTCCACTCTGTTACCTTATGACCTTATGTAAACTCTGCTCTTCAACATAAATTTAGGTCCAGAATTGCAGCAAAACAAAACACATCTGCTTCAAACAAGGACTGAAATCAATGGAAAATTGCAATCTGTTGGGCATATGCACAACAGAACACAATCACACACTCACGAGCATTCCTACACACTCGCCCACTCTACACAAACGTGTCTCAATCGACAGTGTTATAATACAGTGCTTAAACATTTTACACTGAAATGCTAATTTGCCATACAAGACCACCAGGTGGCGATGTTTCTAAACAAAGTAACACCGAACTGTTATTCACAATAGTTAGCACTGTTTCCTAATATACAGCAAACCACCGATATCAGAGTAAGTGAAGCATGCTAGTGTAGTACATCTGACACATTGCTATATGCTATAATGAACATATAGAGGTCCATAGCTCTAAATAGAGGTCATATAGAGGATTAAAATCTTGTAGACGTTGTTAATCTCTTGTGAAATTTAATAGCTTAAATGCGCACACAGATGTTGTCCCTCCCTTCCTATCACAGATTAGTGTTGTGGCTCCTAAACCACAAGCTAAGATTAAGGATTTAGAAGAAAGCTTATCTGAGAAGTGTACAAATAGGTAACGTCATCCTCCTACCACATGCAAAGGATACCATGGACAACCTTTTATCCCAAATATACCAGTTGCATCCTGCATTTATTCAGCCAGAACAACTGTACATTACTCGACCCATTTCGAGTCAACAACAGAGGCAAATGACAACAATGTACTGAAATGTACACTAAATACATTTATTCAATCATGTTCACCTTTAGTAAACTTAATGTTTGGGTTTATCCATGGGATTTAATGAGTTAATGTATTGATATTTTAAGCATTATAACTACAAAAGCCTTACACTATGACTCACTAGTACATATTAGGTGAAATCTAAACCTGTCTAGAAAATTTAAAAGCAAAATGTTACACTGTCCTCTGGCAAGATGGTGCCTTTTTATGCTGATTCAGTACAACTTGCCATTGATCACATATCACAATAGCAAAATTAATCAGTATCCTTTTACTATGTACAAACTGAGTCTTTAAATCTGTGCTTGTACATACGTTACTACAACAGCGTCCATCTCATCATTTGTCATTGGTATATATATATATATGAACACTAGGTAAATATAAATCATATGTGGTCTGTAACACTCTAGGAGAGATATCATGATTAGATTGTGTTTGGGTAGGAAGAGCATTCAAATAGTGGAAGGATATATAGCCACAGTATAATGGGATGTGTGTGTGTGTGTGTATGTATGTATATTTGTGAGTGTGTGGGCTGGTAAGGTTTACCCTCCACTGGTGTTGCCATTTTTGCTGATGTGTGTGCGAGGCTCACTGGAGGCCAACTTCAGCAGTTCGTTCCACTCTCGCTCCCACTCTTCCTCTGTATACACCAACCCTGACTGTAGAAAGAGCATGAGAGCTAGTTAGTGGGTAAGGGTGAGTGAAGTAACAAATGGAAACACACCTACTCCTACATTCTCTCTTCTCTGCTCACACACATTGTGAACCGTCTCCACCTTCGCTACAACATAGATCAGGTAAACCACAAT
Organism: Notoglanidium macrostoma; assembly: GCA_030068235.1. Taxonomy (NCBI): domain Eukaryota; kingdom Metazoa; phylum Chordata; class Actinopteri; order Siluriformes; family Auchenoglanididae; genus Notoglanidium; species Notoglanidium macrostoma. Next base: position 11,899,393 of record JAQQZR010000012.1, read on the forward strand.
GCACACCCACACCTTTCAAACAATTGTCTACACTGTTTACAAGAGTGACATGATGTGATGACAGCAGGGCATTCAGGGGCACTGCAGGCTGAAACAAAAAGGAAATATTCATACAAACATTAGATGGTTTCTGTTTCCACTTCAGTGAAGTTTGATTGTAAGTGTCAAGGCTTCATCGTAAACATCTTTCAGTTGCTCATCAAAGTAGCACTTAAGGGAATAGTCATTGCTAAGGAGTCTAAGAAAATAATAAATAAATAAATAAATAAAACTCTAAAGAGATACTCAAATAACCCCAGAGACAAAACTTTACCCTTTATGACTTCCAGATGAATATGAATTTGTTCTTGCTTTTATACCTTGCTTTTTTGTCTTTACTTGGCTCCTCTTTCACATGTGAGCCTATAGCGAAGCGTCCACAAGACAAGCAATGAATGCAGTTGCCTCTGAAATTGTGGGCATTTTTTTTCCCCACAACATGTTTTCAAATGAACATCAGAAGGCCTGCTTTTAACCAATACTGTGAAATCAAGCTAACCTTTGTTGTTAATTAAGGATGAATAAATTAGCTAATTAGCAGTACAGTGTAGGGAAGAGTTCACGAGAGCTAGTTTTTTCACTTCGGTACAAAAGGTACTCGAGGGAGTGCTTTTTCTGTGGGGAAAAATAAGCCTTGTGTGAAAGTAGCCTTAGTGCTGCATTATAAGGAAAGTGGTTCAGGAGAGTCAGACCTCTTTGTTTTGCTGCGTCTGCTGCCATCTCCACCTCCTCTTCAGAGCCTCTCTCTCTGCCCCGCTCTTCATCATAGCATACAGACTCTTCCTCAGCACCAGATCTCTGTCATGGAAGCCCCACATTCCTGACAAGCAAACAGAAGTCACACATTTTAACATACAATGGTTTATTAGATTCAGCACTACAGAAAGAGATTTTAAACAAACTGGTTAGGATATAAAGCATACCTAAGGAAGCAGCGTGCAGTAAGCAGTTGCCATCCCCAGTAGTTGCTAATGGCAGGAGTTTCTTACAGCTCGTACATATAGTGGACCACCAATTCAGACGGCCTACAGAGAAACAGTAATTAACTAATTAATTAAGGTTCGAGAATTTCAATGTTTAAAATTGAAGTCTAAGGGCAGTGGTTGAAATATTGTCAAGCGACTATAAAATGGAAGCTACTGCTGTTTAAGTTTCTCATGTACAAAGGTTGTAGTACAAGAATGTCTTGCCTGTTGTTCTGATTAGACTTTTAGAAAATGTATAACCCTTATGGCTTCTTTGCATACCCCTCAAGGGAACCCTTAAAGATTCTATGTAGAACCCCACAACAAAGTGTTCCCTTTGCTTTTTGGAAGCTAAGAACCATTAGTTATCTAATGAACCACAAAATAAGCCTTAAAAACCCTTAAAAATCCATTTTGTTAAGTGTGCAGTGTGTAGTTTAATTCATCCAAGCAACAATACAGGACAGTAAAAACACATCAAGGTCATTAAGACAGTGAGTCATAAAATTTTGACCTTCAGTAGACTTAAAGCACTTCTCAACTTTATATTTTTTATAGTTGTTTTTTTTTATAGTTTTTAAAGTTTTTTTTATAGTTAAAGCAATATTGTGGTGTAAAATTAAGTCAGAGAGAATCTTATCATTCTAAGGACTCCATTAGTAACGCAGCTGCAAACTTTAAAGTAGACCAAGCGCTGAAACGACAAATTGCAAAAGAGAGATCGCAAAAATCCTTGTTTGTGGTCATCAGCCTTGTTTCCATTAATCTGCTTAATGCGCAATTTGAAACGGCGACCTAAAAAACGAGTAATGGAAACAGGAATTTAGAAAAGAATTTACTCTCGCACAAATATGCATTGAAATGGAAAACTGAAAAAAACTGAAATGGAAATTCATGTTTCGCATTTAAGTTACATGGACTGACATGCAGACCAAATGGAAACAGTACCTTTCTGAAAAAAGGCTGCACTGTAAGAGTTATAGTGAGGGGAGAAAGCCCAGCTTTAATCGCTTAACAATTGTGTTTTGTTAAAATTTTTAAATATTGCTGCTATTTTGCGCAGAACTGCAGTTGAAATCCGACTACTTATATCTTACAAATGAGAGATTATTATTGAAACAGCTGTATGTATTTAAGCTTCATGCAAAAAATATTGGTACCATATCCCCATTAAAATCAAATGCTATATTTCGAATGCTGAATTATATTCAAATCCTATAAAAATCATTCATGAATAATAAATTAGAACCAATCCAAAATTCTGACTTAACCTCATACCGATTGCTATGAGAGTGTTCTCCAGGCGAGTACACTGGAGCAAATAATGTTTTCTTTATGTCAGTGCTGCCTCTCCTGCACTATGAGGTGACTGGGTCTACTAGGTAACCCGCTCTCCTCACTACGCATGAGAGTAGCGCCATCTTTAGCGTATTGTGCCCCCTAGCCAGACCCACAATCCTTCAGGTCTGCTGCTTGAGGATTATTTAAACACCATACTACATTCACTCATCTCTGCCACACCACAAACAGCAGCCAAACATCCTCACACACACACCACACAATACATCAGAATCTGAGATTAAAAACATGCTGCAGGTTGTGCACAATAAATTAAAAAGTGGAGCTGATAATTTAATATAGTCCATTCTGGGAATGGTTGACTAACTGCTTCTCTCCAATCTCAAATTGCTTTCTTCATTTTTATGCAAATTTTGCCAGAAAATGCTGCATTTCCTTTCAGGATACAATTACTGAAATCTGAGCTGAAATAGAGTTCTGTGTTTCATGCACTGAGCTCTGTTACCCTCAGGGAGTCGTGACTGAGAGGGATTTTAATCTCTCAAAGACAAAGGCAGATGGCAGATAATATCTTAATCACAAACATAATTGGATATGGCTCCATGTCAGTTCTGGCTACAGAATGCTTCGCTCTGATGTGGTAGTTTAACTCCACTTTGCTACTGATCCAAAACAATGCCTTAAAATAATGCTGGTGATTTCTGCTCAGGCTCACGTGCATGCACATGGCTCTCGTAGCCTCAGTAGAGAAAGACAACACCCATACAAAAGGGACATTGTGGACATTGTTACAGATGCTATCAGAGACACTTCTGATGAGGCTGAGGGTGGACACAGGCACAATACCGTGGCAACTGAATAGTGGGCATATCACTCAGGGAAAAAAGCTGGAGTTTACAGTTTGTACTAGCAGTCAGCCTAAGCCGTGTCGCTGGCGTTGAACACACCCTCACCTGCCTGCTCCAGCGCCACCATAGTGGATTGCTCAATGAGGTCGCGCTCGATGAAGTTGCGGAAATCTTCGCTGTACACACTCAGGTCAGGTAGTTGGAAAGTGTAGATGGGCATCTCGAGAGGCAACTGCTCCCTGGTGCACTCGCCCGTCACGTGCATCCGTGCCAGAGACATGATGGCAGAGCTGGCGTGTGAGATGCCTCGAGAGAGACGCTTCTCTGTTGCACCAGACACAGACACAGAGGGATGAGAGAGGGTGGATTGGCCCTGTATTTCTGGTGTGCAAAGACCATCAACGCAATGCTAGAACATATGTTTGAATGTGTGTTTTGGTCATTCTGTTTATTTTTTTAAAATTAATTAACTAAAACTAATTAAATTTGACTAATTTACTAAAGAACTAATTGTTTTGAGAACCTGTGGACTGTTTCTATCACAAAAAATGCACATCCAACCTTCTTAACTGACATAAATTTGGGTTTTGTCCATAAACATTATCATTACAAACATTATTTGGCTATTTTAGTTACTTCAAAATAAAGTAACATAGGTGAAACCTATCACATAAAAATGTCTTGTTGCAATAAGATAACTTCTGTTATCTTTATTTTATCGTAACAGTATGCAAACTTTTGCACTCAACAATATAAATAGGGGACTGTGATAAGCAGAAACCTTACAATGCACAAATCTTATTATCCTCGGTGTTTTCAGAGGTGCATTTCTATTGTCCTTCATTCATTGTACATGCACATGATTTTGACTTTGCATTCACATATTTGGTTACAAGCATTTATATATCTCAGATTATATCTCAGTGTGCTATTTTTTTGGTGGCCAGCTGTGTAAAAGGCATGGGATGAATAAGGAAAATTTCCTGGGAGACTCCTAATGCTCACCACATGTCAACTGTATTAAGGCGATTGTTATCATTACTATCCTTATCATCAACCTGGTCACTGATAGCAGCAGTGCAGGTGTTTGCGTACCCTGAGTGTTCTCCTCTTGCCTCTGCAGGCATTGCTCCAGCTTGTTGAGGTGCTGGGGGGTTCCACTGCGCTCTGGCTGCTTGTAGTAACGACCCTCATTAAATACCTGTGGCAGGTTGGCAGTGTGGACCTGCCGCAGCTGTTCATAGTCACTCAGAGCAGCGCTCAAGTCCCAGTTTTTACCTTTACAAATACATAAACAGAAAGAAAAAGTCTTTAGCACACAAAATATAAGGACTGAAAGATTAAAGAGAACAGGGACAATGGATACTTCAACTTAAAAAATGTCTTTGTTTTAATTTACACCCAAAGAAATTGCAAAAATCTCACCTAAAAAATTTCTACATAATGAAATACAGTATACTGCATACTGTACAGCATTGACTTCCATGTCTTCACTCTCATAACACACAATTCAAGCAGATGTAATGACCAATGTCTACTCTCTACAGAGAAAACCACGATTACGCCTATGTGTAACTGTAAGAGTAGATGGGTTACTTGTACTTACATTTGAAGGCAAAGGCTTTTTTATAAAGAGAAAGAAAGTACGAAGGAAATGCACATTTATTTTACAATTCATCTACTTGACGTTAGCAGTATCAACAGGGATGCCTCTGCTGCAACAAGTCTAGTCCTTGTTGTTACAAATTTGTATTCCTGAAATACTCTTCAAACTTCAAACAGCTATTGAAAAAGATTTCCTTTGACCTTGCAGTGACTTTGACTGCTTGTTACAATGATAATTCCATAAAAATCCTACAAACACTCTAAAACACGCTACTCTTGGTGTGATACCACTCTACTATGAATAAATTGCAGACTACAGAATGGAACAAATTTAACAATAGCAGTGGCAGCAAAAATGGGTGACCTAAAAATGTCTTAAATGGGTGACAACAACAAAAAAAGATCTACTCTGTATGCCATGTTTTCATAAGAACAAAATTCACATTTAGCTTTGCCGTGTGTTCACTTTTAGTCACAGGTGATACTTATAATAATAAATGAATACTCATACATAAGCATCTCTCTCTCCCATAATCCAAACCCAGTTACTCGGCAAGGCTGCCAAGGCAAGAGTGTTGAAATGCTTAAAGACCTCATCAAACTCCAGACAACAGAGTTCCGCTTCATATCACGCTTAACAGGAAGAAACACTAGCACTAGTTTTCACTGCTAATGTGTCTGCTTCATCATCCAGACCATTAAAGCCTGCACTTTCATGATGTAGTGGCTACTTAATAAAATGATGAATACATACAGAAAGGTTTGTATCGGTCAGCATACTCAATTTTAATGGGGATGTGGAGATCTCAGGGTCCAGTGAGGATGAAGAAGAGAAAAGAGGCCTTGTAACAAGAAGTGACAGTTACCTTGACACACACGCACACACACGCACACACACGCACACACACGCACACACACGCACACGCACACACACACGCACACACACACGCACACAACTGCTTCCTCCTCCTCCAGCTGCATTCTTATCTTAGTGACAGACAGTGCTTCCAGGGCAGAGAGAAGCAGGTCAGAAAGAACTCTTATTATAGACCTCAAGCCTTCACATTACTGTTACAGAGCGAAACCTTTTCTCAACACAGCTAGCTAAAATGAGGCTCAGAAAGACAACATTGAGGTTCCTATGTGTGCAAGCGTGTGAGCTAGTGTGAAAGTGACAGTCTGACGTCACCTTCCCCAATTAAGTGCTCTACTCTATAAGACACATTATTCTCTCTGCATCATCAACTGAAAGCTCAGCAACCACAGTCCAGAAGAGAAAAATAAATAAATATGTAAACCTCTTCCAGCGCAAACTATGAGACGTCACATGAATCAATGCAAATCCTATTACTTTTATAGATTTCTGTGTCCGCCAACCAGCCAATCGTTTTTAAAAAACAATGTACACTTTAGTCAAATGGCCATTCAGCAGTCTGAATACATGCATGCATGCATTCTGCATCTCAGTGGTTACTATAGTCTCAAGAGATGAACAAATCTCTTAACAGCCTTTCTGTCAAGTTTTTATATCAAATGGTGCACTATTCTAGAAATATGATCAGAAACTCTCCAAACCCATAAAGTACATGAATATTGCAGAAAGAACCAACAGATTAGTGCCTGATTTAATTCCAGCTTGAGAAAATACTGACTACAAGAAGACACACATTTTAGGGTTCAGGTGTCTAGCGAGTCAAGGCAGCTCAAAGACATTGACGTTCTGCTCAAAGACACTGACATACAAAAAGATGTTTCCTTGTTTTTTTATTCACAAAGACAGCTTCATTATTCAGTGGAAGAATGCAAAGTAACAGATACAAGGACAGAGATAACTAATCTAACAAAAATCCAATCAAGTAATCTGCTAGACTGTATAAAGGACATGCCAAGTAAAGCTTTAAATAAATACATTTCTTTGCACATATATGCTAAACACAGAGCGATACGGTGGAGTGAATTGAGCATAAAAGAGTTGTAGTACTTCTGGTGTCCACTGGAGGGTGACAGTGCACATATCATGTCCAGTGACGACACCCTTTGTGGAAGACACCGAAAGGAATTTTTGTCAGTGAACATGAACCTAGTCAGACCTCGGTACTAACCGCCATTTCATCTTGACTTAATAAAAAATCTGTCTTAAAATCACTTGGCAAAACAAAAGCACAAAGATGGAGCTGGAGGTTTTTCAGCATACTTGATCTACTAGAGTAAAGTGTGCAAGCTCAGAACAGAATGACAAAAGTGTTAATATAACAGGAACAGGGTGTCTCTGAGAGTCTGTAGGCTCGGCCATCAGGAATAGCCTTGCAGAGAGACACACAAACAATCAGTGTGGCTGACAATAAGGGACGAGACACCTAATGGCTGACGCTGGGGGTTGAGGCAGAATAAACTGATATGGTTAGTGTACATAAAGAGGTGGTCAATTGATATGAGTCTCTGTTCCACACACTCCATGAGGCATCTGACAGCACAGTGTGGGGAGACTGGCCTGAGATGATTGCATGCTCGCAGTGTTTCCTTAATAAGCACTGATCCTAGAACAATGCTTCATGCTGACAAAAACAGCTAAAATGAGAGGACAGCTGAGAATAGATTTTTCACCTTAAACACTACAAACCCTAAAGCTCAGCACGGCGCACATACTGACGAGTATTAACTTTGTCTGTTCTGGACATAGTTAGCTCTGGAAGTCTAATCAAGATTGATTATGTATTATCAGAGTGAAACCTTCAATCAGAATGAGAGCTCCAATGAAGGACACCACCCGCTCCGGGTGACCTTGAGATTACAAGGAGAAGTGAAGGGTAACTTCGTTCAGCACTCTTGATTGTGTCTCCATGGGGGATCCCGCATGTAATCAGTGCTAAGCATGCATACATCTGCTGCTAGTCAACACCCACAGACCTGCAGAGCCTTCTTCAACCCCCAGCTTGAGCATACTGAGCACATACCCACCCACGCTTGTATACAAAGCACTCAACAGGACCACATAAACTATATGTGTATTCCCTAACCAGGGCTAAACAGTTTTATCCCAGCATGAATGTTGCATGTGTATATACTATGAGTGTGTATAGGATTGGATGCTGAACACAGCTGGTGGTACAGACCACACAGATATGAAGCTATTTGCTTTCTGCCAATGTTTGCCAAATAAGATCACTCTATGTAGCCTGTGCACTACATTTTTACATTGGCATTATTCTCCACAGTGCTTCACTGTCACTCTGCTCTGACTCATGTGCATATGACAACATAGTCAAAGAATTGTATATGGCCCTCTTTCTCTTTCCACCAAGGTCTAGGGTTCAAGATAGATAAAAACAACACTTCAGCGTTATGGTTTCCAGGAAGTGGCTCATCTCTCAGAAGCTGTTATTGGTTTTGTGGGGGACAAATAATTTGCATAGCTGCATTACGGGAAATGATGATCATTCTACCTTGAATAGAAATGACCACCACAATATAACCGAAGCACAGGATAAAATTGATTTAACTTAGCCTTCTATGACTCATTCACAACTATTCGTTTTAAAATCTTATGAGATTACTACAGGTATGTTTTTCAACCTCCTTGCGTGATTTTACAGCCTATTTAATTCATGGATTTGATTTGTTCAGTTGTCTTCACTGTGAAATGTCAGCGGTAAGGCTCATTAAAAGCCAATTAACTAATTGCTAATCATAAACAGTGGCAGGCACAACAGCAGCCCAAAGTCTCTTAGCTCTACGTGGAGAGACTTAGGAAAGAGCACACATATGTGGTTATGTGCTGACTTCAGGTCAGTTCTGTCACCTCTAACATTAATATGTTATGATCAAAACTACACTTAGATCAGTGACAGTGGCAGACCTTATGAGGAAGAGACTGACGCAGCAAGAGGCAACATGCAGGCTTCAGAGAGAGTTTCCAAAAAGGTAGGAAATGGTTGTTACATGAAAAAAAAAACCCATCTGACTAAGGAAGTGCCCTCTACAGTACACACAGCACATTCAGCCCTGTCTTATTCAGCACATTGCATAATCCCAGTGGACACTTTCCGATTAGAAATATGAGGAAAACATACCGTTAAATGGCAGTTTCATGTGACTGGACTGAAAGGTTGAGTGTATGTCCATAATGCTATTCCAACATTCTAGGTTTGCAGCAATCTCATTACTTCTACATTACTGTAATATATACTTTGACTGCACTAGATTAAGTCCTACTTGCCTACACGGTCAGTTTAATGTCTATAGTTAAACAGAAAACTGACCAAGTAAACTTAAATGTTTAAATGCTTAAATGCAATCACTTGCTGTCAGGGTGCAAAGCCTCAAGCTGGCCTAATGTGCTTGTGGCAAGTAAAGATGATGGATACTAGCCAACTGCACTTCCAGACAACTACGCCTGAGAGATACTACGGGTAGGTGTGTTGATATCTTTACACTGACTTGCCACTGATATGTCAAGCAAGGTGAATTAGGGAATCTCAGAGAACGCTAAGAGAACATCAAAGGACCACTGTCCGCTGAAAAGAACAGACAGTGTAAATTCCCTGGTCAACAACCATCTCATCTTCACTAATTTACCAAGAGAAAGTCTGAGCCTTGCCACTCCTTCCACCTTTTTCATCAACAGTATTTCTATTTTCATGCTTGTCTTTTTTAGGAGGCTTGCATATTTTTTTTTGTCAATGCTTTCTGCACCAGTGCCAGCAACTCTCTACTTCTGCATGAGTTCCATTGAACAGGCACAACAGTATCCCATGGGAGTGGGAGCAGTGTTAAATCAGCAATGTTAAATCAGCTCGATGTCCCAGCATGGCTGGACCTCCCTGATGACAATCAGACACCAATGGCATTACTTCAGAGAACCAGATGACCAGAGAACTACTCCAAGCTTCAGTCTACCACACCGCAGGAGAAACTGGCTCACATAGACAGAGTAAAAAAAAAACACCACAAGCCAAGTAGCACAGAGGTGATATGTAAATATATAAACTATGTGCTAATTTATAGACCATTATCATATGTTCTAGAAATTGTTTTTATGTAAGGTTACACATGTAAGGAATGTTAAAGGAGCAGTTTGTAATTTTTCGATATCACAACAGCTTGGGAATTAAAAAGCAATTGCAATGAAAACATGACAGGTATTTCTGTTTCAGCAATTTCTGATAAAACCATGTCCCTTCATTGGCAAACGGCATCCTACGCATAGTACTTATGCTAAGCACCTCTCAGAAGCAAGACAGTATGTGAAAAACATATTTCCAATTAGCCAAAGGATGATGTTCTGGATGATGTTCTGTCCAGGCACAATTTCAAGTCCAACAATGCAACCTGAACCATTACATTCTCAAAACAAAGGTCAGAAATTTGTGATCAGAAAGCAGACTTCTAGAAACAATGAACAGTACCATAACTACCATAACACCACAAGTAGTGAATTATTATTATTATTATCCATCCATCCATCCATTATCTATACCGCTTTATCCGTCTGGGTCGCGGGGAAGCTGGAGCCAA
>JAQQZR010000012.1:11912848-11925908 GCA_030068235.1 Notoglanidium macrostoma
CTGGGTGACCCGGGGATCGAACCCAGGACCTTCTTGCTGTGAGGCGACAGTGCTGACCACTGCACCACCGTGCCGCCCATATTTATTATTATTATTATTATTATTATTATTATTATTATTATTATTATTATTATTATTATTATTATTAAGCTTGTTATTTCTTTTGAATCAGCCTTTCAAATTCATCTTTGAAAGCAGTTTGAGTTTATACTACATATTTATGAGCACAAAGACACACAAGAACACACAGACACTATAGGAGGGCAGCTGAAATATTCACTCATGAGACATTCAACACTGGCACATGAGTCTGGAAGCTACACACATGAAGTCCTGAAGTCAGTCAGAGCACTGGAGAAGCCTCTGGAGCTGAACAAACAGAGCCATCCATCACTGCCCTGCACTGCATCACATGGCTCATTATTGTTAGCTTAGCCAAAAGAAACTATTTTCCGCAGTCATAGCCCACTGCTGACACAGTTACAGAACTGAACAAAGCAGAGTGGAGCATAGAACAGTTCAGTTATTACTGCCGCGATTACATCCAAAACACACTTTGCACACAAAACAGTGAGGAAGTATTCTACAATGTTAAATCATCTTAAATGTCAAGTTAATATTGCATTGCATTTTCCAGGTTTTTCCAGTGTAGTTACTGCCCTTTCACATGCAATTTTAAAGCATATAAATAATACATGTTGAATGGTAAATTGTTTAATATATATTACCTGTAATGCCCAAGAAACTACTTTAAATGATATTTAAAAATGCCTAGCACCTTCTTTCCTTCCCTTCATAAAGAATGCTCTATAAGTGTGCATTAAAATGAAACCTGGAAATGTTCTTCTATTTCTTCTATCCCAACCTCACACTTTCCCACCACCATTTTGGTCCTATCATATTGTGACTTGTTGTATGATTGTACTATTTTGTAGTGTTTTGTACCATCACAAAAGGTAAGAGACAACACGGAAAATATGACTGTATGACTAACCCTAATTAAACCTAACACTAGAGTTTCAGTCTGCATCATCAAATTGTCAGGAAGTTACATATTTAACATTAAGCAATGCTGTTATTATAACATTAGCTACAAATGCGAACCCTGACCTAAGCTTAAACAACTAGCTGGTTAGCTTAGCATACAGATCCTGTAGCTAAAGGTTTCCTGCTCTTGTATCATGTTCTGCTAATCTGCATAACAGAAATGAGAGGTTCAGGATGTTTAGCCTATTTTTTAAGGTTTAAACTTTTGTTCAGTACTTGGCTTTATCCTACTATTAATTCATGAATGATGATGACGAATGATGAATATTTTAAGCATCAGAGTTGCAGGCAAATTATCTTGCAGCCTATTTACGCATACATTTAAAAATAAGGATTATTTTTATGCAGTAGTCGGTTGTCCTTCTTCATAATAATCGATTTATAAAGGATTATAATCGATAGTAATCAATTTACAATAACTAATTTCAATCTTTTATCCAAATCACTGGATCTTTACACTCCTACTATTATGTGAGATCACAAACACAACAAATTTTTAACACTCCATAATCAGTACTAAGAGAACCTCTGCTTTGAATCAGCCAACCAAAAGTTAACCATTTTGAAATAACCTTCATAATACAATTTACAATAAAACCTCTTACCCTCCAGCAGGTCACGTGCCAGACCAGGTTCTGCCCCTGTGGACCGAACAAAGTCTGACAGGACCGCGTCCATGTCCACAGTCATGTGATCATGTGGCTGCGCTGTCCAGCCTGCAGCAGTGGCCTTTGTGGTAGCCAGAGCTTCACTCTCTCATCTACAGAAGAGAGAGAGAGAGAGAGAGAGAGAGATAGAAACAGACAAAAGGTAGATCTTAGCTACTTCATGCTTTAGTCTTTGTGATAAATGTTACTCTACTTTTTTCATGCACTGGAGACTGGTTAATTATAGCCCTGGAATCTCTGATGTGTCTGAAAAATGTTTGGGAGGTTATATCAGATGTGACAGTATTCCTCAAGTTGACCAAAGCCATAGCAAGGTAGGTAGGAGATACAGAATGTCAAGCACTCCTCCACAACCCACACACACACCCCTGCCAGTGTGAATGAGTCAGAATGCAAGGCAGCAGGCAGGATGATGTGATGTTCCAGTCAGTGCTCCCAGTTTAGCTACAGACAGTACTTTCTGATTATCGCTCCCTTCACTAACAATCCTCACTGTGTGTGTGCCATCCTGCAGCAGCCCACTCTGACTGGGACACTCAGTCTGATTCCTTGTGTTTGCTCTTGCTGAAATGCCATGCTGTTCGGCTCTGATGAGGTCAGAACAGCCCAAATCAAGCCTTCCTGGGCAGAGAGGCAACACCTACGGCTGTGCTACAATAACAGAGGCCTTTGTCTGTGCATGTGTGTCAGCCAGCTGGCTACCCTAGCATCACTTATGGAGCATGACATAAGAATGAGAGGAATGTGAGACACACTGCTCTGTGCCCACAGAGATGAAACAGCTCTACTGGCCACAAACACCACAAACACCACACACACACACACACACACACACACACACACACAGTTGCCACTATATCTGGCAAATTTAGCATATAGGTATAATCTAGCAAATGAACTATAGTTATAATTTCTAACTATAACCCATCTGTTGCTTAGCTGCTCAGTTTATCAGTCCCCCACTTACCTGTCAATCAAAGGACATAAGCTACAATTTGCATTTTGGTGCACCATTTCCAGCACACTACGAATAATACTGTATGTTAGTTTGTGTGATAATGGTATAGTGCGGCACTGTTAGGCTTTTTAAAATGCTTCACTAGTTTGAGAAACATTTCACCAATAAAAAATATCCACGCCAAAAGCAGCCCTGTGGTCAAAAAGAACAGTGATAAGAAAGACAACTGCCACGAGTAGTGCAAAGGAAAAAAATAGGACTAGTGTCTAACTGTACCCCTGCATGATGAACCAACATGGTGTATTAAAAGTGGCCAGTAAGTGCACACAATATTCACTCAGTGTCACCGCTGTGCTGAGAACAGCCTGTCCACTCAGACTACAATTCCCATGATCCCTCTCTCTCAGACAACATACCCCCACAGTCTCCAGGCTTCTGATTGGATGCCGGTGTCAAATTGTTTTGCCAAGTCAGTTTTACCAAATTGATGTAGTTTATGTTACTGACATTTCTCTTTTTCTTATAATATTACATAACAACTCTTCAGCTGGTTGGTTACATAATTTCCTACCAATGACCTTGACAGTGAGACACTGAGCATTTTAGTTCTCTGAGCTAAAAGCATGATATATAAACACATACTATTACTTTACATTGGGAAATAAGAGCATGGGTATAATATGTAAGCACATTTGCTGGCAAAATGCAGGAGTGTGTGTGCATGTGTGTATTCAGAATATTCAGTGTAACAAAAGAATACAGAACATTATCTGAAATGCTCATTTCGAGAGGTTTATACAGTAAGCATTTCAGATTAGGTCTGTTGATCTGGGACCTTTTCAAGGTTTATAATGACCCAGAAAAAAGTAAAAATGTTCCCTTGTCAGCACTATGAATCTCAGAAAAATATGTTTTTATTCTAAGCATCATTGAAGATTAATGTTTGTGTGCTATCTATGTGAACTGATGCTGAAGTGAGGATGATACAATCAGTGGAGCATGAACAAATCAGTACGCTGCCCTAAGGCAGGGTACCCACTTGGGTAATCTTTTCTTTTTACAGTCCCCTATGATCTAAATATTACGTAGTTAGGTGTGTGGTACAGACTTCAAGGTACTGGGTAATTATTTTGCATAACAAGATAATAAGTACCATGACAACATAAATAAATACATTGTAAAGACAGATCCTAAACAGCTCATAATGCTGGACGTTAAACTGGGAAGTGTGCAGTACTAACACCAACAAACTGGGTCATTATTATTGTGTAAAAGATAACAGTCAGGACACGGTGACAATTTTTCATGTATTAAGAAGAAAATGACACTATAATACCTAGTAACCAGACAAACGTTCAGAGAACCAAAGCAGGAACAGAAATAGACATTTTACACTAAATTGTAAATGTAGTCCCATGTTTAAGCAGGAAAGTAGACCGGAAACAACTCCAGGTACCACACACATTATCCAGCCTAAAATTATTATTACAATATTATTTTTTAATGCCTTGCATAGCTTATGTTTTATTTACAAATGCTTATGCAATTCAAATGACTTAAAGACCCTAATTTGACAAGATCACAACTATTGAAAGTGAATTTGTGTGTGCAATCAGACAAATCATTTATACAGTTAGTGAGTATATAATAAATGATTTACAAAAACAATTTTTGTGAATGAAGTCATTTCCAAGTATGGAAAGGGAACGATATGTGAATGAAATGTTTGCCTACACTATTTGTTTTCAATGGCATGTTTGAGACTAAATAAGCTCATACGTTCTCTGCAGTTATCAAGTTTACATGTTTTTACACATGTAAACCTTTAATAAATCAAGACCAAAGTACTACTTTGCACTTCTGAAGTTAGATTTATTTTCACTGTAATTGTTGTTTTATACTGTATATAGTGTCTATACAGTGCCTATAGCCATAGAGTCTTATTTTATGTCATTTGGCAGACTCCCTTATCCAGAGCGACTTGTATACATCTTATTTTTATACAAGTCAGCAGTGAAGGTACCACAAAATGCAACAGATGCTGTTCTGTAAACAAAATCAATGATTCTTAGAATGGTTTGCTTGACTTTTTAACATGCTATTCAGAAAATTATTCAAGCTATAGTGAAAATGTAATGACACATAACTTCATGTATTATTGAACCTACATTACAATTGTTTTTGAATATTACTGTTTTTCATCTTAATACCTAGTACCTGTTGGGCATTTCATGTAAATTTAAGCAGAATGTCTACACACCTGCATACTTACCTTCTTGATAGCAAAAACCTGACAGATAATTCAGTGTACTTCATTTGAACTCTCTTGGAACCAGTACTTTAAAGGGACTCTAATAAACCCAGCTTTTAGGCTGCTGTTAAATGAACCGTTACTAAAACTTGATAGGTATGATCACTGCATACCATTACATTGCGTTTTTTTTTTTTAAACTTTAGTTTCATGAAGAAATTACTGATCAAAATACTGATGATTATGATGAGCAATAGGGGGACATTATGATAGGAGTAATAAAAATGTGTATATGTGAATGGGGTCTGGTTCAGGGCTGGAGGGTGCATTTTATTCCCTAGAGTACACTACCTATCAAAATACCTGAACACAGGATGACCTGAACACTGGACATTAAATATATTTATTTAAGACATGCATCTTTGTGTTCCAGCCTATGGGTATAATTAGGACATGGAACATAATTAGAGAAATAATGCTAGATCAGGGGCTGGCACGGTGATACAGTTTTCAGCCTCACAGCAAATAAGTTTTGGGTTTGAACTTGGAGGCCGACTGGGTGCTTTCTGTGTGGAGTTTGCCTGTTCTGTCCATGCCTGAATGGCTTCCTCCAGGCGCACCGCTTTCACTCACCTAAACTGCCCTACATTGGCTACTCTAAATTGCCCATAGGCAGGATTGAGGAGTAAAAAAATACATGATTATGTATGCATTATGTAATTAGGATACAAAAAAGGTAATTGTATTCCGTTATAGTTACAGAAAGAAAAGAAAAAAATCAATAAGAAAAATAATCGCCAATAATTTCTTTATTAGTTGAGCTGCGTTATGAAGCAGACTGCGCACGCGCTACATCACTTCATAAAAACATTTGAGTGAAATGGCGGAGCAGAAACATCAGTATGACTTTCTCTATGGCATGAAATTGGTGGCTTTGGGAATTGAGGAGAAGCATGATGTTCCTGGTTGAATTGCCCAGAACAGCTTATATTTTGTTAAGCGGCCAATAGTGAAGCCATTTGAATCAAGTATCTTAAAAAAGTAAAAAGTTAAACTAGCCTAATTTTCCGACCTCTATTCAGTTCACAATTCGACCCCAAAAAAAATCAATTCACTAATCTTGGGCACTGAAAACTAAGATTCAAATCTTTTGAGTCGATTCAACACACTGAAAATGATTCGCCCCGTGAGCACACAGCAAGCAAAATGAACTCAACATCGGAGAGTTTGAGTGAGCGAAATAGCAGGATGATATTTATTTTATCTCTATTTTGAATTTGTCTGTTTGAAATTTGAACAAATCATGGCTTGAAATACAAACACAGCTGCAAAAAGTGTGGTAAGTGATTAAAAAAGTGATAACAGTAAGCAATATAGGCTACATCTTGAGTTAGTCTGAGTGTTTATTCAGTACCATTCATAAACAATGCTTATACTGAATGAGGATCAACAGTCATTTGGTCGACATGAGCACTTGAAAATATTCTCATGCTGTGACAGATTATCTGATAAATGACACTAATTTTGTAATTACTGAACTGCTATTTAATTAAGCATAATTAAGAAAAAGTTCAGTTGTAGTGATGATTTAAATGCTACAAAAATATTTTTTAAATAAATATCTTTTGTATATAATATAAAAAAAAAAAAAAAAAGAAACCAATTGAATAATCTAGGGAAGACTATTCCATTAACACCCTAAGAATAATCAAATTAAAAAAAAAATCTCAAAAAAATTATAAAAACTAATCAGTAGTTGCAGCCCTAAATAAGAATGATATACTACATGTACATGTGCACACTACACTTCATGAGTCTCACAACCCCAATCTGGTATCGAGTGAAATCATAGCTCATCTTACAGTCACTAATTCAATCATGGCCTCTGGTGAGAAAAATGTGTTCACTGGGTGGAAATTCCACCATTATTTTGTCTTTAAAGAAGAAAAAGGGGAACAACATCACAGTTACACCAGAAGAACAGCCTTCCAGTTGTAAAAATATTGTCATCATCCATGTATTTGGAATTGAGGTAATTCAAAAGTAACTGACTACATTTTTTAGCAAGTAATTAGTAATTGCATCGGAATACATTTTTAAAATAAACCTCCCAACCCTGCTCATAGGCGAGAAGGTGAGTGTGAACGACTGTTAATCTCTGTGTTAGCCCTGCAATAGACCTCTCGTCCCAAGTCAGCTGGGATTGGCGCCAGCTTCCCCAACACCCTTAAGGAATAAGTCGCTTATATAATGAATGAATGCTAGATGAGAGGAAGAAGCATCTACACAGTTAGAATATTACATCTTATACGCACAACTATTTTTCAAATTTATTATGCCTTCATGTCTGACGCAACAGAACAATCAGGCAATGCAAAAGTCTTAGCACATAAATTCTCAGATTTTTCCTTTTAAAGGCAAATGTTCCTTCTTGATCTGTTCTTCCTTGCACAAACAGAGCTAACGAAATAACACTTCTGTTTATAGATCAAAATCAGAAGTCTCAAGTTTCAAGCATCACTCTCCATGAAAAGCAACCTCCTACAAGGCAATGTTGTACATGGAAAAATAATATATGGCTCTCTTGCTCAATATGATAATATTTCTTCTCCATATCCTATTCATTATTAATCAGACAGTACTGCACTTTAGCAGGAGATTAGCTGACCCAGTTGCAACACCAACTGCATTGTGTTGTGTGTGTAATGGCATGTAAGCAAAGGACTTCAGAAAAGCACTCAAGCTATTAAGTGAAAGGCCCTGGCAAGTCCATGCTTAAAATGCTGGTATAAACTCTGGGGTTAATGTTGACACAAAACATCTCTGAGGTTGAACAGAACTTATCCCTCACCCGAGTTGTCTATGCTTCGCATCAAGAAATGTCAAGTGAGTCATTCATGGCATTATGGTGAAATTCTGGGACAATAAGTTGGCCAAGACATTTTCCACCAATAAGCCTCCAAGCCACAAGTAAGTTAATAACAGCCTAATATTCCTAACAGGATAAGTTACTTAAAAATTATTATAGTATTAAAAGTAATGATAGAAAAATCCCCTGGATTCAGTCTTTCATTGAAGCCTAACATTATGCCCATGTCACTAACTAAGTGCTGGGAATGTATGTGTGATGCTTTTTATTATATCATTTTATTCTAGTTGTGAAGTACAGCTAGGCAGTGAGCCATAAGATACTAAATAGCTTACAAAAGTATGACACGATGTATCCAGTTGAGAGCAAATGAATTTTGTGTCCCTGTCTAACAAGTTAACACCATAAGCAGTGTGTTGTTACAAATTACATTTGTCTTCTCAATTTTGTCCTAAAGGTACAGTGACTTACACAACTATTCACCCCTTCACCAATTCCACATTTTGTCGTGTTATAAAAATCCACTACTGATAGAGTAATAGTAAAGTAGAAGTAGTAGAAAAAGGTTCTCCGGTCTGGTTTGACAGAAACTAAAACCAGGCAAAAACCTAGTAATGGTCTTCACCATGAGAACACCATCCCCACAGGATGAAGCACGGAGGTTAGTGTCATGTCGGGTTATGTGTTTCAGCAGGACCTGGGAATGTGGTTAGGTAAAAGAGTGGTCAGGCTGTTGTACTTACAGCCCTAATTATTACTACCCCAGGGGAGTGAATACTTACACAAGCAACAAATGTCTGCTTTTTGTTTATTTAACCTTTAAGTCACATTAAAATATTTTGCACTTTCAAATCTTATCATTTGTACATCAAATGGGGGGGGGATACTTATGCAAGGCACTGCAATTACATTTAACTGCATATGTACATGAATACAGTACTCACACACTCAACATGTCATAACTCTGTTTACGTTATACCATTATATATTAATGTGTCTGGTGTTAAAGGGTTGCAGTCTTACTTTCTGGTTGTTGTTTTCTTTTAGTGGGATGTCTTCAGCAGCAATCTCACCATCATGGTTATACCCAGAAGTTGTCCCTCACACAGACACACACAGACACACACACAGACACACACACACACACACACTCACACTCACACACACACACTCTCACTCACACACACACACACTCTTCTTCTTTAGTCCATGTCTTCTATAAGTGGGTTTCCTTCAGGTTACAGCCAGACCTACACAGAGGAAGAAAAACAGTGAAAATATAAGTGAACTAAAAAGGAAAAGGAAAAAGAAAAAGGCTAATCATATGCTGTTGTCATATCAATCATAATAATGCAGTCCATAATTCCAGAATGTCTACGTCCATTATGCAAGTACGACCTAATATCCCACTGACCTGCTGCAAACAGAATGAGGGCACCGAGCTGATATGTACCCATATAAAGACAGTAACTACATAAACCCCAGACCATCTGCAGCCAGATTCCTCTTCCAGTAAGTTGCATGCTGTCACTCCAAAAAAAGAAAACAAAAAAGGCTCTTGTGATATTGTTTACTGTACAATTAATGCTAAAGCTAAATATGACCTTTTCAGGGTCATTAATATCTCTAAACAGAGTGGGTGTTTTTCGATACTGCACACTGAAGTAAGCCTGCATTTAGCTCTGACCGATGACATATATGAGCATGCAGGTAAAGTAATGAAACAGGGTCAGGTCAATGGCTAATACTGATATTGTGGTCTGATATGCTAACTTTAAACTTATATCTCATTTTGAAGCATAGAACAGTCAGTTCAGGACTTTATGCCTCATATTAGAGAAGCCTTTCTCTTTCTTAGTAAACAAAATCCTTGTCAGAAAGAAGAATGGGAACATACATATTAAATTTACGCACATATACAAACAGTGCAATATGCGAATGGAACAGCAACAGATTTTAGTTGTTAGTTTAATTTAGTTTCCACCGCATTTAAAATGGAACAGTTTAGAGTGATTCAGTAACTGCTTCGTCTTTGCCAGCTATGGGTGTTGCTGCATCACTGTTAATACACAAGGGTGCTAGCAGTCTCAAGCTAATTCCATAATATTATACAGCATTTCCCTCTGGTGTCTTTTAACCCCTTCAACCCCAAGGACTCATAACAATATACCTTTTCTACCTTTCTGATTAGTCACTACTATTCATTTCACTATAGAGACTGAAAAAGATAGTATTTACTAAATAATAGTTTTATGAGAAATAACAGATCAAGATGGAATTTTAAGAAGTTCCCAGTCAGATATGAAGACCAACATGAATTGATCAAATCAGAAAAAAAATGTATCCACGTCCAAACGACACGTCCAAAATTAATTAGTATTATCTAAGGCTTTGTTGGTTAGGCAGCTCTAATCCAATTGTTTTGTTTTGTTTTTTCTCAATACAACATGTCCATGTTTGAACAGCAAAAAGATAATCTGGTTATATTTCTATGTTGATTCAAAACACGCACATTCAAAAATTGGATACTTCCACTTTTTTTTTTTTCCATCATCCTACACACAAGTCAGAAATCTGCAACAAGACCATCCATCCATTATCTATACCGCTTTATCCATCTGGGTCGCGGGGAAGCTGGAGCCAATCCCAGTCACACACCAGTCAAACACGCTCACATTCACATGGGTTGATCTAATTTGCCTGTCTTTGGACTGTGGGAGGAAACCGGAGCACCCGGAGGAAACCCACGCATGAACGGGGAGAACATGCAAACTCCGTACAGAAAGGCACCCTGGGTGACCCGGGGATCGAGCCCAGGACCTGAATGAAAACATGCATGAAGGCAGGTCAGAAGAGAATCTTAACTGTAGTACCCATGGCACCAGGAACATGGCATACAACACCAGCTACAGTATCTGTCATTGTTGTCTGTGCCTTTATAGAAACCATAATCTTCGAGAACTCCCCAGGTTGGTAGCTGGATACCTAGCTAAAATTTGCCAACCCTGCAAATACCACAAACAAACAGAGCAGTTTTGTAAGTTGAAAGGCAAACTACATAAAATTAGATCATAGAAGTCAATAAGATTTGCTCTGCTGTGTATAAAAAAAGCCCAAATCAACAACACTGATTAAAAAGCTATTGCAATTGATGAGTTTAGCAAAAACAAGTAACAAAAAGATGATTAGAACAAACATTAATGAATGCGTAGCTTCCCTCATGAAGAAAACCTGACAAGAAGATGAAGTATAGATAACAAAAAAATGGAAGGACAGTTCTGCTTCCATCTAAAGTACTCATTTGCAAACATTTGATGTCAATGAGCAACACATTTCCACACAGAGGTACAGTAATATTTTCTATCTGCCTCAGAGTCAGTGTCATAATCATGCAAAGTGCTGACCAATATGTTCCTCCAGGGCATATACACTGCTGTGCAAAAGTCTTGAGAAACCCTACTTTTTTTAGCAAAGGTAGGAGGACAAATATAATGGCATTAAATCTTTCTATTTAAAAGAGAAATACTACAACATGCAGTAAGCAGTAATAAAGTAAACAAAGACAGTATTTGGTGTGACGACCCTTTGCTTTTTTCCTTAAATAGTAGTCTCAGGTACAATGTGTGCAGTTCTATAAAGAAATGAGCTGTAAGCTTTACTGAGCATCTTGGAGAATCTGCCACAGCTCTTCTGGAGACTTTGACTGCCACACTTGCTTCTTTATTTGCAGCAGAACCCTGTTGTTGTTTTTTTGTCTGAAACGTTGTGTCATATGTAATATGTTGCTTTCTTTACTGTTTTTTGAATGCAAATTATTTTTTGGAGAAGTAATGTTTGGAAATCTAAAATATTTTTGTACTGACTCAATGATATAGAATACATAAAAAAAATATCTATAACAAAATTTGCACTTAAAAAATAAGGTGTCAAATAGGTTTGCAAAATACTGCATAATATACAGCTAAATACACAGAGAGTCCCCACGTATGCTTTAGTCTACTACCCGCGGTTCTATTGTAGACCTCATAACTCTGACAAGTTGTTTAAGGAAAGCTCTAAAAACCTTAAGCAGCCTCTTCTGGATGGTTCAGCACAGATGGTGCTAGGATCCAAGTGTTTAATCACAGGACAAACCAGCTTGTATCTATGCAAATGTTTTGCAACCAGGGATCCCTTTAACTGTAAAATCAATTCCACAACCCATCTTTATTCTTTATTGGGATCCCCATTAGCTTCGACAAAGTGGCCACTAGTTTTCCTGGGGTCCACTCAAAAGCAATAACAATCAATAAAAACAAACCATTTAAAAACGACAAAATAGATTTTTGTTGCTAACATAATCCAGCTACTCAAACAATATGCTCATTATTTAAATGCATACAAAAATATTCCAGTTAGTTATCTGAATCATGAAGCTTTGTATTCCTGACAGGACTGCTTTGACATTATTTATAGACCTACTTGTTTTCGAGTAAATGAGTTTTGGATAAACCCATTCATTTCAAGTCATCAGTCAAATAAGCGGAGTGTCGCGGTTTTTATTACTGCAACAAAAAGTAGTTCTCTGTGATTATACTTCATGGACCCCACTTTGAGCATGACTATACTAGACTAAACTTCCAGAAACTTTCAGAAAATGTAACTCCACTCTTGTTTCTCACTAAATTCATATGTCGATAAAAATAAATAAATAAATTAATTAAAAAAAGTCATACAAAGTGTTAGTGCGAATTTACAGGCAGTGCAAAAGCATTAGCTAGCAAGTTAACTGCTATTCAATCCCAAAATTAGAAAAAGAAATGCAGATGTTGGATCTGCATATCAGCACAGGCTTGAAATTTATAGAATAATATATTTTTACTATACTTGTAAAATTGTAAGTGTGCACATTTTATGGTTTAAAATTCAGTCAGGTTTAAGCTTGCCCTTGTAAGCTACCACTAAAGATTTCTGAAACGTGACCAATAAGACACTACTGTGCATTGGTGGGTTCCAATTTCGTTCTCATTTTCATTTGTCCTCAGACATGTACCTGAAGTCTGACAAGTCAGCCTAACCCTGACCCTAGCAAAAAAAAAAGAAACAACATCAGGCTAGAGTCTGTTTTAAAACGATCCAAATTCACACTTGCGGTAAGAAGGAACAAAATATGATATTTTATAGTTTTATAGTTTTATAGTAAATGCCGCAGCACGGTGGTGCGGTGGTTAGCACTGTCGCCTCACAGCAAGAAGGTCCTGGGTTCGATCCCCGGGTCACCCAGTGTG